>NW_021011476.1:6075866-6675866 GCF_003987935.1 Bombyx mandarina | reverse complement strand
TTTACAGAACCAGCACATATACATACATAAATATACAATTATATTTATACATATATAAATTCATTTACATTTTCACTTCAAAGCATTTATGATTAATAAAAGTCCATGTACTTTAATGATCTCAGGTCGCATGAATTATAAAACATGTCAATTTCATTAAAATCGTGGCAAGAAAACGTTAACTAAAAGAGTTCATAATTATTTAATTATTTCGAAAAGTTAAGAATTATTACTCATTTCAATGTGAAATAAAAATTAGCTGCATTTAATGACACTTTAAAACAAATCTTCGCAACAAATTTTAAATATTAAATATGTGTCATGTTAGATTACAACTTATATTATAATGTATCATTATTCATATTATGGCAACATAATACATGACATAAACAGTTTAGTAAGGTACGATTTGGAAAAACAACTTAACAAAATTTAAAGTAAATTTTACAAAAATAAGCCTTATCAACATATGTGTTTATGTAATGCATAATAGAAATGCACTGTGTAATTGATATTAAAAAATTTGAAATACTTGAAACTAATTATTAATAATCGAGTCCCGAAAATGTTTGTGATTTTTTTTCAGTAAAAATTTAACAATACAAAAATATCCAGACACGCGGGTTCACGACCTAGTGCGATGCGGGGAGCTAGCTGCCTCCGTTTCAGTAAGCTGATTGACGAAATCTGAACTTGTTAGACTAGTATTTACTCTCAACTTGGCAAACTAATTACAATCGTCATGTTAGTACATTCGTATTGAGCTTTAGAAATGATTACCCTACGCCCCGTGAACATTTGTAAAATATATGTAATATCAACAAATAAATCTTAACATTAAAAATACATACATAGATTAGGACGGAGTATTTATTGTCTTAATTTTTAGACTTTAATATTTTAGCTTTTATACTCTGTAATCGATCTAAAGGCGGTCCCTAGATCTAGCGATTACAAAGATCTTTAAACATAACAATCACCCATATTATTAAAACTAACATGGTATTCGAAAATGGTTAACAAAAATAACTAATTGCCTCATTTATATTTAAATCTGCGGTATCTGTTAATAAATGTCAAATATGTCAACGTCAACATACGTCACAACTTATCATAGATCACAATACAGATATCGGCAAATGGAAACCCAATTAGCTGGAAGTAGAGCATTAATTTCTCTCCTACGCTAAAACTATTACATAATTTTACAAGTCATGACAGACTTAATTATACAAAATGAGTATCCTTATTTGTTATAGAGAGAACGACGTTTACAAATTACTATTACAACAAAAACTATTAAATTATTACCTAAAAAAATGGTCCCAATTGTTCGAATTCCTTTATGTAATGAAAACTATTTTATAGAACGTCTACGGTCGCGACTTCGTTGGCCAGACCACAAATGTTGGTGCCCACGGCCAACATCAGATAGCCACCGTTTCCGTAGTCGGCACCCCACGAGTTCTTGGCGATGTAGTAAGGCACTTCGGCCGTCAAATCGTAGCCAACAAGTTGGACCGCGTGATTCAAGTCAGCCGGTGCACCGCTGGAAAAGAAAAATACGAGATTTGCATTCAGGATAAAAGGTAGCGCGTCTATGTCACTATGCTGTCAATCGTTTCGAAGTGAAAGAAGGACAAACAAACACATTTTCACGTTTATAATATTAGTATGGATTTGTGACTTTGGTAGAGTACACGTACTACTTGAGAAAACATCAACCAAATCATATACAAATCTAAAGACGAAATGTGAAGCGCGAAGGTTTTGTTATCAGAATAAATAATAACTGGGTATAGAGTAATAGTAATCAGAGGGTAATAGGAAAGAATGATGGTGATGATGGGTATAGAGTAATATTATGGGTAGGTACCACCGGGCTTCGTATTTCTGCCATAAAGCAGCAATTAATTCCCAATTTAAAGGTGGAGACAGTTGTTATTTTTTACTGTTGAGACTTCTACCTCATGTCTCACGGTTAGTGTCGGTATTCATGCTGTCAATTGTGTCACTTGTCAGAATAAAGCAAATTTGCTTTTAAAGCGAAAATAGAACGCCATGTACGCGTTGAAGTGTCTAGAGGGTTTTATCGTGGAGCTACGAGGTGGTATCTATTTCAGTCAGCAATGAAACAACATTAATGAGGAGTCGATACCAAATATTAAACATTAAGAGATGTTAAATTACGATCGGCTCTATAGATTCTCTGTTATACGAAGCGCTAACAGTGAGACACCTATATAGCTGTAAAACAATTTTTTTTTATTACTTTTTTGGCTGGACCAGCTCACAGCCCACCTGGTGTTAAGTGGCTACTGGAGCCCATAGACATCTAGAACGTAAATGCGCCACCCACCTTGAGATATAAGTTCTAAGGTCTCAGTATTGTTACAACGGCTGCCCCACTTTTCAAACCGAAACTGCTTCACGGCAGAAATAGGTGGGGTGGTGGTACCTACCCGTGCGAAATCACAAGAGGTCCTACCACCAGTTATGTTACTTTTCGATATTCGATTTATTGTCAGTTAAATACTTCCTAACGCCTATGAAAAGAACTTTGATAACATACAGACGAGTCTATATAAAACATGATTGTGAAACAAGCGCATATCTAAGCTTCTATTGTTGTCGAGTATTATACCTACAAAAATAGAACGAATTATAATCTGAACTATTAACCTGCAATGATACTGTATGACTCCGCCGAGATAATTCTGCCAAGTTAGGGCGTTGACAGCGACCGTGACCGGGCCGTGTGTGGCCAACGCTTCCAATATCTTCTCCTCTGCACCGACGAAACTGAAATTTACATATACATAATCACATAACTACCAGTATCGATAGTATATCGCGTAAGGCGAAAATGAATTAGCAAATTTAGTTTTTTTAAAGTAGAGATAATTTCTTATGGGAGGGTAAAGCGCTTCGTTACGTAACGCGTTACGGCGCCAGTCTCTCTGGCGTCCCTTTCTCGCACGCAGCAGCGCTACTGCGAACGTATGTAACTCCTAACTATTTATATATATTATTATTTTTTGCAATTTATGTTACAATCTTCCTTACGTTATCATTTTAATATACATAAAACCTAAATAATAACCCAAGCTTTTATGTTAAGCAATTCCAATATTAAACGGTTCAACTTAGTTATCACTTTTGTCGGCCGTCTCGAGACGCAGTTTTTTTTAAAGATTTCTTAGAATGTTTTCGTTGATTGGCAGCACTGTGCAACACGATTGATAACTTGGGGACTTTTTTCTTGTTTTATTTTGTCTATTTAGTGTTTTTTCAGGTTTAAATGTGTAATAATGGTGGTTTATTAACTGTTTAACGTCTGTGAAAGTGCACAAATGTGGGAAAATGAAACAAAGCTGCTGAACGTAACTTCTCGAGATTCTCCAAAAAGTCCACTGAGATAATCTCAGTAAATAACCACAATTTTATTGAGATTATATTTCATCCCATATCATCTCATCTCATTTCATTTAGTTGTCATATCATTCCAGTTGATTAACGTCTCAAATTAATCATCTTCATTTAATTTCATATTATCATCTTTCATAAAAATAAGAATATAAATTAAAATAAGACATGACTTAAAGGTCTTAATTACCAGGTCATAATCTATATATATAAAAATGGATTGCTGTTCGTTAGTCTCGCTAAAACTCGAGAACGGCTGGACCGATTTAGCTAATTTTGGTCTTGAATTATTTGTTGAAGTCCAGAGAAGGTTTAAAAGGTTGATAAATATGAAAATGATCGGAATTAAATAAAAATAACAATTTTGTTTACCCTTTGATGTGTTCCCCGTCGGACGGATTCTTTTTGTTTATTTTATGTTTATTTTATACAAAAGTTTAGGTCTTTTATTTATCGATTGAGGCACTACGAAGTCTGCCAGGTCAGCTAGTATCCCATAAAAAAAATAACTTGGTGCCCTAAAGGTCTAGGATACCAGACCATAAACTCCTAATAAGAAAAAAATGATACCTTGGGCTTCAGTATTTCTCAAAATTACAATTTTGCATCCGAGAATGTGAAATAATGAAACAAACTCGCTGGACGTGATTTATCGGGTTCTTCCAGCAAAAAAAAAAACACTAGAGTCGCTGGAAACTCCCGCTTTTAATGTAATACTATTAAAAATATTATACAACTCACTCGTCACAAGTAAAAGTGGATATTCGCACGCCGGTCGCGTTCTTAGTGGCCTTGCAAGCGCCACTCATGAGTCGGAGCGGGTAATCTTTCTCGTGCTGTATAGCCGTGTTGGTTATGGTCAACCAGTCTAGTAAAAGACAAATGTCGCCGCCCGCGCATCCGCTGTTGCCTAGACCGGCGCAGTCAATCACTTCCTGCAATACAATCCGTGAACTCTTTTTTTTACCAAGAGACTATTTTAGCTTCTCCTTAACGTGTAGGTGAGCTCACGGGGCTCAAGCCGGAGTGTTACTAACACTGGCCGTAGAAAGAGCGGTGTTTCGCAGAATCGACCACCGGATCGGAAAGCGACCCACTAATAAGATCCGGCGACAAACTCAGTGGGCTGTGTCTGTGGGTTAATTTACTCGTCGAGCCCATCGTCGCAAGCGACGGGTTCGGCGAGAACGATGACCTTGAAGCATACGTCATTATAGTAGGGGGCACTGGGAAAGCGGTTGGGTTTTTAGCCAATAGGGATCCATTACACCTCTGACTCGATTGAACACACAGGAAATGGTTGCAACCGCCCCATCTGATACCCGATCCTTTCTGAAAAGTGTTACCTTTTTCTGATTGCTTAAATGAGTGGACGAGCTCACAACCCACGTGGTGTTCAGTAGTTACCAAAGACCGTCTTGAGAAAAAAAAAAACATCCATCCTTCAAACCGAAACGCAATACTGCTTCACACACACAAAACGCTCAGAAAACTTCCTATCACCAATAATTACGATAATTCAAATACCTGCACACTGAGTGGCATTAGAGTGCCAGTCTTGATGGCTTGCATAGACTCGATAGTGCCAACTGTACTGAACGCCCAGCACGCCCCACATAGACCCTGGTCTCTTACAGGTCCTATAACTCCTTTCGTTCTCCTAAAATTGTAATTCATAATTGGTTGTAGCAGTACAGCAGTAGAGAACTTGAGTATGACACCTGGCATAGCTAATGTCCATGAGCAATAGTGACTATGTACTTATAATCAAGCAGGCCGTAGAATCGTCTGCCTGCTATGGCAAGAATAATAAAATAAAATAAATATTTCTAGCAATTTAGTTTACAGATGAAAAGTTTTCAACTAAGACAGAGAACACTTTTTTTTTTTCGAAACATAAAAACTGCCTGCTATCTAAATCTTTAAACCTTATGCCGGAACCACACTGCGCTATTCGCTATTCGTTATGCGGGCTATTCACGCGCATACGGCGAAGTGTGGAGAGTATATTCGCCAATATTCGCTTTATTCGTACGCATAACACATAAGGACGAATAGCAAATACGCGTATCCGTCGACTTGTCGGTTTTTTGACACACTTCAAAGGACACGAATAAGGCGAATATGCGCATCGACTGCCCACACTTCGGTGTGTCATTCGCTCGCTTGTGAGTTGTGGCAGTCGTGTATCGACGTGTCTTATGACTTGTAATCATCCACCAGCGTTTTCTTTTCGGTCTTTTAGTAACTTTGTACAACAAGTATTGGTAAGAAACATTTAGGAAATAATTAATTACGGCAACTCTCAACACGTCCATCGCTCCACGCAAACAAGACACATATTTGCCTTATTTGGCATAATTCAGCGCACAGGTTCGAAGTGTGGATGACATGTTTGTTGTTTGCGCGCTTAACAAATATTTTGGGGAATACGGCGTAGTCACGTAACGAATAGCGCATAACGCAGTGTGGTTCCAGCATTAAGTAATGCATTACGAGAACCCTAAGGAAGGGTTAGGATACATGTAACATTGATAGCCTTTACAGTGGGATTACATGATAAGTAGGTAACAAAAGGTACCCAGCCGAAATAGGATCCATTTCGCTTCTTAGGTAGGCGTATAGCGCGTGCTTCCCTAAAATGGTTATTGATTCTAATCGTTTCAGAATAACTTATTTTTTAAGTTGGTTTTGTACAATGACATCATCAAATGAGGTTCTTTAACACATTATGCGCGAAAAAGACAATCTCCTTGTCAATACGATCAAAATAAAGCCTCTGTTGTACGCTTTTATAAGAGAGGCCTACAAAAAGAATATCATCCACCAGGTGATTTTATTAGATCAATCAGAACGTTATTCGGCACTAACATATGCAAATTTTCTCCAAACTATCGTTGGCGTGATTCGGGTTTTTTGATTGGATACTTTTAGATGGCAGACAGAATACCGCTACACTTCCATCACGGAATTTTATTAGCCGATTCGTAAACTTTTTTTAAAATACATTTTATATTTCTTTTAAAATAGCGGTATTTATTTATCTAAATATACGCTTAGCTACGACTTTTCGCTTAAATAAACTCGACATTATTTAATTACACCACTTATTTACATAGAATTAAAAATATATTATATAGTATATCAGATATTTTATTAAACCGCATAACGTAAATTTCGACAGCATGTAAATTAAAAGTAAAATTATAAAATTTAACAATTAGAATTTGATTTGGTCATAATATTTGCTTGTATTCTTTTGTGATAGAAGTGACATTCGAAATTTTAATAATGTGAGGACATCGTGATAGTCAAAAGAAACAAGTCTTTAATCGTAAAATAATCATTTCTAATTTATTTTATAGTTTACTCGTATTCGACAACAGGTTTGGGCGCAGACCGGTTTTTTATTACATCGACGCGGAAACTGGAATTCTTGTTCACAATTATATTAGGTACTGTTATAATTTGGTTGTATGTTGTCTATTTCTAACACAAAGAGTGTATTATCAACCCGCAAGGTTAGGTTAGGTTAGGTTAGTTAGGTAACACCACCCTGCCTAATTGTGACAATGCAATCGTACGGCCCTATTGGAGGGTGGTAGGACAAAATTTATACTTTAGAATTGTAAACTTCATCCTCATGTCTAAAGGTGACTTATTACTAAAAAGCCATGACCTCGTTCGACTTATGTAACTATTATAATTTGGTTATATGTTGTCTATTTCTAACACAAAGAGTGTATTATCAGCCCGCACGGTTATTAGGTAACACCACCCTGCCTATTTCTGCGACAAAGCAATCGTACGGTCCTATTGGAGGGTGGTATACATTACAATTGTGAACTTCATCCTCGTGTCTCAAGGTGGCTTATCGCTAAAAAGCCAAGACCTCTTTCGTCCACCTATCTAATGTTTTAAAAAGATCTCAAGACCGAGTCACTAGGACAATAAAAATATATATTGTTATTATATTATTTAAATAATTTGCATTCATGGTTTAAATTATTAAAAATAAAGCCCTGAGGTTTGTTTACGAGAATTATACCTGTTATTGGTTTAAGGATCTGAGAAAAGTAATTAATCGGACAAACTAAGTAGGAAATTAATATTTTAATAATAATTAAACCAATTATTTGAGGTTTGTTGTGTTATATAATAGTTTTTGAAAAAATCACCCATTGTCTTTTTAAAGTGGATGAAATTCACGTGATCATTTAAGTTCGGTTTTAATCAGATACATTATTAAATAAACAAGAAAACAAGTTTCGATGTCTCTCAAGACTTGTAATATATTCAAATTTCGACAAACGACACCTTGGTAGATAGCTCAGATACACTTCTGTAATTGTGATATAAAAGTAATAAGCCTGAAATTCGAACGTAGGATCAATTCTCTTAAACATGTTTAACTCAACTCATTGAAATCGTTAATTGAATGCCTTTTACAATTATTAATTTACTAGCGACCCGCCCTCGCTTCGCTTCGGAAACATTAACACACATGAAACAAAAAAAAAATTAAAAAAGTAGCCTATGTTCATCAGGGACAATGTCGGCTTCTAATGGAAAAAGAATTTTTCAAATCGGTCCAGTAGTTTCGGAGCCTATTCGAAACAAACAAACAAACAAACAAATCTTTCCTCTTTATAATATTAGTATAGACAATTAATGGAAAACGTAGTTTAACTCTGTTGGTATATTGCCTGAAGCCGCCTGGCCCGATGTTTTTTTTATTGCCTGTGTAGGCAGACGAGCATACGGCCCACCTGATGGTAAGTGGTTACCGTCGCTCATGGACGACAGAGCGTCGACGGTAGAGCCAAGCCGTAGCCTACAGGTTTGGCATGAAATACTATGATAACAATTACAGAAGTTAGACAACGTCCACAGGGACCTATTATTCCTCAATGTACATTGCCATGACTGTATTTCGCAGAAACCTTGCGAAAAAAAATACCATTTTATGTCACGTTCTAATATTAGAACGAAGTTCCTTATGGGACGACGCGGAGGGGTACCCTAACCGGGAAAAAACGTCCGTAACGTAAGATTTTTATAATGCACACAGTGTACGGCTTAACTTTGTAATAACGTACAAAAAATAATATATTTTTTATCATTCATTGACCACGATCTCAGAGCGTTTGTTTGCGCAATACACTAACTCTTATGCAAACAACCGTGAATGAAGTGTACCACAATAAGTTCGCACGTTACCGACTGAACGTGGGTTGTTGCAAAACCTCCAGTTTTATTTTCTTTATACCTCGAATAAAACTTAAAATTAATATTTTTATAAGGAACTTCGTTCGTATCCGGTGTCCCACGACATCACACATCTTTTTGTTTTTAAATTGCTTTTCGGGTAGTGAAGCATGCGAATCATCTTGCTTGGTAGTTACCGAAACGCTTACACGTCAGTCAGTCTGTAATTAGAAGATAAATCGGATACGCCCTGACAACTACGCTAAATTTTTTTATTGCCGTATAGGCAGACGAGCATACGGCCCATTTGATGGTGAGTGGTTACCGTCGCTCATGGACGTCAGCAATGCCAGAGGCAGAGCCAAGCCGCTGCCTACCGTTTAATACTCTCCACAAGCCTCGTTACTACGCTACTACGATCTTACCACAAGTCTTGAACCTATAGACACAGATTATTATATAATATAGATAATCATATTATTACCACTATTATGCCTATTTCTGTCATGAGGCAAGAATGCGATTCGGTTTGATTTATAAGATTTGCCGTCATTCCACTACTAGTTAAAGCGACATGTGTGGGTGTAATTTGACTGTATTTATATAGCTAAATCTTGGTCTGTATCTAATTGTGTAGTACGAATATAATTAATCGTATTCAATTTTTTTAATTTGAATTTAATTCCTTTTCTAAATTAGACCAGTATTTGAAGTAAAATATAAAAAATAAACTTTATTACTACGTCACAAACACTCCGAACGCAACATACGTATTATCTCTATTGCGTCGGAGCAATGGAATGTCTATGTTAAGCATACAACATCATAAAAAAATGAAATTTAGATATTGTCCAAAAAATATGTCGCATATTACCTACCATGCGGGATTCATTTTAAATGAAAGGACTACTACGTTAAAACTGAAAACTTCATACTTTCTTTCCTGCTACTAATCAAGTTTATATCATTAAAACTAGTAACAAATTCAAAATAGAGTAAAATAATCAATATTATTATGCCAG
This sequence comes from Bombyx mandarina, assembly GCF_003987935.1. Next base: position 6,666,210 of record NW_021011476.1, on the reverse strand, counting down.
AAATATAATTTCGACAAATGATATAAATATAATCATATATAATCGTATCTATAAGAATAATCTATAAATATTTTATCTTTCTACCAAGTGTCACACTGTGTTACACATCCACATAGACATATGACAACAAACAAATATAAATCATCCTAGTGTAGATCTTGATATGTAATTTAAAACCAAATGAGAACTTAGTAATGCCCCTGACTGCAAGGATAACTGGCTAATGAATCCTAAATTAAACACAACAAATTCTAACATATGAATATTATTAAAATATCTTTTAAAAAACAACTTTTACATCATAAGTGTTGATGTGGAGAATAAAAATCACTATGCAAAAAAAGCAGCAAACATTTGACGCTTAAAGTCACTATAAAACAAAATTACTTACAATTTCAAATTCATTATACTCAAATTTTTATTAATATCATCATCATCATAGCTGATGACTTTCCTCCTAAGGTTCGCCATATTGGCTAGTTATGTACTTCTCTATGTTCAACAGATTCTCTTAACCTTCAACAGGTTATCAGTCTTTGTGCGAAGCCTACCCTTGCTACACTTTCATGTTTTGTCACCACCCGAGCACTAATAAGTATAAGTTAATTAATGTTTTCTAGATGACTGTCTGATGTTTTTTTACCCAAAGTCTACTTGTTCTGCAACCACTGACATAAAATTACAATGATTTTTTTTTTATTTATAAGTTACCACAATTTTATGTGGCTCTTATAGGTAGACTGGCAAAAGTGTTATTCATAATAATTTGTCAAACATGTCAGCACTTTAACACACATAGAGATACTGAATTAATTGTTAAAAGACAACATTAAGTATACTTGACGTTCCAGTAGCTATAGTGCATATCTTTTAAAAACACTAATTTCACACATTTTGTTCTGAATTTACAAAATTTCGACAAATACTAAAAAAATGATAAACAGAATCCAACATTTATTTCCAATCTTGAAATACTGAACCTTGAAGTCATTGACTTAGGGCATTGGCATAAAATACAATTGGATAAAAATATCAACAGAAAAACAGTCTTATAGTAACTTCACTTTATCAATTATTAAAAACACTTATATTTGACCACTTTTTATTTTCATGAATCAATAAATAGTCTATAATTTTCAAAAGAGCTAATAGGCATAAAATGATGGAAAACAAAAACTGCGAAGTGTTTTTTACTGAAGTCTATGAGTACAACTATCAAAAATAAGATTGTTAATTATCTCAGGAATAAAAAAAATCTCAAACAGAAGATCCTTTTGCCTGCATTGAAAAAAGTTTAGTTGTGTGCATAAAGATAGTGATATCGATCAGCCCATACTAGTTCACCAAAATAGTAGAGATTCAAATATAACATATTTAAGTTAAGGCACAGGGGTTTCCAAACATAGGGATCAGAGGGTATAGCGTAAAACTGATATAATATTATATTATACATTAAGTAAACACTGAAAACTCATATTCAATTTTGAAAAATCTCTGTGATTTAAATGCTATGATGCCTTAAAAGATATTTAATGACTGAAGTGTTTTTTTAAAACACTATAAATATCAATTAAAATATAATTTCATTTTTAAACATTTCAGGAATGAGGTGTCAAGATTTTCTTATCTTCCCTGACACAGAGGTGGTAAGTCTAAAATTATTGAAAGTTTTTCAGACATCCATATGTTGGACAACATAAAATGTTAGCAGTTTATAGATTCTCCTAACCTCATAGGACTAGGTGGTAAAAAAAATATGCTAGTAATAAAATTATTTTAATGCATAGATAGGTGAACACATGAGAACACAAAAGCTGCCACACATTTTGTGGCATAAGTTCAAAGTTCAAATGATTTTTAGAATAAATGTTTCTTTTATTGCCATTATAGGCATGAGGATATCGACCACTAGATGATAAATGATTATTATCACTCATGGACATGAGCAACACCAGGGGTACATGCCAGTCACGCCGAACTACTGCGTACTCTCAACAAACTTTGTTTAAAGAAAGACAATAAAGTTACACCATTTAAACCTGAATGTAGAGCTGCATTACTACTGAAATAGGCAGGCTGAATTTACAAAAGCTGATATTTTTATTTATGCTCTCAACATACTTTTTTAATATTTGAGTCGTCTATTATCAAAGGTGGCAATCTGTGCATTTGGACAAAAAAAATTATTCATATGTCAATACAGATTGATTTGAATATAATTGTCTCCTTCAAAGAATACGGTTCAAAACCTGCATTAAATAAAGGTTAATAGTTAACCTGTTATTTGTCTAAGATGTCGTTCAGAAGAGTTTTGTGACTGCCAATGGAATACAAAGTCAATAATTCGTTTTTCTGATTTACCAATAATTGTCCAAAAGTCACATTGCCTGCTTTGATAATAGTCGACTCATTTATTCAGTACAATTTTCAAGGTTCTACAAATAAATAAAAACTCACCAATCGACCTTCAATGGAAGAGTAGCACGTTTTTTCCTAATTATTACATAAACATTATTATGAGGTTCATTTGCACATGGCGTTCTATTTCTCTGGTGGCTGCTGTGGGGTGTATCATTATCATCATTTCCAACAGTATTTTCAGGTTTCTGATCTCTGAACTTGCTCCAACTCTTGCCATACAAATGAGGTGATTTCTTAAGTCTCTCATCTGATAAGTGAATCTCTTTGTATTCGAGCTTGGACATATCCGAGATTCTGGTTAAACCATATCTGGCTCTGTGCTCCTCAGGGCCACGCGCAGCCGCATTTAGTTCTTCAATTTCGCGCACAGATGCCTAATTTTTTCAACAAAAAGCACAGTTAGTGATTGAAGGTATTGCATGTTTCAAGTGTTTTATTAGTTTTCGGTGTGAACNATCTGATAAGTGAATCTCTTTGTATTCGAGCTTGGACATATCCGAGATTCTGGTTAAACCATATCTGGCTCTGTGCTCCTCAGGGCCACGCGCAGCCGCATTTAGTTCTTCAATTTCGCGCACAGATGCCTAATTTTTTCAACAAAAAGCACAGTTAGTGATTGAAGGTATTGCATGTTTCAAGTGTTTTATTAGTTTTTGGTGTGAACCGGCGAGGTGTTACAAAAGTAAAGTAAAAGGATTTTTTCAAAGATACTCACCACAAAATGTTCAAATCTCACTGCGTATTCATCGGGTTTATTTTTGTAACTTTTATTATACTTTTGAATATATTCATCAAACATCGGCTTTAACTCTTCTTTGCCTTTTTGATTGGACAACGTAAGAGGAACAGCTACGAATAATAAACAAATCAAAGCAAAACCGAGTACCCAGTTCCACCATTTTTTCATTTTGTAGAATAATTATAATTAACACACGAATTAATATAAGTTCATTGGCCGAGCTTAGGATCAAAATCTAATTAGTAAAAAATTTGTGGTAATTATTAGAGATTGATTTAAGTTCAACAGTTGTTGTTTCAAGTTTCAATATTTGTTTATTAATAATTACTGCACACTGCACAGTTTCGTAATTCGCTGCGGACGGAAGGAACTATGTACTGAACTACTGAGTAAAAAAACAACTACGGTAACAAATTTTAATAAACAAACTTGTGAGTAGTTGTGACTTGTGAGTTGGGCGCGAAGGTGAACTTTAATTTTTTAAGGGATTTTATGACCTGGGAACTAAGACCTTTAAGTCATGTCTTATTTTAATTTATATTCTCATTTTTATGAAAAATGATAAAATGGAGTGAAATGAAATGAAGATGATTAATTTAAGACATTAATCAACTGGGATGAAGTTAAATAACATGAGATGATATGAGATGGACTTTTTGGAGTATCCCGAGAAGTTACGTCCAGCGGCTTTATTTCATTTTTCCACATTTGTGCACTTTCACAGATATTAAACAGTTAATAAACCACCATTATTACACATTTAAACCCGAATAAACACTAAATAGACAAAATAAAACAAATCACACAACTTCACTCCTTGCGTTCCCGCCAAAAAGTCCTGAACTTTAATTTTAATCATATGCACCATTAGTTGATACACTTAATATATAATATGCACCATGTAACCGTACCATGGAGTTAATAAGTACCCTCTATGAACCGTACCTACTGCTCAAGTGCTTAAATACTAAGTATATTATCTATGATACTGACCCATAAATTTCAACGGACTTTTCATTTTTATAAAAATAGGAATATAACCTAAAATAAGACGACTTAAAGATCTTAGTTACCAGGTCACAAATCACATAAAAAAAATTCAACTACTTTTTGGCGGGAACGCGAGGAGTGAAGTTGTGTGATTTGTTTTATTTTGTCTATTTAGTGTTCCTTCAGAATTAAATGTGTAATAGCGGTAGTTTATTAACTGTTTAACATCTGTGAAAGTGCACAAATGTGGGAAAATGTAACAAAGCCACTGGACGTAACTTCCCGGGATGCTCCAAAAAGTCCAGTGAAAAAATTTCAGTAAATGACCACAATTTTACTGAGATTATATTATTTCATCCCATATCATGTCACCTCACTTAATTTAATTTCATCCCAGTTGATTAATGTCTTAAATTAATCATCTTCATTTCATTTCATTTCACTCCATGGTATGTATTTTTCATAAAAATAAAAATATAAATTAAAATAAGACGTGACCTAAAGGTGTTAGTTGCCAGGCCATAAAACACTTTTAAAAAAAATTACTTAAATTAGACAAATGTTGTCTATAAATATTGCCTACCATTAAAACAACAATAGAAATTTACATTATTATTACCTAGTTTTATTTTAAATTAAATCAATTTATAGATGTGGTAAGTGCTGAACTAATTGAGAACGACAATTTTTCGTTTCATCTTGTTATAGCTTATATTCTTTTCTGTATCGCTATTGTGTCTTAATTCCTAGTTCCAATACTCTACCAAAAGAGTTTGAGAAGAAATCTGAGGTATTACCTTTTACTAAATATGGATTGTCTTCTATCGAAGAATTCAGTCGGGCAGAAGAAGAAGTGCGGCATTTAGAGTTACTGAAAAAAGCGGGTTTGACTACTGACGAGATCAAACTATATCAAGAGAATGAATGTGGTAAATTGAATCAGCAAAATAAAGTTGAGACGGGTGTGTTAAAGCAAAAATTGCATTATATTTACACAAGAATACAAAATATTAAAGAGCAAGTGTGAGTCGTTTTTAATTTAACACTAAATATACAGTTTAAGTTATTGGGGTGTCCAATCTGGTAGAATTGGTTTCCTTGTAGATAGGTACTTGAATATTCATAACATTAATAAAGTTTGGCGTTATCATAAAATATTTGGTAACTGAATTGAGTACATAAAATATGTTGATAAATTTAATCCTATAACATTGTTTGGAAAAAGCAGGTTACTACCTGCTTTTATTATACAGCTCTGGTATGAGTATCATAAATATGCATTTTTATTATTTAGTATTATTATTTACTTGATTATTATTGGAAGTGCATTCAATAACATAGATAATGTTTTTGATCTTTCACATCTACCTACATTATAACCACTATTATTTAATGAGTTTTTAGAACAATTTTCACCTTTAAAATATAAAACATAGTTGTAACCTGTCAACTATAGTGTTTACAATAAAGATGATACTAGGGTGCCTGACCTACCACCACTAATAGTACTTGAATTCTAGGTTTGAGTTCTGACACTATTACTTTCAAAACTAGGTAACTAAAACTAGATAAATGTTTTTATACCTAAATTGGCCAACTTGACACTGGAATAGTTTTAGCCTGTATTACCTTATTTATTATTTTATCATCAATAAAACTAACCATCTTCAATTGCAATAAAGAATGGGTGCTGCATTTACTTTAATACAATTTAAATAATTATAATTATAGAAAACAACAAAATAATCAACCTTCTACATCTAAAACTGATGTATCAATAAAGAATTTAGAGAGAAACATACCTAAAAACACATATTGTGATGGACATCCTATGAATGATATAAAAACTTTAGAGAATTGTCTCTTTGCGCATCTTAAGGACGACATTTTACCTTTGAGCAAAAGAAGAAAACTATTACGACGTTTAGAACGTAAAANTAGAAAACAACAAAATAATCAACCTTCTACATCTAAAACTGATGTATCAATAAAGAATTTAGAGAGAAACATACCTAAAAACACATATTGTGATGGACATCCTATGAATGATATAAAAACTTTAGAGAATTGTCTCTTTGCGCATCTTAAGGACGACATTTTACCTTTGAGCAAAAGAAGAAAACTATTACGACGTTTAGAACGTAAAAAAGAAAGAATTTTATCTCAGAATAACACAGTTATACTTGATAACTCAAATAGAAAACCAGTAAATCGTCCAGGCAGCCTTTGGGATGTTAAAGAACTGCAACATAAGATAAGTGATCCAGAAAGAAATAAAGATAAACTCATTGGACCAGTAAAAAAGACATTATATACTATTAAAAATAATAAAATCGTAAGATTAGAGCCAATGGATTCTTCAGAAAATAGTGAAGACGAGTACAGAGCAGTCAATATTGTAGTGCCTATAAACAATGCAGAGGCACAATTGCTTGAGGGCACAAAAATGAGTATAGATGATATCAAGAAAATTGATAGATTTAAAGATTATGAACCTGGTACACCTTCAAAGGTATTTGTTTATATTTGTATTTTGTTATACACTATTGAATTTATTATATTTAAAAACTAAATTTCATGAGACATAGAATTCACCCATTCAATTTGAAATAATTCAGAAAATTAAAAGCAAAAGAATTGGATAGTAATTATTTTAGGAGATTAATTAGTGAATGATACATTTACAGGTTTTATATTTGAAGAATATAGCACCAACGGTGACACAACAACAATTGTCTGTGCTCTTCAATCAGTTTGTATTGGACAACGGTGGGCCTATTGATGTTCGACTTATGACTGGTCGAATGAGAGGGCAAGCTTTTGTGCGATTCCAAAGTAAGCTTATATCTCTAATTTATGTAAAGATACAAACGAAGTACTTTTGTCTTTATTTAGGTCAGTTAGTACTTTTTATTTTAACTTTATGATTAAATCCATCAATTTATTATAATTCATAATAATATGAAGCTTGTTGTGAAATTGTCTTTGGCTATGCATCCAAAAAAAAAACCTGTACTACCAACCATTGAGAAGTTCCCTGGTCAGGATTCAAACTTTGCAGCAATCACATCTTGGTAGGGTACCCTGGATCACATTTTCTTCGACTACCCCAACATCGTATCCTCTCTTTATGATATCCTTCCCAATAACATTCCCCGGTCTATTAATATTAATTGTTTATTAACTTGAGTCTATTCTAAACATGTAAATACTCTGTACATTTTTATCTGCTAATAATATTTATCTCGAAAGTAGTTAGTCTAACATATATTTGTGCTGTTCTTAAAACCACAGATTCGCGTATGGAAAAACTGACCAAATTTATTTGTATTTAGATTTAATTTTTTCCCTCTCTAAGCACCTGTCATTTTTGTAAATACTTTGACATTGGCAAAATCAATGCCAAAGGCGTTGGAGCCAAATCATTTAAATTAATTAAAAAAAATTTTTTTTTTATTAAAACTGCCTATCATGGCAAACTGTACCCAAAATTTCATGTTCATGCTGTTAACAGTTCAGTTCCTATACCTATCTGGAGTTTATGCTGAAGTCTATTCAAGACATGTTTACCATAACTAGGCAGTATAGGCAGGCAGTATTGTCGAAACTTAACAGGCATGTAAAATTCAACTCCATTAGAAAAGAAAGCAGTTTCAATTTATTGTAAGATTTGACCACAAATATTCATCCAAGGTTAATTAAATATAAGATTGCAAAATTATGCTTCTTCTTCTTAATGTACTCTAATAAAGCCCAGTAACCACCTAACACCAGGTAGGATGTGAGTTTCTATGAGTCTATGTAAATCAAAATATTATTATGTTAACCATTAAGTACATTTTAGTAACAAAACATTTAGGACTGGTTTACATAGGTACCACACTGCTTACTGCCTATAAAATAGAGTTCTTGAAGTGGAGTTTGTTGTTAAAAATGAATGAGGAATTAAAGTAGTTCAATGTATTTAATTAACACATATTTTTCACTGTGTTTATTTATTCCAGATGAGAACTTAGCTATACAGGCGCTAACAGAAATAAATGGTACAATTGTATGTGGTCGTCCCATCATAGCACAATTCGGACGAAATACCAACAGGGTACAGCGCCACGAGCGTTAAGAAACATAATCATTATAATTAATTTAAAGTGATATTATTTACTAGTTAAGTTTACTCTATTATATTATGTAACCGTAAATAAATTGTCTATGACGTTCTAATTGTTTTCTATTCTATCTTTTAAATTTAAGAATTTCCTTTATACTAACTTAGGGCTACCAATCTAATGTTTCGCCAAAAAATAAATAACATTTCAGGGCAAAAAAATAATACATACACAGCATGTTTTTGAGAGAAGCAAAATTCCACCTTTTTTTCTAAATTAAAGCACTAATATAATCTACATCCACTTACAACAACCAAGTTATGTAATTTTTATAATAATAAAAATATGGTGAACCTGGAAAGTTAAATTACTGTTAACCTCTTTTTTATATTTTTTGCATATACAAGTACACAGGCTTACAGTCTACCAGGTATTAAGAGATACTCGCAACCCTTGACCATCAAAATATGAATCTAAGCAATAAAAAAAAAAAATTCAAACTGGAATAGATGAACCGAAACCAATGTTCATGATTGCAAACAGACAGGATAGTAGTACTCAGCTGTGCAGTGTTAGAATACGCCTTACGATCTCTAATTCTATAAATTTTCATTTGTACCTACCTACATACCTACAGGATTGGAACACTGGCACTGTCGCATCCTTTGATACGAGTACACAAGGCTTCTTAACCTTTAAGCCACGACTTCTATATATTCGACTCATTAGATTCGTCTTAACGAGTACTATACACAAATGGTGCATTTAAACTACACTTTATTATAAACTTATATGGGTTCTTGCGATTTTAATCAAAACGTTGACATATAAAAATACTGAGAACATTCCCATCATGTATGTTACACTTTAATCCTTATTCAATAATTCTATCCTAATTCGATTTGTAATATAATCATTTTAACTTTTGAATTTGAAGAATAAAAAATTGATTTTGTGTAAAAAGTAATCTAAATGAAATTACGAACTGTGTCTCCGTTATAAAAGATTGTTAGGTCCCTCTCCTCACTTTTTCAATATAAAGGTACATCAACTTCGATAGTCAAAATATCGATCACTCAGTATAATTTTTCACTATAGTCTGTTCACTGAGTGTTGTCCTTCGGGGAAGGCTTGCGTCGTCTTTTGACGACGCGTTTAGGCGACGATCATTCATTCTCTTTCTTAGGCTGTGGCTCCTCCTCTGTGAAACAAATCATTTAATTAAATCATTGCTTAACTCAGTAAAGATTAAACACAGACGAAATATCACGCCATGAACGCAACCATTTCTGTATTACTGTTACATAACAAAAACAAAATCGTTAGTCACCCATGCAAACGGATATGAATTAAGACCCAACAAGTGTTTATTTTCATGTGAATGATTAAAAAAAATGAGCATGCATATTTACAACCAAATACGTGTGAAAAAGTGCCGCAGTATTATTGATCACTTTTCTATGTTACCTTTTGGTTTAGATGTATATTTATCCGTTTATTGACGTCATGGCAGAAAGTTATCATGGTCTCCTCTAACCATAGTCCGCTCGACGTCACTAGGGCATCTCGTGTATTCGACGCCTACCTGGTACAGTACTCACGTTTGACGTCGTGATGCTGTGGAGGCGCGTGGTGCGGTAGATGCGCGTAGTGTTCGGGCGGGGCGGCGGCGGGGTAGTATGGGTGCGGCGGGTGTGGGGGGTGCGGGGGGTAGGCGCCGGGGAACCCGCCCCCGTACCCGCCGTAGTACCGGCCGCCGTACGGGGCGCCGTACGCCCCCACTGCGCGTACATTTCATACTTATTGTGATAACACGACTCCGATTACACCAGTCTTAGTGTGGCTCACAACGTTCTTTATCTGAGATTTTAACCTAGCATCCGACCGATCTTGTGTGATTTTCTATTAAATGAAATATCCTTCAGTTTTTTAGAAAAAAATGAGTGCCCACTATTAGTCGTTCATAATACTGACATTTCTATTTTATTTGTACAATATTTTTTATAAAACATAGATACAAGGCATATTAAATTAGTAAACCACTGAAAACTAGATTATTTGGTTCATCGACCAAACCTAAAAATTAAATGTTTCTATGAACATTACCAAGACTCATGCTATTTGTTGTCTCTTGTATCTATGACATTTGTATATCACCGTTGGTTTCTTAAGAACAATTCAGATTAGCTTTTCCATTGCATACCCGTTACGAAAAACGACCATCATCATGAAGCATGTTTTATGAACCACAGCTGTGACTCCAGAGTGCTACCCGCAATATATTTGTGCGCATTAAAACTCCCTTATAAATGTGAATACCATATTTACACCGTGATGATAGAAAGATGTGAGAATGGACAGCGACCAAAGTGCTCGATTGATGTGAGAATATGTTAGTCACGAGTGAGTTTATAGTACAATATGGCACCTGTTGGCGGTGGAGGACCCCCGTGAGCTGGCGGGCCGGGATGCGGAGCAGCTGTAGGATTCGACGCCATCATCATTGCTGTATTAAACATATAGTTAATAATATAAAAATGAATTTCTGTCCGCTAGTCTCGCTAAAACTCGAGATCAGCTGGACCGATTTGGCTAATTTTGGTCTTGAATTATTTGTGGAAGTCCAGAGAAGGTTTAAAAGGTGAATAAACATGAAAATGCTCGGAATTATATTAAAACAAACATTTTGTTTTTGCTTTCATGTGTCCCCTGTCTGACAGTTTCCTTTTGTTTTTTTTAAGTTTATTTTATACAAAAGCTTAGGTCTTTTATTTATCAATTGAGGCACTACGAAGTCTGCCGGATCAGCTAGTAGTTAATAACAAAATCAGTGGTTTAACAATAGAACATCAACATTTTCGAGTTTTTCGTGTGAAAATTAGTTACCGTGGTGTGGAGGCGAGGTCATGTGCGGAGGGTGCGCGGGCGGGGGATGCTGCGGGGCGGGAGCGGGTGGAATGCTTTCCTTGTTCTCCATTTTGACCTCTACTGGTTTTTCTTCTTTACGATCTCCTGCACATAAAAAATACTTTACATTTTTTAATCACTCCCTACCCCGTCCTTAACCAAGTATCTCAATGTTTTTGAAACAAAAAGATATTGGTACTCTACAGTAGTCAAATGTCGTGGAATATTGGGTGTATGTGTGATTGTGTGTGTCTGAACTCAATATTTAAACAATTTATTACAATTTAAATGTCATCAAACCGTATGATTGCTGAATGTCAAAGATAAAAGGTCTTATCACTAGGATAGTCCTGGGAAGATCGGCCAAAAAACACTGCGCGATAATTGGTGGTAAAGTTATGACAATAGAAAGTACTTGTAAAGACCTATATTGAATATAAACACTTCGAATTTGATTTACAATATTCCATCAATCATTTTTTTTAAAGTACCTTAACTCATTTTTTTGTTTTTCTCTTTTACAAGGACATTTACATTTTTTTATAAAAATTACAAATAAAATATTAAACGAAACAGTTTGGAACAGAATCCTGCCTACATCATACTGTATGATAGATAATTATTGACTTAATAATTTAAAATTTTACGCACTATGTTTAGTTAATAACTGAACATCTTGTAGGATCTTGTAGTAAAAAAGCCCCCTAAATGTTTAAATTATTTTGTGTATTCTTATACTAATATTACATGTTGTGCGGTGTCGATCTGCAACAGTATTTAGTATAGTTTCTTATTATGATGTTTTCAGTCTCACCCTCGTCATCTGCCTGGCTTGGTCCATTTTCAGGTTCCTTTTCTCTTGGCTCCTCGACTTTTATGTCAGTTGCTATGGAATCAGGCTTCACGTCACTGGTAGACACTTTGTCCACTTGAGTGGGAGGATGAGGTCCGTTTGTTTCTGGTTTACTTGGATTTTGATCTTGGTCCATCGGCTGTGTATCAAATTTATTTATTTATTATTCTTTAACAAATAAGACATAGTTTTATATTTATTTACATTGTTGCAAATGTTGTAAAATGATGGGTACCACCTATCTACGGGGATCTATTTTACATTGTTCTTTGAGTTAACAAAGACAAGTTTTTAATTTTTTTTTATTGCCTTTGCATGCAGCGAGCATACGGCCTACCTGATGGTAAGCGGTTACCATCCCTAATGGACGTCAGCAATGCCAGGGGCAGAGCCAAGCCGCTGCTTAAAAATAAAATAAAAAAATTAAAAATACATTAAAATAAAATTAAAAAATGTTGGATAATAATGTATGTTCTAAAGTCCTTTTGGCAAATAATATTACTTGGTAAATCAGTAGACGTTGCAGGGAAAAATGTTTGTTGTATATTATACTTATTACATATATTTCTGTGAAGCATGTTCAGTCGATAGGTATTTTGAAAGCGATAGTACATTATCTCTTTTTCAAAACACTGATTGTTTTATTGTTTTGTAGTATGTTGTGGTTTATATATAATAATTTATTTTATTTGATATGTATTTCTTATCTATGTATTTATTTATTTATTTTGGAAAAGTAATTATAAATATTTATTTTCACTCATGTCTACTATAGTGCTTTAAATTATCGCCATGTATTAACTTTATCACAGCTATGCACTTCTTCAATCTTTCACTTCATCTGTTTTTTTTCCTACCTAAGCTGATAGCCTTGAGAGGCTATATCAGCGGAACCTTAACTAGTGGTGAGCTCACGGGGCTCAAACCTGACGACGTTGCTAACACGAACCCTAGCAAGAGCCGTGCTTCGCAGAATCTACCACCGGATCGGAAACCCGAACCACTAAGAAGATCCGGCGAGAAACTCAGTGGGCTGTGTCTGAGGGTTAATTTACTCGTCGAACCCGAACACGTCGCGACGGGTTCGACGAGAACGGTGAGCGGTGCTTGGGATACCTAAAAGCACCTCACTTCATCAACGAGGGTTAACTGGAAGAGAATACCTGTCTGCCGTTAAGTTCGCTTTTGTATAATGTTTTTGTGCAATAAAGATTTTTCAATCGATCAATCAATTTTCGAATGAAGCATACCTCGTCTTTCTTCTCGGCGTGAGCGACGGCGCTGAGCGACTGCGAGGTGGGGTTGATCCCGCGACGCATCTGCTCCAGAGCTCGCTCCACCATGCGCTGGAATGTGTCCTCGTCCACAGCCGGCCTGCAGTGCTGGAAAAAATATTAACATTATTTCATTTTCCAAAACTAAAATGAATACCGGAGCATTTAATAAATTCACATTAAATAAGACAAAATTACTAGTTTCCTTTTTTTTTATTGCTTTGACGTGTGGACGAGCTCACAGCCCACCTGGTGTTAAGTGGTTACTGGAGCCCATAAACATCTAAAACGTAAATGCGCCACAAGCTTTGAGATATAAGTTCTAAGGTCTCAAGTATAGTTACAACGGCTGCCCCTCCCTTCAAGCCGAAACGCATTACTGCTTCGTGGCAGAAATAAGCAGGGCAGCGGTAACTAACCGTGCGGACTCACAAGAGATCCTACCATCAGTAAAAAACTACTTTTTACTATTTTTTAATAACTAGCTAACATGGGTAAGTGCTTACACGCTGATATTATCAATGGACGTATACATGGATGTCAAACTTTCAAACTGTCCCAACCCCACAAACTGGGAAAGATTACAAAATTACGGCGGAGACTGCATAATGGTAACAGTTCATACTTGCTTAGATTTCCATTAGGGACTTTAAGAATGGTATATGGGATAATACTTAAGTACTATAATATCCAAGTGATGCTTGAAAAATTGAAACATACATAATGATAAAATCGATTTCTGAAATAAATTTTAGGTACCTTCTTGAGTTCCTCTTGGAATGCTTCGCTGCTCTCAATAAACTTGCGTTTCTTGGCTTCGAACTTCTCTTCAATCTGTTGCAATTCATCTTCCAGCTTCTTCTGGTGCATTGTTAAGGACTGCACTTGTTTTTTCAATATCTGTGAGTCATAATTTAGTTATTGTGATATGTTTTTTCATTTATACGTAGCTATTTTTTTATTTATTGCTTAGATGGATGGACGAGCTCACAGCCCACCTGGTGTTAAGTGGTTACTGGATTCCGTAGTCATCCACAACGTAAATGCGCCACCCATCTTGAGATACAAGATCTAAGGTCTCAAGTATAGTTACAATATAGCTATATTTTATTACATTTATACTCATATGTTACAATACAATGAAGTATTCCAAGCTACTCTCTAAGTCTCTGACACTACAAGAAGGCACATATCAAAATAAGCTTTTACACTTTGAATGAACTTTAAAATTAATTTAATCTTGGTATAAACAGCATTTGTTGACAAACTTATTGTTGGATTTTGTTTTTTAAAAGTTCTTGTAGAGATGTTATACTCCTCTGGTTTCTCTCCGTAGATTACAAATTTTTCGCATATCGTTTGGTACACGGATTCTGCAGCATTATTTCAATATGTATCTTAGTTCCTAAGCTTGTTGAGTTTTTCGGTCATGTTGCGAGGAAATAGGGTGACAATCTCCAAAGACTTCTCATCACCGGCAAAGTGGAAGGCAAGAGGCCTAGAGGGCGTAGTCCCATGCGCTGGTCCGAACAGATTAACACGACTTTGGACTGTCGCTATCCACTGCGCGGAGGACAGAAAGGAATGGAGGAACATAATCCTAACAAAAATGCTCCGTAAAGGTCACGACCCTCAGCACTGAGGAATACGACGCACGGAGGAGGAAGCTTGTTGATGATATAAACGAAGTACTTGTACACACGAATTTATACCAGTCCGGGTCAGTTTCGTTTTGAGCAACCGCAAAGTAAACCGGGTAAAGTGTAAAGCTTTTCCTTGCAGCACCATAATTTATTCTTCTATAATTTACCTGCATCCTAGCGGTGGTGACGACCGACCGCACATCCGGCACCACAGTGTCGGAGAATATTTCGTTGATGAGACGATGATTTCGTAGATAACGAGCGTATGCCACATGCTTCACAGATAGACCTTCGTCTTGATCTGTAAATAAACATAACATTACAATATATTCTCGGAGCAGTAGCTATCATAGAACATGTTATATACACGCATATTTGATAAAGCCTAAATCGTGCTAACGAAATTTTCAAGATTGCTTAGATAATAGTCCCGAACATTGAGACCGTGGCTCGACGATTTTTAGCCAACTGGTAGAACTCTTCCAACTCTTCCTTTGTCGGTACCTCCAAACTCTCTTTTGAAGTGGACGAGCTTGTATCATTAGATGAAGTATATTCCCTAGCCAAGAATTGAATCATGCTAATGACGAAAAAAACTATAGAAAACTATAGAAAAAACTCAGAGACAAAAAATAGTGATTCATTGATAATGATAAAACTCAAAAACTTGTAACATGTATAAAAAGTTAGTCATTTGTATTGGATTGTTTAAAATTTGTCACGACATTTTTTTTTTGTTTTATTTATCACATACCTTCCTCGTCTTCAGCTGGTTGTATGTCAATTCGTCTGTCTTGCTGTTGTTGCTCTTTTTGTGAACTGCCTTTTTTAGTAGAGGTCTCTTCTTCCAAGTTACCTACTACTAATGCAATATGTGTTAATGATTTACCTTTGATTAAACTTTAGCATAGATATGATTTATTACAGTGCAATGTTGAGAAAGACGCCACATGGAGAAAAACAAAACCATTATATTATGAGACTTTCCCTTACAATGACATTGAATGAATTGAAGCAAACAGTAGACAATGGCTTGTTGTGTTCCTGGCATTGTTGATGTCGATGAACGATGGTGACTATTTACTATCAGGTGGGCCGAATGATCATCTGCCTATAATGTCTAAAAAAATATACAAATACAAATCTTGAAAACAATTGTAACTACCAAACCAGATTGTGCAAATTAGTTAATAACAGCTAGCTGAGTGAGTATAATTTATCTTCTACTATTATCATAAATTGGAGGAAGATAAACTCATCAATTAATTAAATTCTGCCGATACCAGTATTAATTTAAGATCTGCTATGAACATGCTTTACTTGAACCATTTTTCTTAGATTCTGAATTAACATTATATATATTTTTCACATCAAAGCCGATTCAAAAAACTATAATCAGTTAAATCATGCATCCCCTTACCTACGGCTTTATTTTTGGCTGCAATGTAAGCGAGGTACGCGGGAGAATTGTGGTACGCCTTCAAGCTTTTCTCATATTCGGACTAGTGTCGTTTCGTGTGACAAGTGCGCCCCGAACGTGCGATTATATGGATGGTGCATGTGAACAAATATACCCTTAAAATGTGGTGTATCGGTGTTAGTCACAATGTGCAGATGGAAATCAAGTGGCATTCATATTATCAATAAATATCAGTCTATTAGACGTCTTGTCGGAGTTATAAGCGAAACTGCTTCCCTTTTTTCAAAGCTGTTAATTTTTTTTTTAAATAAGTCATCTATAACAGTAAGCTTTCATAATTATTTTTAAGTCAATTAATTTCCATCATTCAATTATATGCTTATCAACATAATGTATTGTATACA
Source organism: Bombyx mandarina (assembly GCF_003987935.1). The sequence goes on along the minus strand of NW_021011476.1, from coordinate 6,649,453 downwards.
ATGGCAATGCTGAATTTCTTAATATCTTTTAGTACATGAATTTTTTATACTGACCAAAGTCAACGGCTAAAGAAATTCAGTGTGATATTATTATTTTTAAAATGGGAACAATACATATGAATACAAACATTCAACTGTTTAAATGTGTTTACTTCTTTTTTACCATGCAAGTATCAAAATATGAGACTCACATGTACGTAAATAAATCACATTAAACATTATCTCCTACTTTTGTTGAAGCGTTTCCATAAACACATATAACCAGTAATTTCGAGAAAACCCAGCTAAACTTTGGTGTTAAATCAAGCTTTGGTTGTGATGCTGTGTACACAATGCCCTTATGTTCAGTTTATGAGGCACAATACCTCGGTTTTTGTGGGCCAGCCACTGTAAGTACGCAGGGGACGATTGGTAAGCTTTCAACAATTCTGTATACTGCGCCTGAATTCAAATGTTTTACTTTATATTATCTGCCTTTACATACATCTATCATATCTATGGGCTGAGAGTTTCGTTTACATCATAGAGATCCAATACTTGCTCTCAGTATTTAGCAGCAATAGTATATAAAATTAAAAAAAATAACATTATTTTAAATGTATAATTGTACACAGAAATTGAAATTTGTTTCTTTAAGCATTTTTATATGTTACTAGCTGTGCCCGTCTGCTTCTCTGGGCATTTAAAATAAACATTATTATTTCTCACCCCCATAAAGATTCTCATCGTCAACACCCCCGCAACTGGTGTAGGGAGTCCAACACTCATATAAATATTAGCCCATCCATTAAGTACATGTATTTTCTACATGGATACTAAGTTTCAAGTCAATCGGATGCATGGTTCAGTAGTTATAATGGAACATCCGTAAAAACCACTGTAGTGTATAATATTAAGCATAGAAGTATAGATTTTGCATCAGCAGACAGACTCTCATACCTTTTCAGCTTCATATTCATCGACAAACCCAGCTTTCTCAGATTCAGGCAGGTCCCTCCACATGCCGCCTATTATACGTCCAATTTCCCATAGTTTGAGGTCTGGATGTGCTGCTTTTACACTGTCCCATACACGGCGTGAGTACCTCATGTACGGCATGAGAGGTTTTTCTGGAGGTTTTGGTGGCTTTGGTAGTCCGGCTCCCTGGGGTAGTAATAAATATGGTTTGTTATATAGGACACAAAAATTTTACAAGTTAAGACAGCTTTTGGTATTTGTGGCTTTTTGTATTAATGTAAAGTGTATTTTGAATACAGTAACAAATAGTGATACAGATTATACTTACAACACCAGCACCTTTCCCGATTTTCTGAGGTTGGAATCCAGGATGTGAATGTACGGTGGATACAAATGGACTTGTCTTATCATCTTTGGCACCTTGTGAGGGCTGTGAGGCGGAGGCCGCGCGGCGGGCGCCCTCTGCAGCGAAACGGCCCTGTTGCTGGGGGGCGTGCCACGGACCGTAGCCCCCCGGGGGACCCGGGTGAACCATGCCCCCCCCACCTTGGTATTGCGGGTGGTACTGATATTGGTTATGGTGCGGCGACGGTGCATTCATACCGCCTTCAAGCCAAGCAGCGGGCGGCAATACAATGAAAGAAAAAAAAACAAAAAGCGTAAAGGAGCAGGACGGGAGGGGAGCCAACAAAAATTCAAATATGCACTAAAACATCTAGAAAAATTAAAAAATAAACGTTAAGAAAGTTATTTGCGAGCAATCTAGCTGTAAATTTTTTAGTAGGCTTTAATTAGCGAAAGACTAAAGAGGTGATGGCTTGTGTCGTTGAGAGAAGAGAAAAATTTTGTGCAATTATCTTTTTTAATAACCCCACAGAAATACCTAAGTTTTGAAACGAAAATGGGTGTGTGATACAAAATTTTGAATAGAAAGTCAATTTAGATTGTGGCATTACCTTTCATCATGCCGAAACTCATTGGGGGGCCCGCAATCATGTAGTCTGTATCATTATAACAAAACATGAAACAAAACCAACATAATAGAATGTAAGTCTAAAATGCATTAGGATAAAATTAAAGTAAGAAAAAAATAAGTTTTGTTACTGTAGCTTAAAAGCTAAGATATGGGAGTCATGCTCTAAGTAAAAAGTTTAAATGCAGTTAGATACCAGCTATATCAGGTACAGTTCTCAGCACTGCCAAGCTTGCAATGGCGACAACTTCACATGTTAATGAAGTTAGTATCTAACAACATTCTTACTAACAATAAACAATCTATTTGATAAAATACTAAAACTATTGCCATTAATATTTTATTAAAAAAATCTAACGTAATTAGCGCTGCTATCATTACATTAGCTTATTACTAACTTATTTCTTACTAGTTTATAATTTAAAATATACAGTGTAATGTGTTGATTGCCATCTTGTCCCTCCATTATTTTGCTGCAAGAAAACTCACAGCATATCAATGTAAATACGAAGAGGTCTCAGGAAACATTTAAATCAGATCAGACTTAAATTAAGAGAAAATCCAACAAAGTTTATATAAAAGGAAACATTTTTAAAAGATTAGTATTATCTAGTTTTTAAATAAAATTAGCTGTTTAGAACATATCATTACAAATTCAATGGCAGTCAACATTCACTACATTAATAATATTTAAAATTTAATAGAATAAATATTTAAATTTTTTGTGATTATAGTTGGTAATACAAACGCGGATTGCTCTGAGGACTGGGCATTGACATCGAAGTGTTTTGTTTGTAATTGTTTTGTGTAGCCATTGGCACACCTGAAACCAAATTTTGAATTTATTCCAAAACAAGCATATTTATTGGCTTATCCTTCTTTCACAAAAACATACAACAGTATGGCATAATTTTTTTGTACTCATAGTTTATGAGCTAGTGTCATAGTCATATTATACATTTTATAAAACAAGTCTCACACCATTACAAACTCAATACTGGTGAAACTACTTCACAAGCACTTCTTGTTCAAATTTTTGGGATGTATATAATTACAGAAAGAACACCAGCTGTATAAAGGGCATTATTTAAAAAATGTATTGCAGTTATGGCAATTTAATTTCAATCCCCTCGTTTGCATTTTATTAAGTTTCATTCAATGATTTCTAGTCTACATAAGGTGTTTGGGAAAATAAACAAAAATATAACCTTAATCTGTACATAATACTTTTAATTAAATAAAACAAGAGACGTTGTCGATATTGAAAGTCAGTTCGTTTTTATTCGCTTCATTTTATAACCACTTTGTTGAAGGGACGCTGAATGACTAATATTACAAATGATTAAATTGGAGTCTTATTTGGATAGGCTAATATAAAGAGGCTCTATGATCACGCTGTGTTTGCATTGTTAAACATATTAATGAACTTGCCAACAGTACGGCTGTACTTAAATTTAAAGATAACTTAAAATGTTTAATTTTTTTGAATGAAATTGCTTGGAAATAATGCAACAATTATTTTATAAGTCTGTTTACTTTTTTGTTGTAATACGAACAAATCCGCTATCAAGATACATTGTTTATAAAAATAAAGTTTTATGCAACCATATTACTGACTTACTTATTTAGTAAAAACCAAAGAGTAAAGTAAGTTAAAACTTAATAAATGATATATCGTACTACCTTATCGCTTTTATTGAAAGTTCAAGCTTGGTTTAATTTTTAGAAGGCTTGATAATGGCAACGCGTCTTTTTCATTAAAATACTAACGGGCCTATTTCAATCTCCATCTTTCATTCCATTTTTAATTTAATTGAACCAAATGACAATTGACGTTGTCAACGTAGATTAGAGTAGAGCAATTTATGGTATCAAATGTGACACATAGTTTTGTTAGTCGATTATTAAATTGTACGTTCATTCTAAGGTCGTTTTAAAATGTTGATTTTGATAATTTAGGATCTCTTCGCGTTTAAATGTGTAAAAATTATGATTTGTTAACTGTTTGGCATTAGTGAAAGTGTATGTACAGATGTGGGAAAATTAAACAAAGCAACTGAACGTGGCTTTTCTGGTTTTTCGAAAAAGTCCACCGAACTTTCAGTAAATAACCACTATTTTGCTGCTCTTGGGTTGTTAGGTCTCTTTCGAGGCGCTCGGGCAGTTGTTAGCAAATCCTGGCTGAGTGTTTGCTCGCCGATCTGTCCTGGCGAAATTGAAAAGGCCTCCGGGCCACCAGTAATCTCTCAATCCTAAAAAAAACTGTATTTTACTGAGATTTTACTTTTTTTTTTATCCCATTTCATGTCGTCTCTTTTAATTTCATCCCAATTGATTGAAGACTCAAATTAATGAAGTTAATCTCATATCGCACAGCATTTTTCATATAACGGAATAATAGAAGCTTTTATATACTCTGTATAGAAATCTTTTAAATTAAGCTAAGATAAAAGAGAATGTAACTATTGGCCATAAATAAACATTAAGAAAACAAATGCCTGATTTAAAAAAAAAGAAGAAGAAGAAAGAAGCTGGTTTGGAAGATAAAATGCCAACACAACGATACACGATAAGGGGGGTAATGGGATCGCGTTGTTGTTATGAAGAAACGTTACCTACATTGTCTTCTTTTTTTTACTTGCAAATAACGCCCTTGATGATATTGTTGCTATCGTCACACATACAATTTACATTAGAGCAATACCTACGCTAATGGTAAATACATAAAGGTAATAACTGCTAGAATGCAGTTAGTTTGTTCAAGGCGCACTGAACAAATTTTTAAATTAATTTATTAAAAAATTAAATGTTATTTAAGTCACACTAAAATACATTATAAATACATGCAATGGTCATATAAACTCATTCACAACGAAGGGCTGTTTTGACTATGGGCGGGGTGCAAGTGAGCGTTTATGGATTCGATAAAAGCTATCTAGCATATGAAGCTAGGGTACCTTTTAATATTATTCCAAGATAGGTGTGGCTTGACATTGCGAAATTAGTAGATGATATTATGCTAATTGTCATGTTACCAGATTTCATTGTTTGGGCCTATCTGTACATGTATAAACTAAGGCTACGTACTGTGTGTGACTTATGTCTGCGGCTTTGGAAACAGAGTATTCAGATTCACTAGTGCGGGACAAACACGCTGATCGAGACTGTGTTTTTTTTTATTGCTTAGATGGATGGACGACCTCACAGCCCAATTATATAATTGTGTACAATTGCTTTAATTCAGATAGTCCAACTCGGCTGTGTCTTCAGTTCTTCTTCGCCAGGGGCGGCGTACGAAGGGAAGCTATTCCGACTCCATACAAATTAGATTTAACTTCAACGCGATCGAGCAATTAAAACCCTCGCACTAAGCACACACGAGGTAGACCGCTGGCGACGTCCGTCGATGGAAAACTGGTGAACGATTTACATAATCTACTTAAATGAATCGCTTTTTTAACGTTTCCATTTACAGACTTAATCTAAATGTATTTTAACTAAAAACTCGTTATTAAGATCCTAGAGGCTCCTTATTATCTAGAGGCTATTAAAGACATTTTCATCTTAAGTGAATTTAATCATGCAACATTGTTATAACTACTTTTACTGGTGGTAGGACCTCTTGTGAGTCCGTGCGAGTAGGTACCACCGCCCTGCCTATTTCTGCCGTGAAGCAGTAATGCGTTTCGGTTTGAAGGGTGGGGCAGCCGTTGTAACTATACTGAGAACTTAGAACCTATATCTCAAGGTGGGTGGCGCATTTACGTTGTGGATGTCTATGGGCTCCAGTAACCACTTAACACCAGGTGGGCTGTGAGCTCGTCCACCCATCTAAGCAATAAAAATAAAAAATAAAAACTAAATGCCTACCTCATTCTAAACGCTAAGCCCTAATGGTATGTGCTCCGTGAAGCGTGCGCTTATTGTGTGCATGAGTGTTTAGAATGGAATCCAAGCTGGTTGAAGATAAAAGGATGCCCTCGGAGAAGACAAATCTCCGTGACACTTGCAGAGCAGATGCCCGTACAATTTATCTTGGGACATGAAGAGGCAAGGCAATAAAACATAATCGGATGGTAGCCTACTGCCTAAGACGCGGTCTTTTGTTTTATCAGACCCATGAATGCTGATAACGTTTTCTTCTTTCCACACCCCGGTGAAGGTACAGTTCATATTCATAGTATATAACAGTTACCCCTCTATATGCAGTTCCCGAGATCGAGTGTCATTGTGGCCTTAAGAATAAGACGCCCGATTAACTCTAATCGAGCAATACGACTATACTGTTGTTAAATGCCCAGAGGAAGATAACAATTTTTGTAACATACGTACGTATGTATTCACACTTATACGAGTAGGTATAATGTCTACGTATGACTTCCACGATGGAAAGAGAACGTTCATGTCCTTACGGATCCATCAGATCCAATAACTCTTGCATTAGACACCTTTAGTTCTAACACTAGGAGTAGAGATTCCGGTAACCGTACTCGTTAAACTCGGCAAAGAGTTCGACGTGCAACCTAACCTAAACATCAGCCCGCTGAGTTTCTCGACGGATCTTCTCAGTGGGTCGCGATTCCGATCCGGTAGTAGATTCATTCGCGAAGCAGCGACTTTTGAGTTGTAAGGTATCCTTTGGAGGCACTGGGGTAGCTGTTAGCAAATCCCACCCCTCCTGGATGAGCCCATGCTCGCCCATCTGCTCTGGTAAAATTGGAAACGCCTCCGAGCCACCAGTAATCTCTCACACATAAAAAAAGGTATAACGTCGTGTATTTAATAAAAATCAAAACCGGAAAAAATATACAATTATTGATGGTAGGGTATCTCGTGAGCTCTCTCTGGTAGGAACCACCACACGGTCAGTTCCTGTCGCGAACCAATTATGTGTTGTTGGTTGAAGTGCGGCACAACCTTTAAATTATAAAATTAAGACTTAGACCTCACGTCTCAAGGTGAGTTATCATCAGCCTGTGACAGTCCGCTGCTAAACATAGGCCTCCCCAAAGCTCGCCACTGAACCCGATCTTCGGTTCGACGCATCTAGTTACTGCCAGCTGCCTTGCGCAGGTCGTTGTTCCATCTAGCAGGAGGGCGAAGGTGATTAGCAACATTCACATAGTGTTATCTATGGGGCGCTGTAATTGTTTAACACTAGATGGACCGTGAGCGACTTTCACCCATCTGTTAAGTATAAAATAAAATAAATGATCTTGAATGAATGAGTAGTACGTAATAGAATACGTATTGAGATGTTTTATTTAACATGAAACAGCGGCGTGTCAATGATTAGAACTTTGTGATTTTCCCTGACGAATCGGATTGCCTTAGATAATTTTATTAAGATAGCGAAATGATAAAACTACATACATAATATCATTATTATAATACTCTGTATTACGCGACTAGCGATGTCTCTGCACGATATGTATATACGTCGTTTCATAATTATCTATACATAAGTACCTACAGAGTGTAACGGTTGTGTTTAGTGTGCTTAGCTTGCGAGTTTTTTAACATTCTCGATAGCGTAAAAATGAACAAAAATTTGTATGCAGTTGGAACAGCGCCCCTAGCAGCAAACGTAGGCAAACGTTCCAACTCCATACAGATTTGAGTTAACTTTTACGCTATCGAGAACGTTAAAAAGCTCGCACTAATCACACTGAACGTTTGGAAAATAACTGTTTTAATAATGACGTGTTAACTGTGTGCTAGTGCGAGTTTTTTAAAAGTTAGCCCAATTTTGTATGCAGTTGGAACTGCGCCCCTAGCGGCAAACGTAGGCATTTTTTTTTTCGTACCTATGCTGATAGCCTTGAGAGGCTATTTCAGCTTCACCCTAACGTTTGTAGGTGAGCTCACGGGGCTCAAACCGAAGAGTTGCTAACACTGGCCCTAACAAAGAGCAATGCTTCGCAGAATCTACCACCGGGTCGGAAACGCGACCCACTGAGAAGATCCGGCGAGAAACTTAGTGGGCTGTGTCTATGGGTTAATTTACTTGCCGAGCCCTTCGTCGCAAGCGAGGGGTTCGACAAGAACGATGACCGGTGCTTGGGGTACTTAAAAGCACCGTTAGTGGATCGGGAAGATCCGATTTTTTTTTAACTCCCTACCTAGCTGATAGCCTTGAGAGGCTATTTCAGCTTCACCCTAACGTTTGTAGGTGAGCTCACGGGGCTCAACCGGAGAGTTGCTAACACTGACCCTAGCAAGAGCAGTGCTTCGCAGAATCTACCACCGGATCAGAAACGCGACCCACTGAGAAGATCCGGCGAGAAACTCAGTGGGCTGTGTCTATGGGTTAGTTCGCTCGTCGAGCCCTTCGTCGCAAGCGACGGCTTCGACGAGGACGGTGACGGGTGCTTGTGGTGCCTAAAAGCACCGTTAATGGATCAGGAGGTTCCGTAATGACGTGAGGTAGGCAAACGATCCAACTCCATACAAATAAGAGCTAACTTTTACGCTATCGCGAACGTTAAAAAACTCGCACTAAGCATACTGTACGCATTTTAAGAAAAATCAGTTGACGTGTAATGGTCTCGTGTTTCGATCAGCTAATTTTGCTTTGGATTGCGTGTTCACGAAGTACTGACTAATTGAAATGTTAACGATTGTAACAGAAGATGATTTTAACAGAAACAGAAATAATTCCTGTTCCAACCACAGGAACATTTGTTATTCTACTTGCTATTACGTTTTTCTTTGGAGTCCATAGAAATTACAACGTACACAACGAAGGAAGGGCGTCTTAAAAAGACTAGGATGGATTTTATGAAAGAGGATATGCGAGAGAAGGGTGTCACTGACCTATTATTATACGGCTCAATGGAAAAAGAGGACATGATGCACCAACCCACATAGTGGGATATCTAAGGGCAAGAAGAAGAAGACATCATAATGTAAGCGCTGCCTCTTACAGTAGAAATCCAGGTTATACGAGTATTATGTAATGGAATTCCAATACAGTGACTGGGTAATTATAATAAAGCCCTGTCTTTGTTGTAGCAACCTTGACATTAAATGCCAGTAATCTTGTTAAGCTATTATTTAACTATTGCGGAAAATGTGTATTACATAATGTGTGGTGTATTACATAAATGTTCTGACTAGACTAGATTAATGGATCAATGCTTAGTTCACTCACAGCTTCCAGGTGGTCACAGGATCCTACAGAGACCACGGTTGACATCCGTTCTCGCAGAGGCTTTTGATAACAAAGTTTGACAGTTTTTGGTGGGAAATGGCAAAGATGATTGCAGAAAAATCAATGCCTAAACATGTAAATATGTATGTATAGCTAACGTTTATGTTAAGGTTTCCTTACATTATTTGGGGAGGTAGGGACTTGTGTGTTTTTTACTTTTACCACCGCTAGTTATAATAAATAACTACTAATTGTTGTTATTTTCGTGCTATGATTTTGTTAATGCTTAATGTTACATACATTTTTTAGTACTTAATAATTAAGATGCCCTGTGATGTCTCAAGATCTTCAAAATTTATCTGCTTTACATTCTATGCAATAATTCATTAAATTATCACATTTAATGTCCGTTTTATTAGCTATTGGTTTTCACTGTCTACAAAACAACTGTCGACATTAATTTATTCAAACGGCTAGTGTGGGCTAGTGTTACGCGGGCGCTTCAAGGAAAAAAAGTACGTAAGCATCTGGAACGTTCAAATTAAAAATGCACCGTTCCTTCCGTGTACACGGCCATAAAATCACGTAACAAACTCAATAAAACTACACGTTGAACTTAATAGAAAAACAATTTGGCACGACATGCCTATTTACATTGCCCTATCGCTTGTTCGTTTGTTTTTGTTGCGCTCTAAATATAATTGGGTCTATCAGTGTGCGGCGTCGGACGTTGAATTGTTGAGCGAATACAAATCCAGTTAGTTGCGTGGCGGCATAGCGTGCGCTCGTGTTAAAAATGTTAGTGAAATTATCGTTCCCTTGCTTCTTGTCGGAATATCCCGACGTCGACATGCTCCGGTGCAAAGAAATTAACTACTTCGTAACGGAATGCGTGCTGCCGCGCCGACCGAAGCGTTGTCTTCCACCGCTCCCGGAGGACAAGGAATACAACAGTGGAGACTTGAAGAAACCAAACAAAACCAGGAGGAGACGTAAGAACAGAAAACAGTGTCTGACACTGCCCGCTTTACCTGAATATGACGAGAATTGAAGCTAAATTGTTTATGGAATTCGTCGAGTATTTTATGGCGAATCACCGTTTCATTTTCTTGTGAAAACAAGGGATTGTGATAAAGTGCAAATAATTAATAGTACCTTCATTTGGGTTTTTTCGTGGTAACCTTCGGATGCGTCTAGTCGATGTGCGTCGTTGGCAGTCAGCGATGTGTCAAGTTCCAATGGGATTTTCCTAATGATATGATGAGAATGCGTCGAATGCAATTGATAATACATCGTGGCCTAGTGGTTATTATTAATTACAAAGATATAAGTCCATAAAATGTGCGTTTGTATGTAAGGTATAATAAAAGATTTAATGTATGTCAGATTCAATATTTACTATAGTCATGATTATTGTATTTATTAAAATAGAATTATTGTGTTTTATGTTGTATAAAAATGATATAACAGATTTTAGGGATTTAAATAGTTTAGAATAAATAATTTTTGTAAGGTAACAGAATAATTGCTTGATATCTATCTATTTTGCGCCGCCTTCGCCATTCAAATGTAAGTTTAATAATTTAATATTGAAACTAAAGTAACTTCATATTATCCAAAAAAAAAGTGAAAATTTGTCCACACAATAAACATCCATAATATATTATGTATCATTCACTGTTGTTGTAATCCATGATAGGCAAAGAACTTATTTTTAATTTTAAGTATTCGCAATTGATGTCTGATTTTCTTGTTATTTCAATTAAAAATGATGTAGTTATATGTACCTTCTATCCTTCTTTAAGGTCGCTTTGTAGTGTATGCGATTTTTTAAGTGCTATTATTGATAAGAAAAAGGAAAACGAAAACATTGTATAGGTACATTTCACCCGTTAGTTTGTTTTAATTTTATTTTTTTAATGCAAAATGATAAACAATCTTAATATAATTATTGTGACGTCAAAATGATAATTTGTTATCGTGTTGCGACGTGAAGATAGATAATTTCAACCACTATATACTTTCATCTTGATATTTTTACCAAAGATTCACATGAGTCGGTTTGTTATTTCTTGTTGTCATTTCTTTTCGGTTGTTTTTTTTCGGGAAATTTAAACGTTCATAATAGTGCTGCTTTTTTTTTTGAAGGCTGTTGTTATATACGAGTATATCGTTAAAACATTGCGCAGCTCTAGATATCTGGATGGTTTTTAAGCATCGTCCATTTTTATAGGTCTGTTTAGCGATGGAATCAAGCTAGTTACTTGTAACGATCTGTGATACACATTTCTGTTTTAAATGTGAATTATGTGTAATTAAACTATGTGAAATAAATTTGAAACGTGATTTATTATTTTTCTGAATTATTTCAAAAATACTTTAACAGTTTTTTCCCCCAAAATAGGAACAAAGATGGCCTTTTTTCATGGTACAGGTGATGGGCTTGTAGACCCCGTAGTGTGAATGTCGGTGCCCACCCATAGACAAAAGAATCTGTTACATAATATGCCTTTCCTACAAATTAAACGAAAACGGATAATTGCTTCGTGGCAGAAACATACAGAGTGCTAGTCAAACAGTAAATATTAAAAATAAGCGGTTAAGAATTAGAATATTAAGAGAAAATAAAGCTCATGCCTCAGGATGGGTAGCGAAACTTTATTTGTGATAGCTAGTATGCAATAAAAATTATATAATTAAATAAATAAATTAAAAAAACACGTTTAAATAGCCAACCGAACTAACAATTAATTTCATCCTATTTTATCGTATTAATACTTGTCAGGATATTAATTTTTTTTTCGTAACGACTATACAAGCGTCGCATAAAAGACATGAAGAGTCGCAACCAATAATCTTTGCTCGCCGGATCTTCTCAGCGGGTTCCGATTTCCGGGCGCGATTCCGATCCGGTAGTAGATTCATTCGCGAAGCAGTTGCTCTTGAGTTGTTAGGTCTCCTTCGGAGGTGCTCGGGCAGTTGTTAGTAAATCCCACNTATTAATTTTTTTTTCGTAACGACTATACAAGCGTCGCATAAAAGACATGAAGAGTCGCAACCAATAATCTTTGCTCGCCGGATCTTCTCAGCGGGTTCCGATTTCCGGGCGCGATTCCGATCCGGTAGTAGATTCATTCGCGAAGCAGTTGCTCTTGAGTTGTTAGGTCTCCTTCGGAGGTGCTCGGGCAGTTGTTAGTAAATCCCACCCCTCCTGGCTGAGCCTTTGCTCGCCCACCTGTCCTGGTGAAACTGGAAAGGCCTCCGGGCCAACAGTAATCTTTCAATCATAAAAAAACCAATACTCTTAATAGACGCCTACAGCTTTAACAATTGGAGCAGGCATATCGACCCCGCTAACTCGTCGAACTCGTTAAGGAGCTCGACGTGAAACCTAACCTATAACATCTACCCGCTGAGTTTCTCATCGGATTTCCTCAATGGGTCGCGTTTACGATTCGGTAGATGTTTTCGTGAAGCAGCTGCCCTTAAACTGATAAGTCTCCTTCGGAAAAGCTCGGGAAGCTATTAGCAATTCCCACCCCTCATGGTTGAGCGCGTGCTCGGCTTACTGTCCTGGTGAAGTTACAACCGCCTTCAGGACAAAAATACTCCTTCCTACTTAGAAAAAATAAAACAGGTTTTATTCAAAGCGAACTGTGTGCTTAGTGCGAGTTTTTTAACGTTCTCGATAGCGTAAAAGTTAAATCAAATTTGTATGCAGTTGGAACGTTTGTCTACGTTTTCCGCTAGAGGCGCTGTTCCAACTGCATACAAATTTGAGTTACTTTTACGCTATCGAGAACGTTAAAAAACTCGCACTAAGCACACTGGTGAACTGATTTCATTATGAAAACAATCAATTTAATTGAATGGACTATAATAGTGAGATCTATCTTAATTGTCCTAATAAATTAATTGAATTTTAATTAGTATTACGGTGAAGAGTTTTCATTAATCCTGAGTCCGAGCTCGTAACAATATTGAGTAACTGACAAAAATAGCAATGATGCAACCTTAATAAATAATACTAAATACAATCTGAATTTATCGTGAAACAGTAAAATGATATCAAATTAATTTTGAAACAAGAATGAGTAATTTATTGATTACGAAAATAAGGCATGGTCAAACAAATATACTGGAGATCAGGTGATTTTTGTGTGGTATCGTTGTGAAATTTCATATTCTTTCTAAATGGTTATGTTCGCGTGTATGTTTTTGATCCTTCCTTCCATCCTTCACAAGAAATTATCCTAATAGGGTAGTTGCATACTGCACTTTTGATCATTATTGGTACATCTATATTATTTATATTTAAATTCTTCTTTTAATTGACTTTGATTACTTTGATTGATTTTGATTTGATTGAGGAACGGCCACCTACGAGATGGACCGACGACCTGGTAAGAACCGCTGGGTCACGTTGGATGCAGGTGCCAACGGACCGGCCGCACTGGAGATCACTTGGAGAGGCCTATGTTCAGCAGTGGACAGTGGACAGGCTGAGATGCTTTATGTAAGTTAAAAATAAACGTAAACACAGCCACACAACTTGACAAATGAAAAGTAAATCTCAATCATCATCTCTAATCCCTCATAAGCTCATCTCTAAAAAAATATAGTATTGTATAACGATTTACTTATACAACTACATAATAGGAAAGCATGTCTGCTTCGCGGGTAAAAGAGACGGGATTATTTTAACACGTTTTTATTTATTTTTATTGCCCTTGTAGCCAGACGAGCATACGGCCCACCTGATGGTAAGTGGTTATCGTCGCCCATGGACTTCAGCAATGCCGGGAGCAAAGCCAAGCCGCTGCTTACCGTTAAATTTGCTTGGCATGCATACAGGGCAACATGCAAATATGCATACATATGATTATTTGTGTGTCTGCCTATTTGCCACCCTGCCTATTTCTGCCGTGAAGCAGTAATGCGTTTCGGTTTGAAGGGTGGGGCAGCCGTTGTAAGTATACTGGATACCTTAGAACTTATATCTCAAGATGGGTGGCGCATTTGCATTGTATATGTCTATGAACTCCAGTAATAACTTAACACCAGGTGGGCTGTGAGCTCGTCCTTCCATCTAAACAATAAAAAAGAAAAAAAAAATAGAATAAGGATCGCAGCGCATAAAATAAAAATTCCACTGTTCCAAAAGCTTCTGTAATAATAATAATTAAAAATTAATTATTATTACGCCTTGATCATAATTTTAACCGTCTTCGCCATCTTTCTTTTCTCTGTCGTTCTGTATGTCATTCTCTTTTCCCTTTCGTTCCTTTTTTTTTTTTTTTTTTTTTTTTCCTACCTATGCTGATAGCCTTGAGAGGCTATTTCAGCGTACCCTAGCTTGTGTAGGTGAGCTCGCGGGGCTCAAACCGGAGAATTGCTAACACCGCCCTAGCAAGAGCAGTGCTTCGCAGAATCTACCACCGGATCGGAAGCGCGACCCACTGAGAAGATCCGGCGAGAAACTCAGTGGGCTGNTTTTTTTTTTCCTACCTATGCTGATAGCCTTGAGAGGCTATTTCAGCGTACCCTAGCTTGTGTAGGTGAGCTCGCGGGGCTCAAACCGGAGAATTGCTAACACCGCCCTAGCAAGAGCAGTGCTTCGCAGAATCTACCACCGGATCGGAAGCGCGACCCACTGAGAAGATCCGGCGAGAAACTCAGTGGGCTGTGTCTGAGAGTTAATTTACTCGTCGAGCCCTTCGTCGCAAGCGACGGGTTCGACGAGAACGGTGACCGGTGCTTGAAGTACCTAAAAGCACCGTTAGTGGATCGGGAGGATCCGTGATGACGTGCTTTGGGCGACGTCGACGGTTTACCAAACGGTCTACAGGATCGGGTATGTAGTTTCCGGCGGCCACGACAAGAGGGTTCTCATGTCGTGCCGCCTTCTCAAAGCGGCGCAGCGATGCCGACTGTAGATACTTACTGACGGGGGATTTCGTTCCGTTTTCTCTTACTCACATCTCAACGCTCCGTTCCGCACTCTTTTCATACGTTCCGTTCTTATCCATCCTATACGTATATAACGAAATCTTTTAACGTTATTTTCACAGACTTCAACATTAAATTAAGGACCGATGATAATAAAATATTTTATGATTTCCCTCTAATATTCTAACTAGTATCAAGAGGATCGTTAAAAAGGGGAAATTAATTGTTAGTTCAATTTGCTAAATAAAGAGTTATTTATTTTTAGCGTGTGTAAACTACATTTATTTATTATTTCAGGAAGTTTTTCTCTCATCGTTGAAGTTTTTCGTGAAGTGACGCAGTTTTCTGAGGCAATACGCGTAGTAGGAACGAATAGATAAATTCATAGGCAAAGTTCACATAGGCATACAAGGACGCAAATATCCTTGGACACGCTACATCTTCATTGAGCCGTGAAAATAATTTAATTTATAAAGGTTCAGATCTCATTTTTCCATTTGACTACGTAACCCTAAAACCTAACGTTTTACGATCGAATTTTCCAGTTCGTAAAGCTATTACACCAGTTTCATTGTTATCATCATTTAATATCATCCTCGGCGTACCATGACACCGCCCACGCCTTATTTTTCTCGGAATAGGCATCGTATAGTATCAAAAGGGCAGCTTTCCTGAAAATTAAGTATAGATAATGTTCAATTCGTTTCCACGTGTATACATTTTACTAGGAACTGAACGATAACGAATAGGTTTTCTTTTTTTTTTATTGTTGTTTAGAATGACTTGTTTTATTACTGACAGAAACATAAAAGAGACATAGCGTCCTTGGGAACTAACTGTTTACTTGTTATAAATGGTGATCGAAGCCTATATACACTTGAACGCTATTCAGACATGGGGTCGGGGTATCAAATAATGGACCATAAAAACGATTGTGCTGCCTTCCAAACCCGAAAATTTTAATACTTGAAAACTCTTTTTTTTATTGCTTAGATGGGTGGACGAGCTCACAGCCCACCTGGTGTTAAGTGGTTACTCGAACCCATAGACATCTACAACGTAGATGCGCCACCCACCCTGAGATATAAGTTCTAAGGTCTCAAGTATAGTTACAACAGCTGCCCCACCCTTCAAACCGAAACACAAGAGGTCCTACCACCGGTAAACTTAAAACCTGGTGAATTAATTAGATTATTCAAACGAATTCATCGGTAATCTAATAAAATAGGCATTGACTTGACTATGGAGCAAACGAATAAGTTACGTCTGACGTTTACAGACGTTAACAAAAAAAAAAAACATTTTGTATAAAAAAGTTCGAATACATTGCAGATGTAACAAAAGCAGCAAAGTAGCGCCTTTTTTAACCTATCCTAAAGATTGATCTAATCAAGCCATCAAAATCCATATTTCGAGACTCCGCAATGTAATAAGTGAAGGCAGCTGGAGAACACCCCTGTCCCCTCCGTTCCTTCGAACCCGTTGATACCGCGTATGAGTTGATTTTTAATTGTACGCATTACAATACGCGCAGCAAAAATTTCACTTCCCTTTTTTTTCCTACCTTTGCTGATAGCCTTGAGAGGCTATTACAGCTTCGTCCTAACATGTAGGTGAGCTCACGGGGCTCAAACCGAAGTGTTGT
Source organism: Bombyx mandarina (assembly GCF_003987935.1). Next base: position 6,632,776 of record NW_021011476.1, on the reverse strand, counting down.
TAAGGCTGGCCGTAACAAGAGCAGTCCTTCGCAGAAACTACCACCGGAACGGAACGCGACCCACTGAGAAGATCCGGTGAGAAACTCAGTGGGCTTTGTTTATGGGTTAATTCGCTCGAGTCCTTCGTCGCAAGCGACGAGTTCGACGTGGACGGTGACCGGAGCTTGTGGTACCTAAAAGCACCGTTAATGGATCGGGAGGATCCGTAATGACGTGTTTTGGCGACGTCGACTATTTACCATTCGGTCTACATGATCGGGTATGTAATTCTCAGCGACCACGACAAGAGAGTTCTCATGTCGTGCCGCCTTCTCAAAGTGTCGCAAACTTGGCTTTCAATAGCGGTTGCTACATGCCGCGTGCACTTTTTTGTATGGTTTTGCGTTCACAGTAAAAGTCATAAAATTTTAACTTATACATAATCTGGCGCCACGCTTATCTTTGATAAGGTGATAACAATTATTTATCAGTATTTGATCAATGACTTACAGCTATTGTTGTATCTTTCACAAATATCAAGCTTAGTCATTTCCGAGGAGAATTAAAAGTTTATTATAATTTCTCGAAAGTGCAATCATTTATAATGCGCTTTATTTAAACTATGATTAAGGATAAGAATTTTTAAGTCATGAGTATTATATTTAATACATAATACATTTGTGGACAAATCTAGAGGATCCCTAAAAAGAAAACATAAAACAAAACATTAAGGATATTTGTGAGAACTTTGAATATCCTTATTATTGGTTAATTTGAAGGAAACATTTTTGTACTTAACAATTTCTTTTCAGGCGTACCTAGATCCTTTTATTTTTTCATGAGATAGTAAGATCATTGTTGCCAGTGTCGAGATTTTAAAAATCTTTTATATTACATAAATACCTCATCATCATCAGCAGCCCACAGTCGTCCACTGCTGGACATAGGCCTCTCCCAATCCACACCACTGAGCCCGGTCTGCGGCTCTCCTCATCCACTTCTTGTCGGCCACCGTGCGGAGGTCATCACACCACCTAGCCAGGGCGCGTCTCACGTTACGTCTTCCGCTGCGCGGTCTCCACTCGAGAACCCGTCTGCTCAAGCGATCGTCAGTCCTACGGCATATATGGCCAGCCCACTGCCACTCCAGCTTGCTGACTCTTTGAGCTATGTCGATGACTTTAGTTCTAGTAGAATCTAGCATAGCCCCTCGAGGTTACTAGAATAGCTAGAAAAATGAAATCTGTGAATGTGGAAAAGCGCGCTTACACGTGCTTTTTATGCACAATATGTGTACCGATGTATTCATTAGATCTGCGAATAAAGAAATCTTTAGGCGCAAATATAGGAATGGGGTCGCATTTTTTAAGCCGCGAGTACTGAAAACGCAAATGAAGAAAGCGCAAATAAGGAAATTTTACTGTAATAATCCTTACTTGTACATAACGATAGGGAGCGGTTTAGCTCTGCTCCTAGAATTGCTGACGTCCATGGGCGACGGTAACTATTAACCATCAGGTGGGCCGTACGCTTTTCTGTCTACAAAGACATATAAAAAAACTATCGGGATGATATTAAACCGAAGGGAATGAAACGAGGTGAGCTGAAACGATACAAAATAATGTTCCAGTAAAATTATGGGAATTTACTGAGAGCCTCAGAAGGTATAGCGATTTTAGTTTTATTTTCCCACAATTATGAACATTCACAGATGCTAGACAGTTAATAAGTCACCATTATCATATGTTTTAATCTGAAGAAGCAAAACTAAATTAACAAAACATCGTTTTACGTTATGTATGTGGCCTAAAGGGTAAGACGTCGGGTGCATTCGTATGTAGCGATGCATCGATGTTCGAATCCCGCCGGCAGGTACCAATTTTTCAATGAAATACGTACTAAAGAAATGTTCACGATTGACTTCCACGGGGAACGAATAACATCGTGTAATAAAAATCAAACCCGCAAAATTGTAGTTTGCGTAATTACTGGTGGTAGGAGGTCTTGTGAGTCCACACGGGTAGGTACCACCACCTTGCCTATTTCTGCCGTGATGTAGTAATGCGTTTCGGTTTGAAGGGCGGGGCAGCCGTTGTACTGTTAAAAGTGAGACCTTTCAACTCATGTCTCAAGGTCTGTGACGGTGGCGGCATTTACGTTGTAGATGCCTATGGGCTCCGGTAACCACTTAACAACAGGTAGGCTATGAGCTGTCCACATACCTAAATAAAAATGTATAAAAAATAAATTGTTGTTTTCTTATCGTCATCTCTTGCAATTTAAACTCAGGGCATCCTACTACAGAATATAGAAGTCGTTGAAACCGAAAATAAAGCCAAACTTCTTATCGCGAAACAAAAAAGTATAAGAGGTAAGAACAATTGATGGTATTATCGCGAAAAAGCATATCAGTTAATCCTAATCGATTATTGATTTTGTTATTTATGAAATGGAATGTTATTCTTACCACGAAACTACGTAGTTGTTTGTAATAATATGCGTCAGTCGCATCGACAGCTGTCATGCTCGTGATGCAAAGAATATTATAATTACTCTCTAGCGCCACTATCTGATATCTTAAGCCTCCGTCAAACAGAACGCGTACTTAGCGCCGCGTACTTAACGTCGCGCTCTTCAAATTGACTAGATGAGTCATGTCAGCCATGAGTGATGAGTGCCTTTCGATAGCAGTGTGAAAATTTAAAAGTATTAAGAAACCGAGTGATTCAGATGTGGCATTGTATAAGCATGGGTATTTTCTAACTATTTATATCATTTTTTCGGGCATTATCTAGTATTTTAATACACATTCACTCGGACGCTAAAATAAAATTTGTGAAAGATTACAATGCTTGACGTCAAAGCGTCCTAACGCCGCGACAGAGCGCTGCGTACTTATAGTGCCGGGGCTCTGTTTGACGGTATGTTACCATAGTAGTACATCACATCTCGGCGTCATAGCGCGGCGTCAGATTAGCGCTCTGACGCGCGCTAATTACGCGTTCTGTTTGACGAAGGCTTTAAAGTACTCTTAACTTACTACCAATTATTTACATCTATCAGTACGTTCATGTTTTAGATTTTGGTTTAAGTATACATGTATGTAGTATTTTGCATTTATATTTCGCTTCATGTTTATCTTTATTTTTATTTGGTATTAGTAGCATTTGGCATACTTTATTAAGGACTGATGACAATTAAATATTAAAAAAAAATATTGTAAAAATTGAAATTCAGCTAAAAATGAAAAATAATTAATAGTTTCAAAAAACTTAAAAATACGCTTTTATAGAAAATCCAAACAAAAAATAGCAAATAAATTTTAATAAATTTGATTGTAAAAAAAGCGTGAGGTGCCTGGTATCAGTAGTTATAAATATTTTATGAAAGAAGGGTAATTTTGATAATATCCTGAAAAGCACCCCACGCTTTTTTACAATAAAATCATTTTTGGAACGAAGTTCCTTATGGGACGATGCGGGGGTGGGAGCGGTTAGGGTAACCGGGAAAAAACGTCCGTAACGTAAGATTTTTATTTGTAATGCACACAGTGTACGATTTAATTTTGTAATAACGTACAAAAAATAACATATTTTTATTATATATTTTTTATAAATCATTGTGAATAAAATAAAGTTGATAACTTTGTAAAGTAGTTTTCTTTTTTTTATCAATAAAAAATCTCAATAAAAAATGTATAACCGAATAAATATTTTCTTTATACCTCGAATAGAACTTAAAATTAATATTATTATAATAAGGGGTAAGGGTATGGCTTTAATAAAGAATAAAAAAAAAAGAACTTCGTTCCTATCCGGTGTCCCACGACACAACACATCTTTTTTCTTACACTATTTATAAATCAAATGTATTAAAATTTATTTTCTGTTTTTGTTGTCAGTTGGGTTTTCTATAAAAGCGTTTTTTTTTAAGTATTATTCTTATAATGGAGACACGTGCCAACGACTTAGTTGAGTAAATTTAAATTAGAAACTTAAACATGTACGAGATAAAACTGTATTCTATTAATTAAATAATGTCGATGACCTTTAAAAACCTAATATAATCTTAGTATCAAATAAAATAGAAAATGTCTAAAAATTGTGATTAAAAAAGATATATTATGGATCGCAAGAGTCAATTTAAAATATATAAGAATTTCAATAAGTGTAGATGTTTTTATATTCAAAATGCCATTAATATAAGTTGCTGTTGAAATATATAAGGATTAGTATACGGATATGTTCAAAGTTGTTGATGATATGGCATTCCTTATTTAAAGTATTTTTTCACCTATAGATATACTAATTGAGATTTTATTATGAACTCTAACGCAAATAAGGACTTAGTTTAAAAGTCTAGAAAAAACCAGCCAGGGCAAATATAACGATGACGCTATAAATAATGATGAGCCCGTCTTTATGTTTAAATCGCACGCAAGTAATATGGAAAGTATTAAAAATACACACACGAAACCACTTCAGTAAATAAATAAACAAAGTTTCAAATGTTATTGACTCTTCCTTTCTCGGTACGAATTCAACATAAGCATTGCGTACTCACAAATAAGGTACACGCGACGGAAAGCACGCGTTTAGCCGAAACAATGGAAATACAAGGTCGCCACGTGCACCCGACAGCCTGTTCAGTATTGCTAGATTAATGCCTGTTTATAACATAAGGACGAAAATTAATTTTTAAAAAAAACAATAAAATAGCCGGCAACTTTTTTTTATTGCATTAATGTTTGGACGAGCTCACAGCCCAACTGCTGTTAGGTGGTTACCGGAGCCCATAGACGTCTAAAACGAACATTCCACCACTTGAGATATGAGTTCTAAGTTCTATAGTTAAAACGGCTGCTCCACCCTTCAAACCGAAACGCATTACTGCTTCACGGCAGAAATAGGCAGGGTGGTGGTACCTACCCGTGCGAACTCACAAGAGGTCCTACCATCAGTGTGTGGTACTGTACCTTAACTGTGTCTTCGGTATTTGTCACTTCTATGTGACTCACTTTGCCAACTTAATATCGTAAGCCATGAGTCTGCCATAGACGGCGTCTAGTACTTGCATGAAATAGCTAAATTACATTCGAAGTTTGGAATATGGTTTGATAAAGAGAAAATCTAAAAGGGTGCTTAATGCAAAATAACAAAACCAATGACCAACTTGTTATGTATATTTTGCGGTAGTCAAAAAGGGGTAAAAAAACGGCATGCTTGGCTCTGCCCCTGCCAATGCTGACGACAATTGCTAATAAAGTTTTGCGACAGTAACCACTCACCATCAGGTGGGCTGTCTGAACGCCCACCTAAAAGGTCAATAAAAAAACTTTATTTAAAATATGTTGTAAATTATGCTATTGCACAAAATGGGTTAAGAATGTTAAGATTTAAAACACACTCGAATAATAAATACAAGATATGCAAAGTGGTAAGCATTTTTAATGCAAAAAAATCTTATGCAAATTCTCAAATTGACGCCAAATTAAGGAGTTCATGAACCCGATGCTAATGAGTTATTTTGGACCACGTAATTTTCGTGAAACCAAATAATAAGATTGACTGTTCATAATTGAATTATTATCCTTTATAAAACCTGGCAACCTCTTGCTTAAACCAAACAACAATGAACAAGCCAAGCAAATCAACGAGACACGTGTCAAGTCATGCAAAGTAAAGTCGTACAGATGTCCGTGTTTATTATCTTAAGCAAATTAATAATTATATTTTCACATATATATGAGTAAAGTATTATAATTCAACACCAGTCATCAAACTAAAGCTGTGATTTTAATAATGAAATAATTTAGATGATTGGGACGACGATAACTTGAACTTATTCATCTTTTTGAAGCTACACGGGACTTCATGTAAAAGTTCATTCTGACAGGTGAGATTGGCAATATTTAGTAACGCCGAATAGCATAAGATAAACTGTCTTTTGGTAAGCTATTGTTTTGACTTCGAGAACAGTCTTACTCAAATATACCAATATATGTGCTTTATGATTTTTTCTTAAGCTATTAAAGGGCTGTTCCAGCTATGCTCAGAAGGGTAGATGAGCTCACGGGCTGGACCTGAGAGAAACTGCTGACACTAGCCCTAGCAACAGTAGTGCTTCGCTGAATCTACCACCGAATCGGAATCGCGACCCATTGAGAAGATCCGGCGAAAAACTCAGCGGGTCATGTCTATGAGCTTGATCGCACGTCGAACTCTTCGTCATTTTCGACGAGTTCGGCGAGAATGACGACCGGTGCTTGGAGAGCCTAAAGGCACCGAGAATGGATCGGGAAGAGGTTGTCCCGTCGTCTGGGACGGTTATGTCATTAGAGGCGGCTACATCAAGAGGGTTATCATGTCGCGCCGCTTTTTCAAAGGAATATGATTACACAGAACTATAGTAACCGGCAAACATCGTGAGCAAATGACCTTGACTGCGCAGAACCGAATTTTAGATCACTTTGGTGGTGAGGGTGAGGCGCGACGGCAGGGGAAATCGTATCGAGCGCGTTATTGGTAGATCAGTCGAACCTTGCGTCCCGCACCGCGCCTTCATTCCGCTTGCTCCCAAAAGTACGCTTGCGTACAGTGAAAAGTCTATCGTTNCACGCAAGCTACGGCGTTGACGAATGGGGAGCCATTTGAGTTGGGAGCGATAAGAAGATACGTGATCGTATTTCCGAAGATTATAAATAAATCGAATGCAGTTATTGAGAAGCCGGTTAAGTTTATTGAGTAGATCTGCATTCAGGTCAAAGTAGCACACATCACCATAGTCGATCATGGGGAAGACCAAAGTTTGAACGAGCATTGTCTTGGTCTCGGGCCGAAGGAAATCCTTCAGGCGGTAAAGCATATGGAGGACACACGGAGATGACCTGGGCTCGCCAACTCAGGCTGGAGTCAATAAGTTATGTTATGTATGTGGCCTAAAGGGTAAGACGGTCCGGTGCATTCGTATGTAGCGATGCATCGATGTTCGAATCCCGCCGCCAGGTACAATTTTTCGAATAAAATACGTACTTAAGAAATGTTCACGATTGACTTCCACGGGGAACGAATAATATCGTGTAATAAAAATCAAACCCGCAAAATTATAGTTTGCGTAATTACTGGTGGTAGGAGGTCTTGTGAGTCCGCACGGGTAGGTACCACCACCCTGCCTATTTCTGCCGTGATGTAGTAATGCGTTTCGGTTTGAAGGGCGGGGCAGCCGTTGTACTGTTAAAAGTGAGACCTTACAACTCATGTCTCAAGGTCGGTGACGGTGGCGGCATTTACGTTGTAGATGTCTATGGGCTCCGGTAACCACTTAACAACAGGTGGGCCGTGAGCCGTCCACATACCTAAATAAAAATGTATAAAAAATTAATTGTTGTTTTCTTATCGTCATCTCTTGCAATTTAAACTCAGGGCATCCTACTACAGAATATAGAAGTCGTTGAAAACGAAAATAAAGCCAAACTTCTTATCGCGAAACAAAAAAGTGTAAGGGTAAGAACAATTGATGGTGTTATCGCGAAAAAGCATATCAGTTAATCCTAACCGACTATTGATTTTGTTATTTATGAAATGGAATGTTATTCTTACCACGAAACTACGTAGTTGTTCGTAATAATATGCGTCAGTAGCATCGACAGCTGTCATGTTCGTGATGCAAAGAATATAATTACTCTCTAGCGCCGCTATCTGATATCTAAAGTACTCTTAACTTACTACCAATTATTTACATCTACCAGTAAGTTCATGTTTTAGATTTTGGTTTAAGTATGTATGTAGTATTTTGCATTTATATTTCGCTTCATGTTTATCTTTATTTTTATTTGGTATTAATAGAATTTGGCATACTTATTAAGGACTGCTGACAATTCAATATTAAAAAAAATATTGATAAAATTGAAATTCAGCTAAAGATGAAAAATAAATAATACTTTAAAAAAACTTAAAAATACGCTTTTATAGAAAATCCAAACAAAAATAGAAAATAAATTTTAATAAATTTGATTTAAAAATAGTGTAAGAAAAATTATTTTATTGTAAAAAAAGCGTGAGGTGCATGGTATCAGTAGTTATAAATATTTTATGAAAGAAAGGTTATTTTGATAAAATCCTGAAAAGCACCCCACGCTTTTTTACAATAAAATTGTTTTTGGAACGAAGTTCCTTATGGGACGATGCGGGGGTAGGCTGTTAGGGTAACCGGGAAGAAACGTCCGTAACGTAAGATTTTTATTAGTAATGCCTTCGATCAACAATAGTATACTATTGTTGATCGAAGAGTAATGCACACAGTATACGGCTTAACTTTGTAATAACGTACAAAAAATTACATATTTTTATTATATATTTTTCATAAATCATTGTAAATAAAATAAAGTTGATAACTTTGTAAAGTAGTTTTCTTTTTTTTTTATCAATAAAAAAATCACAATAAAAAATGTATAACCGAATAATTATTTTCTTTATACCTCGAATAGAACTTAAAATTAATATTTTTATAATAAGGAACTTCGTTCCTATCCGGTGTCCCACGACACCACACATCTTTTTTCTTACACTATTTTTAAATCAAATGTCTTAAAATTTATTTTCTGTTTTTCTTGTCAGTTGGGTTTTGTATAAAAGCGTATTTTTTTTATTTTTTTTAAGTATTATTCTTATAATGGAGACACGTCCCAACGACTTAGTTGAGTAAATTTAAATTAGAAACTTAAACATGTACGAGATAAAACTGTAATTCTATTAATTAAATAATGTCGATGACCTTTAAAAATCTAATATAATTTTAGTATCAAATAAAATAGAATATGTCTAAAAATTGTGATTAAAAAAGATATATTATGGATCGCAAGAGTCAATTTAAAATATATTAGAATTTCAATAAGTGTAGATGTTTTTATATTCAAAATGTCATTAATATAAGTTGCTGTTGAAATATATAAGGATTAGTATACGGATATGTTCAAAGTTGTTGATGATATGGCACTTCTTTATTTAAAGTATTTTTTTAACTATAAATATACTAATTGAAATTGTACTATGAACTCTAACGCAAATAAGGACTTAGCTTAAAAGTCTAGAAAAATCCAGCCAGGGCAAGGATAACGATGACGCTATAAATAATGATGAGCCCGTCTTTATGTTTAAATCGCACGCAAGTAATATGGGAAGTATTAAAAATACACACACGAAACCACTTCAGTAAATAAATAAACAAAGTTTCAAATGTTATTGACTCTTCCTTTCTCGGTACGAATTCAACATATAAGCATTGCGTACTTACAAATAAGGTACACGCGACGGAAAGCACGCGTTTAGCCGAAACAATGGAAATACAAGGTCGCCACGTGCACCCGACAGCCTGTTCAGTATTGCTAGATTAATGCCTGTTTATAACATAAGAACGAAAATTAATTGTTAAAAAAAAAAAACAATCAAATAGTTGGCAACTTTTTTTTATTGCATAAATGTTTGGACGAGCTCACAGCCCAACTGCTGTTAGGTGGTTACCGGAGCCCATAGACGTCTAAAACGTACATTCCGCCACTTGAGATATGAGTTCTAAGTTCTATAGTTACAACGGCTGCTCCACCCTTCAAACCAAAACGCATTACTGCTTCACGGCAGAAATAGGCAGGGTAGTGGTACCTACCCGTGCGTACTCACAAGAGGTCCTACCATCACTGTGTGGTATTGTACCTTAACTGTGTCTTCGGTGTTTGTCACTTCTATGTGGCTCACTTTGCAAACTTAATATCGTAAGCCATGAGTCTGCCATAGACGGCGTCTAGTCCTTGCATGAAATAGCTAAATTACATTCGAAGTTTTGGATATGGTTTAATTAAAAGAAAATATTTGCAAAAGTAATCTAAAAGGGAGCTTAATGCAAAATAACAAAACCAATGACCAACTTCTTATGTATATTTTGCGGTAGTCAAAAAGGGATAAAACAAATGCATGCTTGGCTCTGCCCCTGCCAATGCTGACGTCAATTGCTAATGCAGTTTTGCGACAGTAACCACTCACCATCGGGTGGGCTGTTTGAACGCCCACCTAAAAGGACAATAAAAAAACTTTATTTAAAATATGTTGTAAATTACGTTATTCCACAAAATGGATTAAGATTTAAAACACACTCGAATAATGAATACAAGATATACGAAGAGGTAAGCATTATTAATGCAAAAAAATCTTATGCAAATTCTCAAATTGACGCCAAATTAAGGAGTTCATGAACCCGATGCTAATGAGTTATTTTGGACCACGTAATTTTCGTGAAACCAAATAATAAGATTGACTGTTCATAATTTAATTATCATCCTTTATAAACCTGGCAACCTCTTGCTTAAACCAAACAACAATGAACAAGCCAAGCAAATCAACGAGACACGTGTCAAGTAATGCAAAGTAAAGTCGTACAGATGTCCGTGTTTATTATCTTAAGCAAATTAATAATTATATTTTCACATAATATATATGAGTGAAGTATTATAATTCAACACGAGTCATCAAACTAAAGCTGCGATTTTAATAATGAAATAATTTAGATGATTGGGACGACGATAACTTGAACTTATTCATGTTTTTGAAGCTACACTGGACTTCATGTAAAAGTTCATTCTGACAGGTGAGATTGGCAATATTTAGTAACGCAGGATAGCATAAGATAGACTGTCTTTTGGTAAGCGCTATTGTTTTGACTTTGAGAACAGTCTTACTCAAATATACCAATATATGTGCCTTATGATTTTTTCTTAAGCTATTAAAGGGCTGTTCCAGCTATGCTCAGAACGGTAGATGAGCTCACGGGCTGGACCTGAGAGAAACTGCTGACACTAGCCCTAGCAACAGTAGTGCTTCGCTGAATCTACCACCGAATCGGAATCGCGACCCATTGAGAAGATCCGGCGAAAAACTCAGCGGATCATGTCTATGAGCTTGATCGCACGTCGAACTCTTGCGAGAATGACGACCGGTGCTTGGAGAGCCTAAAGGCACCGAGAATGGAACGGGAAGAGGTTGTCCCGTCGTCTGGGTCGATTATGTCATTAGAGGCGGCTACATTAAGAGGGTTATCATGTCGCGCCGCTTTTTCAAAGAAATATGATTACAGAGAACTAACTTCTTTAATGTCTTTCTGGGCAGGACACATTGCTCGCAGTACGGATAACCGTTGGGGCCAGAAAGTTCTTGAGTGGCGACCGCGTACTGAAAGACGTAGCGTGGGTAGGCCTCCACAAGATGGGCCGACGATCTATTGAGGTTCGCAGGGATCCGCTGGATGCAAGCAGCGCAGGACCGGTCTTTGTGGCGAGGTTTGGGGGAGGCCTATGTCCAGCAGTGGACGTCCATGGGCTGATAAGAAGAAGAAGAAGAAGAACTTCTTTAAAAGGTCTTCCAAAGATTATCATAAATGACTTTTTATTCAAGCGAAACGGGGTTGTTTCGTTTGTATGAAAAACGATTTTAGAAACTATGATGATGTCATACTCTTATTATTACACTCTTCAAAAAACAATGTTAAGATTATTTATGCCAACGCGGGCGAAGTCACGCGGTTCTACGCCCCGCGAAAAATCTAGTAAACCATAAATAATGTAATATACCTATATTGTACTGAAAACGCACATAAAATACTCAAGACTAAAAAGATTCGTCAATTTAAGCACAGGAAAGCCATCAGCATAATTTTAACGAATATACGAAAGTCGATCGTGTGTTTTGTAAATATTTACGTTACCCACCGAGTAATTACGCACGTAGCTTTTTTTGTACTCTTTTGCGTATTCACCGGCATCACGTTGAAGCCCCGTATCCTGCTATAATACTTTCACAGTCGACTTCTTGAGATTCACTTGATTTGCGTACCTTTTTTTTTTATTGCTTAGATGTGTGGGCGAGCTCACAGCCCACCTGGTGTTAAGTGGTTACTGGAGCCCATAGACATCTACAACGTAAATGCGCCATCCACCTTGAGATATAAGTTCTAAGATATAAGGTCTCAAGTATAGTTACAACGGCTGCCCCACCCTTCAAACCGTAACGTATTACTGCTTCACGGCAGAATTAGGCAGGGTGGTAGTGCCTACCCGCGTGGACTCACAAGAGGTCCTACCATGAAAAAAAAAACTTGACAAATTTCACTACCAGTGGTGGGGGCCAAGGCTTCCGTTTGATGTGGGCATAGTGTATTTAGCGAGATCCTTTTCTCTTTTCGCAACACGCATCGGCTAGCTTTTAACATCTAGTACTCAATTCGGTGTTCATTTTAAATTCCTTTTTTTTGTTGCAATCATCCGCGACAATGTAATCTTTTCTGATTATGTAACGTATAGCTATTATGACCATTTTTCATCATCACCACAATTCTTCATCATCATTTTTCATCAGCAAAATTTGACATTCATTTGATTTGATTTCCTTGAATTTTACTTTTCGCCATTTTCATGGCTTTTAAGTAATGTGTATACCTAGGAGTCCAGCGCAAGCTCCCTGGACCGGAGAGGCCGTAGGCCGAGGACCACATCGCCAATACCTTATGCCGCCTCTGTGCACTAGTATTGAGGCAAGATCTAAAAGTTCTTTAATTCCATTTGGAACTATTTAGTTTCTCCGTAAAACTACGAACTTACTTACGCACTGCAGTTGTATAAATATTTAGTGCGCGGATCGCTTCGTTCTAATGTTATGATAACACAAATTGATTGTTATGTTCTGCCGACATTCTATCTGGTCGATCCTTGAGCTCATTTCGTTTAGTAAAAATAAATAGGAAACAATTATTTATACAGTTTTATTCTACAGTCAGTTAATCCAGTGTATGGTAGGGATTGTGAAATTTTTGTCGAATGTGAGGGTAATAGTCAGGTAAATGTAAATTTGTTCAATGATGGAATAAGGAAACGATTGAATGACGTGTCTAAATTGTTTTTATTGGCTACTGTGACAGTGTCTGCTCATTTCCTTTCCCATTTTCAATGTTACCATAGAATATTTTTGTTATTGCGGGATTGATTGGATTAAATCCATTTGAAATTTTGAACTTAGATATAGAACGAATTACATTACATTAATTTACAAGCAAATATATAGGACACAGATACCTTGCTCTTACTGCTATTTCTCCGAACATAGCTTTTCGATTTCGAAGGCTGTTAGGAATTACGATTGATTTGCCCACTGAGTTTCTCGCCGGATCTTCTTTGTGGTTCGCGATTCTGATCCAGCGGTAGATTCAGCGAAGCGCTGCTGTTGATTGACTAATATTAGCAAATCCTCTCAAGTTGAGCCCGTGGGCTCACCTACCTGTCCGGACGTAGCTGGTATAGCCCCATAGGCTAGGCCCTTTGATGGTAAAACATTTTTTCCTATCTATGAAATCTGTACATTTTACACACCCAACATGTTGTAAAATTTTGTTTTACTGCCACAATAATTTCATAATCAAAAGGTATTCTGTGTGAAAGTCAAATAATTAAAAGGGATTATTAAACGATTCTCGCCACATGTCAAAACCACTTGCACATATTCAGTTGATTGGCGGTTTCGGAAGGAGGACATAAACACTAGTCTAACGGGTTTCTGAAGTATTATGTATTCTCAACGGCTATTAATTCATTAAAGTTACGTATGAGACACATTTTACGCACACAAGTGAGACGTCACCTAGTCACTGTGCTTCTGAGTACTCAACTTGTAACACTATTAACTATGTACCTAACAGATAACCAGTTCCGCAGTCTGCCGCTAGATGGGTCTATTGAAAAGATCGAGCCTAGAATTGATTTTAAGATAGTATGTATTTTGTTTTACATTTTTGTGTAATATTTTTTGGAGGGCTTCCATCATTTTTCCATTTAAAGCTGTAGACGAGACATCATAATCGTTTTCGCCGCAACGAATAGTAATTTTCTATTGTGACGTACTTCTAGTAATTTTAATTATCAAGTTCCATTATACTATGAAATTAAAATTTGAGCTGAACAAAAATTTTGATCACTATTGAGTGATTTCAAGTTGGGTGGCGGTATTCACATTGTTATGTTTATAAAGTCCGGTACCTACACACTTAACACCAGATGGGACGTGTACTCGTTCAACCCTCTCGTCAAAAAAAAAAAACCGCGTCAGATAAAGTCGGGCCCTGTCCTGATACACCAGAGGTATCGCCAAGCCCACGAGTTCAGTAGTATCCAGAATTCCCTCTCTACTCCCCGTGCGAACGAGTAACAAGATAGCCACCTCCATAGGGCATCGCACCATCGTCGATCTTACCCTTTTTTTTCCATAGGTGAAAATCACCGGATCCCTACCGGCGCGGCAGGTAGCGTATGTGGAAGTTGAACCTCACTAAAGACTCCTGCCGCTCACAGCCGGCGCCCTACCCCGGACCGGGCCGGGCTATTGAGATGCCGGGACACAAAGCATATTACATCCATCCCGCCTTTGATCTTACCCATAACGAGCCTTTTAGATCACGAACGGAAAACGAGTTCTAATTTCACCAGAAAATTCACCACTTTTCTACAGAATTCCGGTAGCATGAAAAGCTTTTTCAATCCCACATTTCCGACTTTTCAAATAAACAACTGTCTCGCTGGTGACACGTGACTCACGCTAAAGTTTATTTTGATGGTCGCTTCGACTAGCGTAAATATACGATATATTAAGTGCTCACCGTGCGGAGTTTAATTATCTGCTTATACGAGTATCATTGCATGCATCTAATCGTGAAAAGCTCATAAATGACAATACTTTGTGCGGCTATCAAACATAACCCTTCCGGTTTGAGCCCCGTGAGTTCCACCTACACGTTAGGGTGAAGCTGAAGTAACCTCTCAAGGCTATCAGCATAGGTAGGGAAAAAAATATAATATTAAGATTAGGTGTGCGCCTCGGCGGCGTTTTTTTTATGTATTTAAGACAAATATGTTTAAGACACACCAAAGAAGCAGTCTACAGCTACATTAACTTTTAAGGTTATCTTATGTAAGAGATCTTGTAATGGCGTTCAAAGGGAACTACTGCCACCATCAGCTGTTCGTGGCAGCCACTTATCTTGGTTTTTGTTAATGTGCAATCCTGTGAGTCGCCGGGTACGAAACATCATCGTGTCTCGGTCTATCGCAAAGCACTGATGTGCTCCAGGCTTTAAGGAGCGAATAGCCGTTTTATTGCAATATCGGAACTTTGATCTCGTATCAAATATATAGTTGATTTAATTTCTCATCGCAACAAATGGGTGTTTAACTTTATAGATATTTCAAAGGAATTGAACAAAGTATTCATAATGGTTAAAACATTCTTAAGGTTTGTTTTGAAGGACAGAAGTTCTTCGTTAAAGCATTTTCAGATGAATGCGTGACCAAGCGCAAAATTATATGCAACAATGATTTTAATATACTTGTAATTTAAACAGAAAAAAATAATTATTAAATTCGTTTTGAGATAATTTATTCATGACAAAACCAATACTCCCGTTCTGCATACATATAATATCGCAATAGCCCAGCCGTTGGTATCTAGTTGCTAAGCTAATTGCAACGAATCACTAAGTAAACCAAATAATCATACTAAATAAGCACATACATTATGCAAATATGTATACGTACGTCACGAAAAAAGTTATATTAAACAGTTAGCGAATATTATAAAAATAAATCTTTGATCTATCGCCGGGATCGTGATGGAGAGACGTAGATCGACGTGAGCGATTTATTACGGTGAGCTTTTCAATTTAATAATATTATTTATAGACATGAATATGACAGGGCGGACACACTTCGCTTACTAGACTACATTATTCTGGATCAATATCAATAAGAAATACATCTATAGATTGGCTGTTGGTGCGGGCTGAGATTAGCACGACCCATTGTTTGGCCGTGTATGACGTAAAAGAATCAAGATTATACCAGAAAATAGGTGGCAGAATTATCTGCGTATTGTATCAGCGCACTGCACTCGCCAATCGATTTACTAGGGCATATCGTCAGTCAGCACGAGTGGATACCATCAGCTACGCCTGATTCAATTCGTCTGGTATCTAGTAGTCAGTGGAGCTCATATACATAACAATATGAACTGCTCACAATGGCGCATGAGGTCGGACTTCCAATTTAATTGGATTAAGATTATCCTCTACTCCATTTTTACGACCTTAGATTATTTAAAAACGAATAAGTATATGGAGTTTCTGATACATGGTCTAAGTACACATATCTATGCTATTAATGTACCAATTATTTGTGACGCATTATTATAGTATGCTAAATAAAAAATTCTTTATATTATAATCCTCATAACATTATACGATACGATATTTTGTCTTTATAAAACTTGTCATTTAAGGCCGGTGTGCTTAGTGCGAGTTTTTTAACGTTCTGGATAGCGTAAAAGTTAGCTCATATTTGTATGGAATGGATCGTTTGCATACGTTTGCAGCTAGGAGCGCTGTTCTAATTGCATACAAAATTGGCTTAACTTTTACGCTATCGAGAACGTTAAGAAACTCGCACTAAGCACACTGGTAACACTACGTTTCCTTCAAGGAATGTGGATTCACCTTTAAAATACGGTTAGGTAACTGAAAAAATTACAAAAGTACACTGCGACAATAAGTAACGGACATTCTCTGCAAGCTGTTAAGAAGCGGTCTTATTTTTTGCATTACACGAGGGTCGACAAGCAAGCTCGGTCGTTAGCGAACAATTAATCCACAGCTGCAACTATTTCCGTCTGATATGAATTATTTATCTGTTTCTTTGTGAATGAAGAATGTGTGAATGCGTTTAAATAGCTTTAAATATTTGGTTTTTTTTTTATTGCTGATTCACGGTTGAACTTATGAGCAACGTTCAGACATGAGGTCAGAGTCTCAGTTGATTTGTGTCACAACTTGATTCCCAAATGGTAACAGTACACAGGCTTACAGTTTTCCTACCACCACCAATGTGGTGTGATATATGACTTTATTAACGACTAGCGGCCCGCTACGGCTCCGCTCGGGTCTTTAACAAAAATTTCAACAATATTTGACGTCGTTTTATTTTTTTATATAAAATAACACTTATTGTGGCATAACTATAATAGTTAGACATATGCTGTCGCGACACTTTTTGTAAGTAATAATGTGTTCTACAAAGTCGTTGTACATTATTTTATTCTATCATCAATAGTTTTCGCAGGGCACGTCACGTAAAGAATATTTTAGGTATTTTTTTACACCTTGAGTTACATTATTGGAGTTTTAGTAAGGATCCCTATTTTTTTTACAAAAAAGAATATAGCCTATGTCACTCGGGAATAGTGTAGCTTCCAAACAGTGAAAGAATTTTTCAAATCGGTTCAGTAGTTTCGGAGCCTATTCAATGCAAACAAACAAACAAATCTATTATTAGTGTAGATTTTATCCTTTTACAGTATAAAAATTTTACGTAATTTTAGTATACGAATGTAAAGTATTTGAAGTGAATTTTAATTTATTAGTAAAATTAGTAGTTTTTTTGTCACGTATTAATAAAGTTGATGTTTATTAATTAATCATTAAAATTGACTTAGAGGAAGAGGAAGAGGTAGACCTAAAAAATTTGATGGATTGCGTGAATGACGATATGTGTAAGACGGGAGTGAGCGAAAAAATCGTATATGATAGAGGAGTGTGGAAGGAGAAAACATGTTGCGCCGATTCCAGGTGAGTGGGAGAAAGGCAGGAGAATGATCATGATGATGATTAAAATTGACTTATAAAGAACTGTTTCTACCCTAAGACTTCATTCTCGGCATCGCCGCACTACTTTATACGTAACAAGCTGTACCCGTCCGCTTCGCTGGGCATTTAAAATTAACATTATTATTTCTCACCCCCACAAAGATTCTCATCATTAACGCCCCCGCAACTGGTGTAGGGAGTCCAACACTCATATAAATATTAGCCTATCCATTAGGTACATGTATTTTCTACATGGATACCAAGTTTCAAGTCAATCGGATGCATGGTTCAGTAATTATAACGGAACATCCGTAGAAGCCACTGTAGATTTATATATTAGTATAATAATATATTAAGAGATGATAAATAGAGAAATGGACGTAAGCAGTTCCACTGTAAGTTGATTATGGTTTTCGGTTGTCGAAAGCATCGTGTACGTCCAATCTGTCGATATTACGTAGAGATGGCGTTAATGAGATATATATGTATGTAAAAAGGATGGTTATTTTCGTTGGTCATGATATCTTTCGGCTACGTGCGTTGCCTCACGGTATTGTTGCTAAGATCGCCGAAAGAATAAGAAGCACTTTGTGACGTTTTATTTTCGATCTGTCTACGCTCGTTCGCGTAATGGAATATTTATCCTTCTCGATCCGATGGACAGATGTGCGAATGCGAGATTGACGGCTCGTTAACGTTTCTATTATTTTTACGGCACATAAAATTTCGCAATAACTTTATTTATCTTTCACGAGAGCTTTAATCGATGCTCGGCGTTTTAGCGGTGTGCGCATTGTTCCGTTTGTTTCCAAAGACTTCTTTTGTTATTTATTTATCACCTAAACTTCCAGTTTATGATTACACATTTTTAGCAATGGATTTTTTTACATGGTAATCTCATCCAGTTTTTAATCGAAATATTTTTTGCGATATAACACCTTATTGAAGTGATTGCTTCTATGCCGAACTAACTAGCTTCCGAACTCCTAATTTAAATAGGCATGATTGGATTTACGGAGTTGTTTGTATAGCCACGGATGGGTACTCTCTCTGCAACCTATAACCTACAAAAACTTTATTAGAGTGAAATTATTCATGAAGTTTATTTATCTAAAGGAAAGGGTTGTCATTTACTGCTGCCGGGACTGCTTTGGTAAGCAGACGAGCATGCAGTCCTCCTGATGGTAAGTGGTTACCGTCGCTCATGGACGTCAGCAATGCCAGGGGCAGAGCCAAGCCGCTGCCTACCGCTTAATACTCTTCACAAGCCTCGTTTGAAGAAGGACATGTCAGAGCGCTCAGGAAACACCATGGAGGGGAGCTCATTCCAAAGCCGGATGGTACGTGGCAAAAATGATCTCTGGAAACACACTGTGGATGAACACGATGGCTCCAGGTAGTATCGATCAACTCTACTCCGGTGGTGGGCGGTTCGATGGTAAAACGAGATAATGGTATCATCTCAAACAATTCTTCAGAGCCCTCCCCATGGAACATACGGTACAAAATACAGAGGGAACCGAAGTCCCTCTGCAGGCCCAGAGCTTCCAAACGATCCGTGAGAATGAAAGGCCGTATACTCGTCTGCGTGCTCGGGCAATAAAAATAAATAAAAGATACAATGAATTAAAATTTAAACTTTTAGAAACCTAAAGCATTGAGCTCAAAGTCTGAAACATTTTAAATTAGGCTCGTAATTTTTCTGATCGTTTCAATTTAACATTAAATCACTACTAAGAAAAACGATTCTTTCAAGAACTATCATTCGATTCTCGAAAAAAAAACCGAAAAGCTATTCGCAACGTGATGTCATCTTGTACGCTAATTTCGATGACAAAGCATTAGCGGAAACATTATTCTTTTTTCAATGGTTACCAGTTTCATCTAAGATTAATTGGAAGTGATGATTACTGGTCGCGTCTGGTTCGCGTGAGTAACACATGAACACTGAAGATCGAATAACTTAGGCTCATCAAAACATTGATTGCATACTAAATAAAAAAATAGTTGTTAAAAACGAAGAATTTTTTTCTGAGTTTTTTTTTTAGTGTATCTATTATTGCTCAGATACAAAATATAAATTTGCCTATTGATGTTAGGGAGTATAAAAAAAAACTTTTGGTCATACTACCAATATACATACAGTCAAAACCGTTTACTGCGACATCGTTTAGAACAACATGCCGGTTATAATAACCTAGAACAAAGGTCCCGGCTGAATGCCATATGACCGCCTTATTAAAAACATTGCTATATACGACATTGCTTATAACGACATACCTCATAAAACGACCTCATTTAACTAATATTTCGGAGAATTAGATCTGTTAGAACGACCGGCTAAGCTGTATTGTAAACAATTTGAATAGGTATCCACATCTGTCTTCAATGGCTATTAAAATTAGGAAAGAAAACAATAGGATTTAGGGTCTTTTCTAATTCTTAGAAACAAAACGCGTGTATGCGGTAGAATCAAAGTCCGCTTCTTCATATCTCTTCAGTTAGTTTGTTACTTATCCTATACACAAGACGCACCAAAACTTTGTGGAGTTATTCGTGAAACTTTCAAAATGTCGCAAAGAAAAAGAAAACAAATTAATATTGAAGAAAAATCGCGTATTATGTAAATATATTTTTCCAATAATTCCCTATCGATTTGTTTGTACTTGCACGATACACATTAAACATCACCGGTTGTTACGACTATCGGTTTTTACGACTNAAAATGTCGCAAAGAAAAAGAAAACAAATTAATATTGAAGAAAAATCGCGTATTATGTAAATATATTTTTCCAATAATTCCCTATCGATTTGTTTGTACTTGCACGATACACATTAAACATCACCGGTTGTTACGACTATCGGTTTTTACGACTGAATATGAGCAGTCCCTTCGATGTCGTTATAACAGATTTTGACTGTATTTCTATATAATAGTGAACCCAACCCTATGCTCACGAGTTTGATGCTTTTGTTTATGGGCTGAGGAAATCACTAAGGTGCACTAAGAATTTGTTTTTACAGTGAATTTATCTAATGTTATGTTGCGTCTAAATAAATTATGGAAAATTAAAGATTGTCTGACTGTTCTGAAAAGTATTTAAAATTCACAAATGTTTTCAAAAGTATAATCTATAGGCTTACTTAATAGATAACCCGTGACAACTTGTCCATTCATCTAGACTAATCTAGAGCAAGGCTGCCTAAAATATGCCTATAATATTCCTAAAATATGCCAAAAATATTCTCGTGTTTGTGCGTAGAAAACACTTGTAATAAAGAAAAAGATGATTTATAACATTGATTTGAAAGAAAATTCTCTGTTCAAAAACTTTTTTTAATGAAAATATATGAAAATATCCAGTAGATTTTTTTAAAATGATTTGAAGATCGATTATATTTACTTTCACACCCCGTTAATGTCTTATTTTTTTTGGTCCCTAACCAATTCTAACTTGGACTACCTTGATCTAGATCTAGAGTGATGAAAAACAAAAAAGAAACGTTTGAAATAGTATCACCCTGTAGTTTGACCTGTTATTTTACAAAAGAGGTCGATAGAATACGAAATCCTTGAAAGTATCGATCCTTTTCAGAAAACATTAAATTGCTTTGCCCTCTTTATATTGTAGGAAACTCATTGTTTATCCAGGTCACAATTTTACATAGTTATGTAACAAATAGTATATTTGTTGTGCACTTCTTATTATTATCATTTTTAATACCTATATTACATTTTGTATGTTGGAAGCGCAATAAGGTGCAACTATCCTCTCCTTTTTTTAAGTGAAGTTGTCAGATATTGCGGTTTGAAGGGTAATACTATGTATATAATGGTAATAATAATAGCAGATGGATGGTTCTAGGTTTATGATTCCTAAGGGTCATTCTACCCATCTTTAACATTGAAAGTTATGTAACATGCTCTGATTTTGCTTAAGTCAGACGACTTGGAGCCATAATGTCGTTAAATTATGCTTTTTTATTTTAAAATTAAAATACATAAAATGATATAAATATACACCCCTATTTTTGAATTAGTACAAAAAATTTTACTGGGCTCTAAGTATCTTTAACTAATCATATTTGTGTAGTTAAAAAATAAAAACACTAAGTCTCAAAACTATCCACAAAAATACGTAATAATTGGTAAATGCTAAATAACTATAAAAAAAACAATCAATGACCGATCGTAGGTACGTGCGGCGGGGTTTGGGTACCTACGGGGCACTGCTCCATTGATAAATTCCGGGAAACTCAAGTCGAAGCCCGCCACCCCTTGTCCCTCTGCGCCCGCGCCGCGCCCCTACGCAACAACGACAAAACAGTGCTAAATTGTTAGCGGAAGTGTGCGTATGCTTTTTTCGTTGCAACAGTTGTTTGTTTAAGTTTTCCCTGACACGATGGCTTATCAGTTCACATCACGGGAGTATGTAGCTATGCTTCGTGCGTACTTTTTGAGTGGAGAAAACGCGAGTGCAGCTGTACGTATGTACAGGGAAGACACCCAAACGCTCGACAGCTAAATGTGCGAACCGTGGTAAATGCTTACCAGCGTTTACTTGATCACGGTTCATTCCACGCACGGTCACATAGTCAAGAACGAGGAAGACCGGCGTTGTCACAAAATCTGTACGACGATGTACTAGTGTATTTTGAAGAGGATCCCCGGCGGAGTACAAATGACGCTGATCGACGGCTTAACATCAGCCAGTCCTGTGCCTGGAAGATTGTTAATAAGGCTGGATTACATCCATATCACTACAGGAAATCTCAAGAATTAACGCTGATGGACTTCTTTTTGTGGAGTAAAATTAAGAGACGTGTGTACAGAAGCGAGCCAATTAGGCTCGAATGATCAAAACAGCGCATAGTGGACACTATTCACGAAGTGAAAAGACAGAGAAGCGTACTTCTCTCGTTAAAAACAATTTAATGAAACGAGCCCGTCTGTGTATTGACAATAGTGGTGGACATTTCGAAGGACAATCGAAATACTTGTAAGTTTAGGAAGTCTATGTAAATAATTATTGTAAATAGCACCTGATTCTAACTTCATAAATATGCCAAAATTTCTCTTTTCTTTTAGTACAGAATACCTTATTTTATTTTGATATTTGTTTATTGTTTTCTAATCACATACATATTTAATTAATTGTAAAAAGGTAATTTTGCCGGTCCTAAGCCCGGATGAATATGAAGGAGAGGTTAAAATTTAGAAAATTAAATAAAGTAGGTAACTACATCACATGTTCTTTTGTTTCATTTTATTGTCTAAGGCTACCTACGTCACAAGTGCGACAGTACGAATGCGAATGAGTAGGATGGAATACTATCAATGAAGTTCAATGAACTTATGAATGGATTGTAAAATAATATGTCCATGATTTCAGTGAGATTTTTTACAATAAACAAATGATTATAACTTTGCTATTTAAAGGTATTATGAGATTCTTCCGTCACATATATAATAATAATGTCTTCCCTAATATGTCCTTAAATTTTTTGTACTAGTTAAAAAATAACGGTGTATAGAAAATTAAAAATATATAAAATGAATCTAAATTCAGAAGTGATTTCAGTAACTAAACAAACTGTAGTAATGGTAGAACGATTTTATTAATCGGTCATTTTATTGTTACAATTTCCGACGTTTCAAATATTTCATGTTGTCACGGACGCACAACTTTCATATTAATCTATGCAAATGTTTTATTTATAGTCGTAAAAAAATTAATTGTAAGCAAGTCGTGACGCGACTTTGCCAGGATTACTAATTATTCAGTTTGATTGTTAACTATCGACAAATAGAATTTAATTACACAGACACCTGGACAATTTCCGTGAGTGGCTTGTTTTCCGTATTTTGTTTAATTGAATACAATGATTNGCACAACTTTCATATTAATCTATGCAAATGTTTTATTTATAGTCGTAAAAAAATTAATTGTAAGCAAGTCGTGACGCGACTTTGCCAGGATTACTAATTATTCAGTTTGATTGTTAACTATCGACAAATAGAATTTAATTACACAGACACCTGGACAATTTCCGTGAGTGGCTTGTTTTCCGTATTTTGTTTAATTGAAGACAATGATTTTGACAGTTTACGATAAAAACAATATTAAATTAGTTTCTTGTCAATCTCTTAAAGTAACCACAATTTTAAAATACATTTTATTCCTCTATATGGGTGCACTAGTTAACAGGCCAATGGGTTTTAATTTGAACATCGCAACCACAACTTGAATGCAACCGTCAGCGTCGAGATAGGAGGTTGAAAACGATTGTTTTTAAATGTAGCGATTGTTTCTTTTTATTGCTTAAATGAGTGGACGAGCTCACCACGCATCTTGTGTTACCTGGTTACCAGAGCCTTCAGTTCTAAGTCTCAGTTTTAAAGTACAACGTATGCCCCACCCTTCAAACGTCCTACCGCTAGTAAAACTACACTTCCTACACGAATGATGCAATTAGATTTAATTATAAAGCCAAAAATTAAAATGTATTTTATTCATCTAGGTTTTAAAAGACGCTTTGAAATCGAATTAAAAGTAGGGCTTGCTATTTCTTTTAAAAGGTACATACATCGTCATGCAAAATGTGTTGCATTTTACGAATTAGTATACAAAAAAGTAAGACTAGAAATAAAACAAATCTACATTACTGAGGACTGCCAAAGATTCACTCAGCACTGCTGCTGTGTGGGACACAAACCCACACGCCTTTACGATTCACCTATGGATCAACAGAGATCGCTGCTAAGGCACTTTCAATGTCTGTTTCAAATCTGTTAAAGCCAAAATTTAAAACAACTCTGGAAAAAAATATCGTAATAAGTTATGTCCTGGCTAAGGAACAGGTTCGCTTTCTTTAGGCGATGTATAAGGCGTAACAAGCAACTGAACGTCTCATTTGTGACAAGCCTGTGTCAATTTTTATAAGTACTATTTAATCCATATTAAGGTGTGTAACTATTGTGTAATGAAAAGAAACTTGACCCATGTTCTAGGCTGCGCGGGTCTATATTTTTGAAAACATTTTCATAAACATTATGTTCAAAGGTATTTTGCATTGTATTTAGGCCACATAATGACATTTTAAAATCTAATACAGTTGACGTCAATGTATCCTACGATGTTGACATATTTTATCGATCAGTTTATAAATCTAGAATATTCCAGACGATAGCCGACGTAGATTATTAAGATAGTACGTATAATAACTTTCATCAGATAAACCGTTTACCCAATTAATAAGTTTTGGTTTCAAATTAAAAGCACAAACCCAAGGTTTTTTAAATAAATCTTAGGTTTGTTTAAATCATTAACAATAAATCAAAAATCATATTTTATTTGATAGCGTCGTTGGTATAGTTGTTAGCGACTCTAACTGTAGGTACACTATACTATTACAACTTGCACACTACGAGTACAAAGGGATATGAAATGATAATTCCTGACTACAGTAATTATTTATATTAAAAACATTTCGCATTTGGCATTGGTTATATAGTCTGTGATGTATCCGGCACCCGAAACACTGAAAATACTACCTAGCTTGGACCCATCGGACGTGCAACGGTTATCTTTCACCTTATTATGTAATTTTTTTTATTGTCCTTGTAGGCAGATGAGCATACTCACCTGATGGTGAGTGGTTACCGTCGCCCATGGACTTCAGCAATGCCAGGGGCAGAGTCAAACCGCTGCCTACTGCTTAATACTCTCCACAAGCCTCGTAAATAAATTAAATAAGTAAATAGTGTAAATATTTTTTTATTTTATAATGGAGAATTGTAAATCTGCAAAACAGCAAAGAATGTTTTAAAGCATTTTAAATGAAATGCTACAGAATTTAAAATTAATTTAATTAATTTACATTTAAAAAGCATTTTAATGCATTAAACGAAAACCGCATTTCGCAATTCAACATTTGACGCTTGTTTTCTTCGTATCGACGATATTTAAATCCTTCATCAGAAGATGGGTTGGTGCGCTGTCTTGTGGATTAAATGGATTGCGTCATCGAACGTTCCAGATTTTGCAAATAGCTGGGACGAGGGGAACGACCCCTCAATCGCCCAAGGATAATGTGATGAAACTGTAGATTTCGTAGTTCATTTTTTCTGAGAAAAGAAGACTGCTGAAACAATCTCATTAGGCTATAACGTTGTGCATACCACAGATAATGCTACAAAGTGATACTTATTTTCAAGTTTATCTGCCATGGCAAATGTATCAAAAATAATATTTTGAAATGCAAACACATACCTACCACCTGATTTGTAAAAATTTGTAGGTTTTTGTTCGTCGCCGTTAAAATATTAAATATTGGATAGGTGACAAAAGTGACGTTCAGTCTTGGACGCCAAAAACCTTTCTTAAGGCACTGATTTTTCCTGTATCAATCAATTTGGTTAGTTCGAAAGATTGTCACTTTCAAAGGTTATAAAACTATACATTTATCCGATTAACCCTCAAAGATTATAATGCATACGATGAAAGATTTACGTAGTATTATTTTAATTTTCTAATTTAAAATCGCCATAGTGTAAAGTATAAGACCTTCGGTGCACTTGTAAATAGCAATGCGGTTATATAGATGTTCAAATCCCGCAGGCAGGTGCTAATTCTTAATAAGCATATGACAAAACAAATACCATCATCCACTTTGAGACACTTCACAAACGGTTTTTATTTTGCCTACATCTCTGCTAGTAGTCTGGAGAGGCTGTTTTGGCTTCACCACGACTGGTGGGTCAGCTCACAGGGCTCGGCCTAAAAGAACTTAAGCTCTGCCCTAGTAAGAGCAGTGCTTCGCTGAATCTACCACTGGATCGGATTCGCGACAAACTGAGGAGATCTTGTTCAAAAATTCTGTAGGTTAACGCAGATCGCAGGCACTTTAAAGGACCCACTAAGCGACTTCCCTGCATTATTGCCCAATGTCTTGCCACAAGTAGGCTCATGAGGCTGTTTATCTTATTTATTTATTAATCTTTCCAGCAGTCATATTAATGATTAGTATTTATCGTCTTAGAACATACACACACAAACACTGAATTTAAAAATCACATTCAATATGCATTCAATACAACATCTATACTAATATTATAAAGAGGAAAGATTTGTTTGTTTGTAGTGAATACGCTTCGAAGCTACTGAATCGATTTAAAAAATTCTTTCACTGTTTGGAAGCTACACTATTCCGTAGTGACATAGCTATAATCTTTTTTGAAAAAAAAATAGGTATCCTTACTAAAACTCCAATTATGTAACCCAAGGTGTAAAAATTACCTTTTAAAAAAATTACATTTAATTAATATAAGATTACGTCAAATATCATTAAAATTTTTGTTTTGCCGAGCGGAGCCGGAGCGGGCCGCTAGTCAAATAATAATTTGGAAGTAATCGTTGCTTCAACTTGGTTCTGCGAATTGCAATCACTTAAAAACCGCACGTTCGTTTTCGATAAATTCAAACCGAATTATGTCTGTACTTACGTCAATCGCATTTATTTCTGTGCCCGTTAAACAAATAACCCAGTTACGGGACTATCAACTCATCGAAATCAGGTTATGGCTGTGTTTCCACCTAATTCCAAAGAAAATGGTTTGTCTAAGTTGTAAATCTGTTTTCAATGGATCGTTACGACATTCTTACTGACATTGTAAATTTGAAAAAGTCTATTCCTGCGAAGTAATTTTTATCTCTAAGTATGAAAAGAAGGATGGTTGTTTTTTTTCAGTTTTTTTTTCCTACCTAATCGCAGGTAGTCTAACGGGCTATTCCAGGTAAGCTCACGGAGCTCAACCTTGGAGAAGATTTGCTAACACTATCAAGCAAGCAAGTACTAGCTTGCTAACAGCAATGTTTCGCCGAGATATTTTTTTTTATTGCTTAGATGGGTAGACGAGCTCACAGGCTAGTTGGTGTTAAGTAGTTACTGGAGCCCATAGACATCTACAACGTAAATGCGCCACCGACCTTGAGATATAAGTTCTAATGTCTCAGTATAGTTACAACGGCTGCCCCACCCTTCAAACCGAAACGCATTACGGCTTTACGGCAGAAATAGGCGGGGTGATGGTACCTACTCGCGCGGACTCACAAGAGGTCCTACCACCAGGTGGGCTGTGAGCTCGTTCCCCTATCTAAGCAATAAAAAAAAAGTATATTTTCCATTGACCCAAACAATGGCGCCTGGATGTCGGGGACGCAGAAAAATAAGCGAAACTAGGTATCGTGGTTAATTAGTTAGTGTTTGTGTTTACACTTTCGGCCTCGTTTGTCGAACAATGGATTTTATCGGAGGAAACGAAACTAGTTTTGCGTTTCATGTCCGCAATCGATTTATCAGAGCGTTGACTTCCTTTCTTTACTCCACTGACGATAATAAAACGATAGGCAGGGAATTTTCTATATCGGTTCGGTGTTGTGTGATTACCATCAGTGATTGCGACTAAGCAATCGAATAGATAATTAAGGATATGACCGTGTTTAATTAAGATCCTCAGTTGTTTTCTTTGGTTTGTTTTCACTTAATCTATATGTATATATATTAATTAATACGTGAAGCAAAAACTTTGTATCCTTTTTTACGAAAATTGCGCGGACGGAGGAGTATGAAATTTTCTACACCTATAGAGAATATAGAGAAGGAGTGCACAATGCTAGTATTTTTTTAAAATAATGCATAAAAGATACATTAAATCAATAAAGAAAACATTACACACACTACATACCATGTATTTGACGCACACACCTACATATACTACATACCTACTATTGGAACGAAGTTCCTTACGGCAGGCTTGGAGCGGATAGGGATTTTGCTGCGCGACCGAACTGAAAAAAATGTGATAGTAAAACCGTAAGAAAAAATCCGTGGAAAAAAGTGCGTGGAAAAAATCCGTGGAAAAAAGTGCGTGGAATAAAACCGTTAAATGCACGGAATAGATAAATAATATTCCGTGGTTAAATGAGACGTGCGCAGGCGCGACAGTCGTATACACAAGCGAGTAGTGTATAATACCTTTCTCTTTCTCCCTCTTTCTTTTCGTTCTCTCATCCCTTCTCTCTCTATTTTGTAATTATTTCTATTTCTATGTAATTTTATGTTGTCAAACAAAAATAAAGAGACATATTTTGTTATTTTAATTGATAATTTGAATTACGATTTTATTTTTATTTTACGTAATTTATTATTTCCTAAAATACTGAATTTCCTAAATACTTTCCTGCACTTAAATAAAAACTAATCAGCAAAATTTAAGAGAAAAATCAAGAAAACCAACATAAAATTGAGCACGATTTTTTTTTGCAAATTGTGTCGATTCTACATTAGCCGAAGGAACTTCGTTCCTACCTGGTGTCCCACGACACCACATTTTAGTTTTTTATTGTAAAACTTTTGTTCTTGACGTCTGTGGTCAAATTGAGAATAGATTAATTATTTAATATTGTTTGTCTTCATTAATATTTTTTTATAGTGTAGCCTTGGCGAAATTTGTGATTATAGAAATATTAAATGTAAACAATCCTAATTAATTATAGTCGAATTTCGACTACTGCGGGACCTCTAGTAATTTAAAATTGGTACCTACGCATTATGAATATTAACTAGTACTATAACATAAATTAAGAGTCGAAGCTTCGGTTAATATTTGTCCAGCCCATAGCGCATAAGCCTGTAGCAGTATATTAATTGTTCAGCTGTAATACTAATTAGTAAATTTTACTGATTATCTTTTGGGAGATTTAAATTTTAAGGTGCTAAAATAACTGGTACATTTTTTTATTAGTAAAAAACTGATTATCGATTCATTTTTTCTTGGCGGTAGGACCTCTTGTGAGTTTACTGGTGGTAGGACCTCTTGTGAGTCCGCGCGGCTAGGTACCACCACCCTGCCTATTTCTGCCGTGAAACAGTGATGCGTTTCGGTTTGAAGGGTGGAGCAGCCCTTGTAACTATACTTGAGACCTTAAAACTTATATCTCAGGGTGGGTGGCGCATTTACGTTGTAGATGTCTATGAGCTTCAGTAACCACTTAACAACCGGGTTGGCTGTGAGCTTCGTCCACCCATCTTAGCAATAAAAAAAAAAAAATCTGACCAAGATCACTTTTAATGACTAGATAAAAAACTACGCATTAGATTAACGATAGTAGTAAAAAAATAACATAAATATTAGTATTCATTTACACGTGTTTATATTTCGGGTATAATGTTTTATCGAAAGAGAAATAATATTATCTATTTTGACAAAAAAAAATATGACGTTAAATGTAGTTTTATCAACACATGATAGTGGTCGTTTAGAAGATAATGGTCCTAGTAGTAATAACGCAAATGTAGTTATCAAACAGACTCGTATCAGTATCATACAAGTAGATACTGGCAGATACTAGATACAAGTATCTCCAACTAATAGATTGGGTCTGATTGATACCGCCGTAATCCTGATATAAGTGGCCATTGTGAATTGTTTTCTGTTTTTTTATTTATTATTCTTTATTTTTATTTTTTTATTTCTAGGTGTATTGTTTTTTCTATTTTAGACTTAGAGTGCTGAAATCATAGGGCATGTTTTAGATAAAGTATAAAATAAATCGTGCTCCCGAAACCTAGTAATAAGTTCTAGCAGTAAAGAAAAACATCATACATAGAAAAACGTAAACCCAAAACAATATTCATTTTGATTCACACTCGCTTTAGCCATTGCACAAGGCCACTGTGTTTCATAGCGCGCAATGAAAAATTGTAATGAGTAAATTAAAGTTTTCTCGAAACTCAATTTCCAGGACATCTGATATCAATAGCTTTTCAAATAGAACACTTTGAACAAATCTTATTAAGGTTATCTTACTTATATACAACTAACAAATGTAGCACGAATGAAATCGCAAGACACGTCTAGTAGGTTTAAGAAAATCGAATCAAGAAACAGAGAACGCGACCCGCGTTTCTGATCCGGTGATAGATTCTGCGAAACACTACTCTTGCTAGGACTATATAGTGTAACACACAACACAAATTCACCA
Organism: Bombyx mandarina; assembly: GCF_003987935.1. The sequence continues at coordinate 6,602,032 of NW_021011476.1, read as the reverse complement.
GGCTGAACCCCGTGAGCTCGCCTACATGTTAGTTGAAGCCAGCATAACATCTCGAGGCTACCAGCACACGTAGGCAAAAAAAAAATAGTTTAAAAAAACTGACAAAATACGCTTTTATAGAAAATCCAACTAAAAAATAGAAAATAAATTTTAATGAATTAAAAATAGTGTACGAAAAAATGATTTTATTGTAAGAAAGCGTGGGATGTTTTTCAGGATATTATCAAAATAACCCTTCTACTCATATCTGCTAATAATATATTTATAACTACTGAGACTATGCATCCCACGCTTTTTTTACAATAAAATCATTTTTTCTTACACTATTTTTAATACAAATTTATTAAAATTTATTTTCTATTTTTTAGTTGGATTTTCTATAAAAGCGTTTTTTTTTTAAACAATTATTTATTTTTCATTTTTTAGTTGAATTTCAATTCTTTCAATATTTTTTTTAAATATTGAATTGTCATCGGTTCATAATAAGTATACCAAATTTCGAGTTAATCCGACGTTTTGAAGGGGGTCAAAATCGTGTTCAAAGATTCCGTTACATACATACATACGTCTGAAGCTAATAAAAGCGTATTAAAAATAACTTAATTGCTTTAAACAGTATCGCTTCTACAAGCGCGTGCTGTGATCGCGCAGCAACCGTTGATCTCGTGACAACGAATATGGCAATTTGTCAAAATTCACTATTTACAAACTCCGTAGCATTCAATGCCAATGTCACGTTACGTTTTTTAAAACAATCTATTTTTAGTAATAAGTTAGTTTGCGTGTTAGGACGCATTGGAGGCACAACCATCCTTCTAATTTGTGCCGCGAAGTTAGCATAGTACAATAATAAAACGATTAAATTGAAATTTGTACCAGGTAGGGCTCGTTCACCCTCCAGCAACACAAAAAATAAAAATAATATTTCTTTACAACTATCAGTAGGTTTTTTTTTCCTACCTATGCTGATAGCCTTGAGAGGCTATTTCAGCTTCACCCTAACGTGTGTAGGTGAGCTCACGGGGCTCAAACCGGAGTGTTGCTAACACTGACCCTAGCAAGAGCAGTGCTTCGCAGAATCTACCACCGGATCGGAAACGCGACCTACTGAGAAGATCCGGCAAGAAACTCAGTGGGCTGTGTCTATGGGTTAATTCGCTCGTCGAGCCCTTCGTCGCAAGCGACGGGTTCGACGAGGACGCTAACCGGTGCTTGTGGTGCCTAAAAGCACCGTTAATGGATCGACAGGTTCTTGAGGCATTACAGATGACTAGCTCATCCCAATAATCTAAATAAAATAATAAATAAAACAATGTTGTACAGTTTTGGACGAGCTAAGCAGTAATAAAGAAATCAGGGTCATTGACCACACGGCTAACGATTGAAAATTAATATCGAAATGACACGCGCATTTTACGTCTGATTCGGAAAACATTTCACAACTGCGAATACCTAATCGTAAGGAAATAGGAAAATATGTGATTTTTTTACTAATTAAATTATCTTTAAAATATATTTTCTTTACTATTTAAATTATAATAATTATACATTTCAACCCAGTATGCATTTTTTACTAGCGGTTACATACTATATGACTACGTACGACAATGCAGGAAGTAATTTCCGGACGGATTATCATGTAGGGTCCGCTGTGCCAATCTTAGAACAGAACGTTGGGCCACGACCAAGCGAGACTGTACTTTATTTCCACTATTATAAATCATAAATTTCATGTTATTTTTCTCTCGTGTTCGGAATATGTTGTACTTTATTGGTTGCAGAGTGTATTCTAAGGCCGCACCACCATTATGCCCACTCCTGCGACGACGCAGTCGGGTGTTCCAGTTTGGAAGGTGGAGCAGCTGCTTTATGACCATGCGTTGTAATAAAATTAAGATTACGGTCGCACATCTCAAGGTGAAACATTTTGATATCCATGGGTTCCTGTAACAACTGTATACCGTGTCGACTATAAGCTTAATCATCCACTAGAGAAATAAAATAAATGAATAATAAAACAATTATTAGTCTTATTTGGATTCGGAAGTATGTTCCGTATTTAAATTAAGCGGTGTCTTCGTTGTTAACACCGCTAATTGAATAAACATAGCATTGTTTACGAGCTACGGAAGCAAAGTAATGTACATTTAAACACTGACAATTCTGTCATACAAATTAGACGAAATATTTGGACGTGCAATAAGTTAAGACAAGGAAACGCTCTGTAAAGGAGACACAATGGAAAATTTGTACTGAGCACGAATTAAGAGTTAGTATAGTGATTGACGAAGCGCGTTATTTGTACTGACACCTCCACTGTATGCCCATTTCCTTCCACCCTCGAGGCATAAAATTAACACAAGTTACGTAATAAACAAAAATACTGGATGTAGTAATTTTTTGTGATAAGTTTCATTCTTCCAATTGAATACATATTTATAATTGAATACATATTAATAATAGAAGGTATTCCTTTCAAAATGTTAGTCGCTTTGCAAGACCTGTCAAAGTAAACGATAGAAATAGTTAATAACAATTTTAAGAGTCAGGTTAAATCGTAAAAGTGGTTTAAATTACAAACGATTACGTTAAAAACCAAACATACATAATTCAGATATTTCAGATCAGGACGCATAAGCGGGCAATTCTGCCTATTGCTACAGTAATGTAATGGTGCACTCCCGTTTCGATGAAGGTGGGGTCAATTTAATTTCAATCAATTTACTCTTGTGCATCGTCTTGCTTCATTTGTGTCTGCCATTTCAATCAGTCGCTCAATCGAAGAGTAAGGTCTAGGGTTTTATAAACTTGCAGTTAATGTCAAATGTACAAAGCTTAAATATTTCTTCAACACTCAAATAATTTGTGCTTTGCTAAAAACTTTGGAACACAAAACATTTTCTGTCCGGGTTAATTTTGGGTAAAAATACACATAAGAGAAATAGAGGTACAAACACAGGTGCTAATTAGAAACAGTTAGTTATATCAGAAAGAAACTAATGAACGAATGATATGTATATTCTATTGGTAATATTAGTAAATAGATCAATTCTTTTGGAGCCAAGCAAACCATCAACTAACACTTTGGTCTCTGTTACCTTGGTTGTACCACACTTAGAATTGGAAGGTATGACTACTTTACGGCAGAAATAGGCAGGAAGATAGTACCTAAGCACGTAGACTTACGATATGGCCGATCAGTATTAATTAAGCAAGTTAATAAATTTTGCGAGTATTTCACGATGTTATTGGTTCACCGTAGAAGTTGTTTAATATGCATTCTTCAATCATTTTAAATTGTTTCTTTCTTACAATACAATTTTCTATCCTTAATTATTTATCTTAATTTTTCTTCTGACTTTTTTTCCTACTTAAGCTCATAGCCCTGAAGAGCCGTGCTTCGCAGAATCTACCACCGGATCGGAAACGCGACCCAATGAGAAGATCCGGCAAGAAACTCAGTGGACTGTGTCTGTGGGTTAATTTACTCGTCGAGCCCTTGGTCGCAAGCGACGGGATCGACGGTGACCGGTACTTGAGGTACCTAAAAGCACCGTTAGTGGATCGGGAGGATTCAAAATGACGTGTTTTGGGCGACGTCGACTGCTTTCCATTCTGTCCGCAGGATCGGGAATGTCTTCTGATGAGAGTCGCAGCAAGCCCTGGTAAAACAAAACCAGTAGGGATGTTGCACACCTCAGGCAGTCCGCATGCGCGGCATGCAGTGCTACGACGAGCCGGAAAGACGGAAATTTAATACCGCTTCTAGGTCTTATAAGAAGGCTATTGTCATGGCAAAATCGGAGCACGTTGCGCAATCGAATGAAGAATTTTAAAGGAATTTATTAAATTATTGACATTTTAGATGTTAGCAAACAAAACAACACTAGGTAACGTGAACAAACAAAAAAAAAATCGTATCTTCGAGTGTCACAAACATCTTGCCCTACATTACCCAACGCACACTTGGCACAGACAAAAATAGGTATCCTCGTGGCGAAACATAAACAGCAATGACCTCTCTATTAATATTCTGTTTATAGTGAACATGTTAAAAATAGATTTGAATGATATTATTATCAGAATAAAGAATCGAGTTCCGGATGTCTTTGTTTAAGCAAATGACGCATATCTTGTATGTAATAAGCCTTCCGTAGACATGTTTACAATTTTATTTTTCATTACAATATTTGTATAAACGTTAATCAATTTGGATACCTAATTCAATATATAATAATGAGTGTACTTAATAATCGGTTAACTGTTCACCACCCATCCTGTCTCACCCGTCAAACCATTACGGCTTTGCGAGCCTACAATAAGCCCTATATACCAGTGATTATGTAAATATTTTAGGTACTAAACAACTTTTTTATTACGACCATTGTATTTATTTATTTATTCCTTTCAGTTTGGCTGTATTTGTAAACAAAATCTGGTACCTGCCTGTTTTTTTTTATCCTACCTAAGCTGGTAGCCTTAGATGGCTATGCCAGCGTAACCGAGCATAATCTTGCTAACACTGGCCCTAACAAAGAGCAATGCTTCGCAGAATCTACCACCGGGTCGGAAACGCGACCCACTGAGAAGATCCGACGAGAAACTTAGTGGGCTGTGTCTGTGGGTTAATTTACTCGCCGAGCCCTTCGTCGCAAGCGAGGGGTTCGACAAGAACGATAACCGGTGCTTGTTGTACTTAAAAGTACCGTTATTGGATCGGGAAGATCCGAAATGACTTGTTAAGCTGCCTGTACGTTAAACAGATTTTAAATATAACTTATTTTATGTCTGTGTTACTTATGAACGTCATGTACAGAGAGCACTAGAATTTTTTGCTGTAGTTATTAACTGGCAGTGGCATTGGATTGGTCACATTTTGAGAAAGCCCGATACCCACCTATCAAACAGAGCACTGACCTGGAAAGTGAATGGCAAGAGGAAGAGAGGCCGCCCCAGAACAACTTGGCGTCGCTCGGTGGAGCAGGGCATGGAGGTGGAGGATCACTCTGTAGAGGCAGTACCATCGAGAATTCGCGATCTCGATAATAGTTGTAAACCTGTATGTAATATGAAATTGACAGTTGACAGCGATATTTGCACAAATTTTGTCTTTTCCTAACTGACCGCTAAACACGTAATACCTTAGCGGATTAATCGCGATCGTCTGTTGGAATAATTAGGTTAAAATATTTTTACGTGTTATCGTATTAAAAGACTGTCGCGACGTTACTTATCTATGAAATCATTCGTTTTATTAAATTAGACGATGATGTCAATTAAATTATACTTTTAAAAATACTTTGGATGAAACATGAAGTAGCTATCTCTCATTTACATACCAAAAGATACAGTATTGGTGCAATTAAAGGTTATGTTCTATATTTTGATATCGTTTATTTGTATAACTGATACATTAAGCGAAGAAGATGCACACTGACTGATTTATCACCTTACTTCCCGTCTGCCTTCGTAGGGTTCTGTTTCGTCCGAGATTCAGACTTGGGTTTTTGCAGACATGCGTTTCTGTCGCCTTCAACATCCACCATTCCACCTCCCTTCTCCAGACGTGCTCCTCATGTCTGAGGGTTCGGCTATTCGAAGAATACATGATACAGAGGTGAAATCAATGGTGGTACGGATATTGAGGCAGACCCACGCACTCAGCTGAGACCCTAGTATATTTTTACATCCACTAAATCAGTGATCACCATTTTCTTTTCAAAATTGCCCCCATGTTTCATGGAAATTTGTCCGAAGTACTCTCTCTTGAGGTTGATGCCAGAAAGCCTTGTTTTGATTTAGAGCTAAGTGAGTATAAATGTGTTAGTCTGATATTCCTCCGAATAATCACCCTCAATGCTTAAACGGAAACCAACGATTTTCTCTTGACCTAAATAAAATACTATTAGATTAACAGTCCATTTACTGGAGCATAGAAGACTATTACCCTCTACTAACTTAGTCTTCAACTCTTCTGATCTTGCTAATCTGATCAACGTAGATTAAATACCTCCTACATATTTATTAATTACCTAATTCTACTAACTAATTACTAATACTAGTAATTAATTACTACTAACTAAATAATAATCAAATTAGTATATCGTCTTCCGTGAATCACACGATAACTTTATAACTATATTGTACATACGACGATAAAATTTAATTCGCGCAAACCGAATTAATCAGTATTATGTCATTTTCGCACCCATTTTCTGAGAATGACCGCCACAAAACTATTCACTTCAGTATTAGCATTAAAATTTCCTAGTATTGAATGAAGTTAATGAATGGACACACCTGTAGTAATTACTAGTTTGGAACATTATACACGGTAGGTACCTATTCAAAGGGCCGTCCCTTGACCTATTTAGATAAAGAATGAAATTGTTAATAGTTGCTGCGCAGTAGTGTTAAAGTGTATGGAGTAGGTGAAGCTTGTATGTCAAGGTTATTCGAAATTAATTTCAATTTTAAATTTAACCACATTAGTGAGGTGTGATGGTAACTAGATCAACAGAACTTACCTTGAGTAAGTGTTTTATCGTGTTTTTGGAATGTTAATAAATTTATATCGTTTGCTTTTTCGTCTAATTGTCCTTAAGTTAGTGTTGACTTGACAAAACATGTGCATACTTAAGCTGTAATTTGATGTGATATCAAGCCTAATGTTATCCACGGTCTAATCATAATCACATACTGAATAAAACTTTCTAGACAGAGAACAAAATGAATAATATGAATCGAACTGTATTCTGATATTGTTTAACTTGTAAATGCCAATCGTTTTTAGTTAATCAGTTATTTTCTTAAAGATCGATTCAATAAAAATCCCCTTAATGAAAACTATCGATCGAAAAATATCGATTATTCACAAGACATATTAGCGTTTGTGCTTTTCAAAATTTCATTTTTCGGACGATTTGCATTATTGGCAGTATCATGCCCCTTTCGTTAATAACATCTACGAGCAACTGTGACCATTCATTGTCAGATTGTCGAATCTGTGCAAAACTCAACATGAACCGTAAACAACGTTTTAATGGTATGCCTCTGACTGACATTGATAAATTAAGATAGGAATGGGATAAAATAAGGAGAATGAGATAAAATAATGGAATAAAATAACTAAGTAAATAAATTTACAACGGATGATCATCTTAATTTATGTATATCATAAAGTCATCGTGGTCTAAAGGATGAAGTGCCCGGTGTACTCATATCAAACGATGTGACCAAGCCGCAGGAAAAAACAATTTTTCTAATGAAATACGTACCTGTGTTCACAAATGGCTTCCAAGATGAAAAAAATGTGTAATAAAAACAATCTCATGTAATTTGTGTAATTACTACTGAGGGTTTTTTGTTGTGTACCTATCCGCTAGTAGTTTCGAGGGGCTATTCTGGCTTCGCCTTGGCTGGTGGGTGAGCTTCCGAGCTCAGCCCTAGAGAACTTGCTAACATCTGCCCTAGCAAGAGCAGCACCCTGCCTATTTCTGCCGTGTAGCAGTAATGCGTTTCGGTTTGAAGGGTGGGGCAGCCGTTGTAACTATACTGACACCTTAGAACTTATATCTCGAGGTGGGTGGCGCATTTACGTTGTAGATGTCTATGGGCTCTAGTAACCCCTTAAAACCAGGTGGACTGTGAGCTCGTTCACCCATCTAAGCAATAAAAAAAAAGCAATGCTTCGTTGAATCTACCATCGGAACTCAGTGGCTTCTTTCTGTGAGTAATGTTATTTAGAATGCAAGTATTAAGGTGAGTGACGTCACTCTCGCTTTTATAACTATAAGCCACCATTTAACACCAGGCAGACCGTGTGTTCGTTCACCCATCGAAGCAATAATAAATATCTGGTACATATGTAGCTTTATATTTCCTACCAACTTGCTTAGTCGGCAGGCCACCTGAGCGCCAATTAAAATTAAAAATAAAACTATTAAATATACGCTATAACTGAAAATAAAACAAACTTTCGACCAAAAATATTTAGTTTGTGATATAACACAACAAAACCTAATGAACGTATATTTTTATGGTTTATGTTTACTGCTAATAAAATTTATTGCTTTTGTTGTTCTTTTTATTGGTTTCTTATTATAATCTCATGCACAAGTTATAGCAAAGTTTCTTTTTTTTCTTGATCAGAAAGTGGAGATAAAGTTAGCAAATGCATTAATATTTATGACCAGTCTTACAAAGTTTGAATTGTGTACAATCCTTAAACATATACTGTATTATTATATAATCTAAATAAGACTGATTTTGTATTTTTTTTATTCCCCTAATAGGCAGACGAGCATACGGCCCACCTGATGGAAAGTTACCTTCGCCCATGGACGTCAGCAATGTCAGGAGAGAGTCAAGCCACTGTCTACCGTTAGCCAAGCCGCTGCTTAGCGTTGTATTTCATTTTATAGCAATGGTGGTTTATAGAAATGCTTACTATATAGCCCATGTAGACACAACGAGAATGCTACCGTTCTCCTTGAGATATGTGGTCGAAATTTCAATACCATTGTTGATCCATCAACACTGAACCATCAGATGGACGGTGAGCTCGTTCAGTCATGTAAGCTAGGAAAAGAAAATAAGTATGTAACGGAATTTTCGATTATCATTTTCACCGGGTGCAAGACGTCGGATTAACTTTAATTAAAATTTACACACCATCCAGGACTCAACTCACCTAGGATTGATGAAAATCCAATAATTTTTGTAACTTCGCTAAATTATCCAGACCGGCATCAACACGAAACAAAAACATGAAATGAAATTATTAGTTTGGGTTGCTATTTTAGGGCGTTTTTTTAAGTTTTTTAAATAAACATATTATTATACTTTTTTTAAGTTCATGTGAAAAGAGAGCGAAATTTTACATTACTTCATTTTAGAAGTTCAATTTTACTAACGCAGAACCGTTCCGGTCTGTGAAGACGTAAAATTAAAATTAAAACTCATTTGTCTATCATGGTTTTTAATTAATGTCTATAGTGGTGGTCAAGACTCAATCAGCTAGTGGTTAATGACCTTGACTGCAGAGTACGGCTCAGTTCGAGTCGTGGACTCAGTTTTTTTTTTGGCGTTCGGATGTCTAATTGTACTGGTTTTTTATTATATTTGTCTAAGTGGTGACCATTTAATGTGCTCGTGGTCACTTTTTGGGAATAAGTGACCACGGTAGTGACACGGTAGGCAGCGGCTTGGCTCTGCCCCTGGCATTGCTGAAGTCCATGGGCGACGGCAACCACTGACCATCAGGTGGGCCGTATGCTCGTCTGCCTACAAGGGCAATAAAAAAAAATCATGTATTGAGTATGCATTGAGAAAGTAATGCTCTTGATATTTAGACTTTTACAATAGATCACGACACACAACACAGTTCTTAGGTTGACTACTAGTCCATTAGCCATTTCTATTTCATTCTACCCAACTTAGGCTCTCCATACGTTTACAATCTCTCATTGAAAAATTTACTAATGACCCGAATGCGACATAATATTTATGTTTTTCTCAGTCACGCAAAAAGTTCACACTTAGATTTCTGTAAACAGGTACACTGACCAGACAGGCCGTAATTTATTTTTAGGTACACCACCGGAAAAATCCCAAGAAAAATGGCGTCACTATTGATCGCTATATCGATTCTTATTTATCCAGTCAACATTGGAGTTCGTGATGAAATATTTGCACGGTTCATATTATATTTTGTCAACAAATTATGTACGTTACTTAGAATTGATTTGGCATGACTCCAGATAAATATTGACCGCCCGAAAACAGTACTGCTGTCTGTTGAACCCGACTTATCCGAATACTACTAAATCGTTTTAATAATAGTATCATGTTTAAAAATATAGGATTAACGTCATCGTGTTTCAGTGGTAGCTTATGTGTCACTTGCTTCAGAGATAACGGTTTCGGGAGTGGTTATGTGACCATTATTTCTGTTTTTACGGTGTGGACGGAATCTGATGTTTACGAGTGCTTTTGAGCGGTTCGGCAATAATAGGCAAGAGACTGTGTATTCCCAAAAATCTTTAGAGTGCGTTTTCAGAGATTTTTCGTCACGTATCATTAAGCTTTGAAATGAAGCGTCTTCAGGGTGTTTCCTGATTGCTATGACGTGCCTTTCTTCAAACGAGGCTTGCGGAAAGTACTCAGTGGTAGGGAGCAACTTGGTTGTGCTGCTTGCTGATGTCCATGAGCTACGGTAACCATAATTACGATGCAAGGGAAATATAAAAAAAAATTTACTCGCAACATGCTGTACCAGATGTAAGAGTCACTTTTTACTATAATGCCTTAGGTAAATTAGTAGGAAAGACAGCGATGATTTTGAAATTGAATCGCCGGTGATGTCAATGGGAAAAGTTCACGAGGTCTCAGTCCGATAATTTGCCCCTGTCAGGTTCGCATCACACCCGGCGCATCAATACGCGATGCGATGTCACCAAGGATAGTGATCGGTGGCGCAAGATTATTTTTTACTAGATGAGTCATCTTCATATTTTGTTTACAGTTGAACAGAGTTGATGAGACCATGAGGAAGGCGTGCCGCTTGTCACTCATCTGTACTACGATTTTGGCAAGCTTGGTTTCCGCCAGTCTAGACTTTATTTACAACATGCGTTGCGTTGCGAAGACCGCACGCACGGCTTTAGTTTGATTGTAGTAAAACTATTACAATTTACAAAGTGCATTTTTTTTATTGCTTGCATGGTTGGACGCGTTCACAGCCCACCTGATGTTAAGTGGTTACCAGAGCCCATAGACATCTACAACGTAAATGCGCCACCCACCTTAAGATATAAGTTCTATGGTCTCAGTATAGTTACAATGGCTGCCCTTCAAACCGAAACGCATTACTGCTTCACGGCAGAGATAGACGTGCGGACGTCCCGTGCGGACTCACAAGAGGTACTACCACCAGGTCCAACTCTACAAAATTGTATCCAATTTATCATCAAATGCGCTGATAAGACTAATTTTAATGGCGATCATCATGTCGAAGTCCTAAATATTATGTACGATTTTTTAAATCAGAAATGTTCAGTGAACAATGATATTAATGTTAACTTTGAATCAATTTAAAAGTTATGACCACAGATTACATTTTAATGATCTGTATATGATTTGGTTGAAATAGACGAGGGGGCAAATTATGATCTAGCAGTCTATTTAAGTCTCATCTTAATGCGGTCAACTAACTAGTTTTCAAGTGTAGTGCAATGCCAAATTTAAGTTGCATCTGGAATTTAAACACGAATCACAAGGATAATAGCTTCTGTTACCTCATTATTTGCCTATTTGTATATATGAATGTTATTCTCGAGTTTAACATTTGCTTTGGTAATTAAACCCGTCATGACCTATGCAAGTGTAGTGTTCGCTCACGCGGCCCGCATACACTTAAAATCATTCCAAGTCATTCAATCCCGTTTTTGCAGGATAGCCGTCGGAGCCCCGTGGTTCGTCAGGAACGTCGACCTCCATGACGACCTGGACTTAGAGTCCACCAGTAAGTATATGCAGTCGGCGTCAATGCGCCACTTCGATAAAGCGGCACGNCCTAAATAAGTGACTTGTTTCTCCAAGAATGAGCATTTACTCATATTTAATTTTAAGTCTCCACCATAAAATTTCCCAAGTACTTTCTCAATAATTATTGAACCTGATTTTATACCAACTGAGGGTAGAGGTAAATCGTTTAAAATTGCTAGTATCTCGATTTGACCTACATTTATTTTTACCCATTTCTTTTCTACCCACAGACTCAATTATTTTATTTATTAAACGCATTTAACTACCCCACCTAGTGGAATAAGGTGGAGAAAAAGAAGAAACGCATGAATACAGATGGCGCATTTGCTAAACCAAAAGGAATTCTAGTGTACCCGAAATAATGACCTTGCGGTGTAATGAAAGCAGTTGTGTGTCTGGCACAACGCTCAATTGATGGTAGCCCTGGGCTAAATCTAAACTCGTGCAGTACTTACTGTTCGGTGGATACTTTTATATTTTACCATAGCGTTTCACACACGATAATCAACGCATAGCCTACTGTCGCCGTTCTTTTTCATAATATGACCACTGGTGAAGCATGACTAGATTCAAATTATTTTATAATGCCGGCATCTAAAAGTTGATTAGCTTTAGATTTAACTATCGTTTGTTCATTATGAGAAAGTCTAGAGGTGGCGATACACTCGCTGATTACTAGTAAGCTTAATTTGCATTTGAACTAAATTGGCAATACCTAAATCATGTGTATTCGTAGCAAAGCAATGCTTATACTGTATTTTTTAAATCTGAATGACCCTTATAATTTAATGGCCCCTTTAATTATTTTTTTTTTCTACCCTCAAATCTCGAAATATTTGTAATGGCATGGCTAGGGCAAGTAGAAATGCAACACACCTGGCTGTTTGGCTGTGGCTCCTCGCAGCTGTTGGCCCTCGGCAGGACCTCGCCCGGCGGCCACATGATGGTCTCCGTGCCCATGTTGATGACTTTGATGTAGCTGTCTTCGCCGCGCAGCAGCGTCGCAGGCAGGGAGAAGGAAGCTCGTAGCCGTGAATCTCGTGAATCGCCGTGAAGCTCGTAGTGCCGCAGTTGAGTAACCACGTTGCTGCTCTTCTAGTTTTCCTCCACGTGAACCAGAATGATGGAAGGACAGGGCGGCAGGCGCTCTTGGTCCGACGACGTCGAAGTCCCTTTGATTTGTGTTCCAGGTTCTTCATCCTGTAGCTCAAGTATCGCCTTGTGGACCTCCTTCTGAAGCAATTTTTCAACACCTTCCTCGCCAGTAGAATAGGAGCTTCATCTTCTTCAAACTTGTCAGAAGACCGAGACATCTGAGCGTGTATATGACGTTTTTTCATTTCTTTATGCCACTTCTGATTGTTGCAAATGATGTGTCAATAAAAACCAGCAGCGTAACGACAAGTTCTTTTATTTGTGCGAGAATGCAAAAAGCAGGTAGAAATGGCTGGCACGGCTTGTTTTATTAACACTATCCCCCCTTCGTTGGCTTTGGCTGGCGGCGGCGGTGGCTGTGGCGGAAGGGGGCGTGTTAACATGGCTTGGCGGCTTGGCTGGCGGCAGGGCATGACAGCTGACGTCACGTCCGTTACAATTATCAACTTTGTAGTATAGGCTTTACGAAGCATCCTATTAAAGCATATTTTGTGGTTTACCATTTCCTTGGACAGTTCGCCTGCGCGTCGGACGGGTATTGATTGTACTGTCTTCCTCTAGTCACCAATAACATTTAGAAAATTACTCTATGACACTGATTGTTAGACTTTATAAATAACATTCAACTTTGAATGTTAATTCATCATACTAATTAAACCATAAAGTCAACATTCTTTTTTCCTACCTTTGCTTTTGTTTTGCCTTGAAAGGTTATTTCAGCTTCACCCTAACATTTAGAGCTTGTTGTGTCATGTGAGCTCACGGGGCTCAAACCGGAAGTGTTGCTAACACTGGCCCTAGCAAGAGGAGTGCTTCGCAGAATCTAGCACCGGATCGGAAACGCGACCCACTGAGAAGATCCGGCAAGAAACTCAGTGAACTGTGTCTATTGGTTAAGACGCTCGTCGAGCCCTTCATCGCAAGCGACGGGTTCGACGAAAACGATGACCGGTCCTTGTGGTACCTAAAAGCACCGTTAATGGATCGAGAGGATCCGTAATGACGTGTTTTGGGCGACGTCGACTATTTACCATTCGGTCTACAGGATTGGGTATGTAAAGTCAATATTAGGTACTTCGTGCAACCTAAATTTGTGTGAAGGTTATTCATGCTATTTTCAACAAGAAAACGGTATATGAAAATAGATTTGATTAGTAAATAATGAAAACAATAGCGCCGGTTGGGGGCGTGTCCGAGCCTCCGAGGTCATAGATTACGAATCACATTAACGATTTTGGCAGCAATCCTCTCCCGCAAGTTTGGACGTATGAAAGATTTTATTGCACGTTTTATTGATATTTGTGTATTAGCGGTGTGCTCACACTGCGAGTATTAGATAACATGAATATGACTGTGACATTTAACGTCACTCTTAACATTTTTTTTTTATTGCATAAATGGGTAGACGAACTCACATCCCACCTGGTGTTCAGTGGTTACCGTAACTCATAGATATCTATAATGTAAATGCCGCCACCCACCTTGAGATATAAGTTCTAAGGTCTCAAGTATAGTTACAACAGCTGCCCCATCCTTCAAACCGAACCGCATTACTGTCACGGCTGAAATAGGCAGGTTGGTGAGTGATGGTACCTATCCGTGCGGACTTACAAGAGTAATTACCCACCAGTAATTACGCAAATTATAATTTTGCGGGTTTAATTTTTATTACAAGTGCTAGAAGGTCTCGTTGTGCACCGTATTACCAACAATACTTTATGTAATCGTCGTAACTTCTCTGACTAATTACTTCTTACTTTTATTTATTATTAAGGCTATTTTAGGCTGTCAAAAACAAATTCGTAAATTCAAAATTTCCCTACATAATTTGCTCCATTCATTTAATTTTAATATTTTTTGTAGGTTCAAACATCATTTGAATGGATAAAATTTGTTTTCAATTATAAAGCTGAATAATTTTATAAATGTCGAAAACATGAATGTTGTTGATCGAAGAATCACCGATAGTTTGTGCCACAGAAATATATTCCTATACGTACTGCACATAAATACTAATTTCGTGCTCCTCACAATTTTCAATGTTTACATTTGAACTAAAGATTGACCACGTACAGGCAGGCGTTCAAGGAAAAAGTCTTCAAATAATTTACCTTGTTTACTAAAGTCGACCTTATTGCCCACGTGATAGCGATGGTCAATCTTATTGACATACTTATGCGTGTATGACTTGCACAATAGACGCTGACAATGTTTTGATTTTTCGTAACGTTTGAAAATAATAAAACAATTGGCACCTTTTTTGGGTTTACAAACTGACGGTCCACAAGGTGTTAAGTGGTCCCCTGTGCCCATAGAACTCAACAACGTAAAAACCCACCTTGGTACCTAGTGGTAAGCATAAGATAAATAGGAATAATATTAAAATGAACTGGGTATGAATGTAGATAGCAATGTATAAATGGCAGGCTCTGTCGATTCCACATACAAGCCAGAAGAAGAATATTGAAATGAAGTTATACTTACTTAAATTATAACATTAACATAATCTATATAATCTCACTTGTCTGATTATTCATCAGAGAATACAGATGGGTATACCTTTAAGAAATTTATTGACATGTTACTGGCACAGAAAAAAATATAATAAGCAATATCTTGTTAGGCTTCTGGCAGACGTGTGTGATAAAAAGATACACACATAATACCACCGCATTTTTAGGTCACCGTTAAGCACGTACTGATAATAAATAATATCACAAGAATGCAAATTACGATAGTCAGTAGTTGCGGCATGCGATCAGTACTTAAAATAATATTGCTTCCTGTAAACATCGGAATTTTTACTGTTTCTTAATGTGTTCTTAGAACTTGACGGTGTGGTTACTTAGAAATTATATACAAAACAGAAATAAAACTATAGCTATTATGTAGAGACTAACTATACAAATTACTTTTACGATTTAAATTCCGTCCTTCATCTGTGATTACAAAAATTATAAAGTATTCGGAACGACCAAACTATGTACTATAATGACAATATCGAACACGAGATGTAGTTTTAATTAATAATGATTATTATAATCCGAGTCACTACAAGTTTAATTAATTATTCATGTCTGCGGCTCGTGAAAACTTAAGAAAAACGGGCTTTGTTTTGTGGAGACAGACGCAATGTAGTCCCAGAGACTCCAAACGTTACGTACCGACAGTCCAAACGGTCTCCTGTACGAACGCAAATGGTAGGGTAATGGTAAGTAACTGGTATTTTGGTACTTTGACAGAGATAAAAACAGTACTCCGCGGTAATATCTTCTTCTTTTTTTATGATTGAAAGATTACTGGTGGCCCGGAGGCCTTTCCAGTTTCACCAGGACAGACGGGCGAGCAAAGGCTCAGCCAGGAGGCAAATCTTCTTCTATTATTCATGGACAACGGTGGCCATAAAATCGCTCGCTCCTCGCTTAGAAACATACACGCACTCCTCACGCGTTGTTTGTCGAATCTAGAAACAGATTCGATACGCTGTACACCGGAAGTTTCGATAGTAAACGTGTACAATGTAATCTTTTTGTTTGTAAAACGATTTTTGTTTTGAAAATAAATCTTAGTACATTTACCGACCAACACATCGCGTTCAAAACATTACAACATCAGCACGTACTTCATGAAACATTATTGAGAAATCGAATACTAATTTAATGCACGTTGGATTTAAAATAACAAAATTTCAAAGTAACGTCTGACTTCTTTTTTATTTTTATTGCCTTTGTAGGCAGACTACGGCCCACCTGATGGTAAATGGTCACCGTCGCTCATTGACGCCAGCAATGCCAGGGGCCGAGCCAAGCCGCTGCCTACCATATGACTATCTATATATTAATACGTGAAGCAAAAACTTTGTACCCCTTTTTACGAAAATTGCGCGAACGGAGGAGTATGAAATTTTCCACATTTATAGAGAATATAGAGAACAAGTGTAGAATGCTAATATTTTTTTAAAATTATGCATAAAAGATAGATTAAATTAATAAAAAAAACATTACACACACTACCATGTATTTGACACAGCACACATATATAAATACCTAACCCTTCGTTTATTGTCAAACTTTTGTTATTGTTTAAAGTCTGTGGTCAAATTGAAAATAGAGGAATATTGTTTGTCTATTAATATTTTTCTATAGTGTATAAGTCTTGACGAAATCTGTGATTATAGAAGTATATTAATAGTATTTGAAAATAGAACCATAATAATGTTCAAACTTATAATTTCAGTTAATTATAGTCGAATTTCGACTACTGCGGGACCACTAGTATTAATTTAATGCACGTTGGATTTAAAATAACAAAATTTCAAAGTAACGTCTGACTTTTTTTTATTTTTATTGCCTTTGTAGGCAGACGAGCATACGGCCCACCTGATGGTAAGTGGTCACCGTCGCTCATGGACGTCAGCAACGCCAGGGGCCGGGCCAAGCCGCTGCCTACCATATGACTATAAGTATAATTGTTCTTGTAGGTAAAATAAATATTTTATTATCACGAATACATTATACGACTTACAGTAATAATTTATAATCAATTCGCATATACTAGAATGTGTATGGTTATTATTCGTTATATAGATAGTAAGTGGACTTGGTATTTATTATATTATAGATAAAACAATTTTGATCTGCTACGTAATTATTTTATCATTCTATTTTAGCTTCACTTTAGTATGACCAGACGAAGACGACGTAGAAACAGCGGAAAAATGATTGACTACGCATTTCTGTTTTTATTAAAAAAAAAAAGATAAAAAAAGATTGTGTAATTGTTTTTATTTTATGTAATTAATTGTCATTGTCATTGTCACCATCTTAGCTATTTCGGCCACGAAGCAGTTATGCGTTAGAGTCGGAAGAATGGGATAGCCATTAGGTATACTGTACGTAGAATTATTAATTATTCGCATTAAATAAATACAATATAATTAACTTCAACTTAATTTTACAAGCTGGATGATGGCATTCGTCACTATGTCTATGGTCCGTAGTAGCTACTTAGCACCAGATGGGCTGTCAATTTCAACATCAACGTTCACTGTATGGTCAGATACCTTTACCTTAGTTTTGGGATTAAAAAGTAAAATTAATAAACTTGAAATGCCTATAATTATGATTAGAAAATAAAATTCATTATTATTTTCGGCTCGTTTTAAATTAGTATAATTATTTTCGTCGGCTGACTTCGAGCTTAAGCCATGTATCCTGTCATTTGGAACAATTTAAACACAATATATGTGTAAATGAAGCTCTCTTGGCCCTTCATTAATTACATTTAAATTTCCCGCGCATTAGCTTCGACTATCATAATAGTATTATCTATGGTAGAAGCTATGTTCATTCTATAATTGGATTTGCTCTCTGGCTTCGGACATTCAAAAATATAACGTGCTTTCTTAATAGATTAAAAAAACTTGCAGATTTAAAAAAGGGTCAACATATTGAAGCAATATCTTTCAATGTATCTTTCAATTTCATATGTATAATCTATGCATAATCGCAACGTAACGCCTAAAATATAATCCTGATAACATTAATCAAGGACTATATTATAGATCAACACCCAACGTAAGACTGTGTGTTAGTGACAGATTTCAGAATATTCACAGTAATATTTTTGATCCTTATGAATTTTCAAGGACTCTCTCTCCCTGCAAGATCTGATGATGAAACAGCAAAGGAATAGTAAACCGAATCCATATAAAACAACAAGATCTAAGCTATTTACCTATATTACTTGTACCTACAGTAACCAAGACACATATTTAATAATAGTAATTCAATTTAGATTAACGTGGGAATACTAATAGATATGAAATACCACGCATTTTTAGTTTTTACATATTACGTATTCCAACAAAAATCCCCAATTAATTTTCCGAATCACGATCAGGAAAAAACTTGCACGCAATTAAATATGATTTATTTGGCGATTAGTCGTTTCAAGAAATTTACGTGTATTTTTTTCCAAGCGATATTTATCAAATGTCTGGAACGAGATCAAAGGTACCCTTGACTGCCGTTTAATGACCCCGTTGATTGCAAAACTGTTTCTACACGAGTCGAAGTAGACGGTGCGTGAAAACCTGGGTGTAGACATCGCGTCTCGCATTCAGATTGTTAATATCAACTTCTCGACTCTTGCTCTTATCAAGCATCCACCAAACGCGCTCTCGACTTGCGAGATCGTAAGCCACGAATCATTTGTACTCTAAGCAACGCGTCGGTACTTTCTGTTGAAGCGATGTGCTGTTCTTATTTACTCTAATTTTAAAGGAATTTTTATTCGCTAAGACGGGGTTGCTAAGCATATAAACATCTGTCCCAATGACTACTCACAGCAATTCTACCCTTGAAATCAGAACGCATGTTAGCTTTGTGATAAATATGATGGTACCAGCTTGCAGCCTTCACAATCAACAGATAAATCTGCCATGTCACGTCAAGCTATTCCATACGGCACTATGATGCGGAATACTCAACACCTTCGGCCTCTGCCAATTAACAGGAAGCAAGTACTTTAATCCTTGTATATGTAATTGATTTTAGTCATGTGCGAAGTCGGTAGGCTTGCGTGCAATGTCCAACCAATGCACTTAAAGGATTAAGTGTTAAACAAAATCACAATACAATTAAACTGCCTGCCTGAAAAAAACGTCGCTTAGTCCTTAATAAATTAGAAAACGCAAAATCGTCTATCCTGACTGACTGAGAAACCATTTAAACCCCATGAGCTATAGAAGGAGTTTAATATATTGTGATTTATTTATACTCTCAAACTTTACATAATGTTTAAATGTCGAAGTGACCACGAAAACTGTGGAATATACAAAACCTCGAAAATAATTTAATAAGAGTAAAAACGCGACAACTCGCGAAATTTATGAACATACTATTAGTACTACCACCTGTACTACTTTATTAATCTATAAACACAGTATAGCCCACTTAGTTTCTTGTCGGATCTTCTCAGTGGGTCGCGTTTCCGATGCGGTGGTAGATTCTGCAAAGCACTGCTCTTGCTAGGGCCAGTGCTAGCAACACCCCCGGCTTGAGCCCCTACACCTCAAGGAGATGCTGAAATAGCCTCTCAAGGCTATCAGCATAGGTAGGAAAAAAAACAACTACTTCGACTACTATTAGGTAGCCTTTTTCGCCTCGAAGGCCCCGTCGGTTGGGCGTCCTTGGGGTGAGCCCCCTACCTCATCCGGGTTCTGTCCTCGGAGGGGATCGGACGTCGGGTGTAAGAGTGTAGGGGAGTCGTTTAGTGGGTGGGCCCTAAAATTCCTTGGGCCCGCGGTCTGATGCCAACACCTTGCAGACCGTTGAGTCCCACATAACCCGTGTGCCCCTTAGGCGCGGGGACCTCGTAGGAGGTTCGGCCCCCGGCCCGAAACAAAAAAAGATAGCCTATTTCCACCGCGATTCCTATTTTGACGAAAATTGGAATTGGAATAGTTTTAGCCCCTGAAAGAGATGCATACAGGCTAGCAAGCGTTTCTATCCACGAGATGTTAATGTATAGTCCACACAGGCAAAGCAGCGGACGGATCGTAGTATCTATATACATTTGTAACGCGCGTTCGCTGAGACTGCGCGGCGCCGATTGACCTTAGCGTTTATTTTAGTTTTATTCCGATATAATGACGCAAAAGCATCAATGTTAAAGCATTTTAGGTGAGGTGGTCTGATATTTATTTCTGGATAATATGTGGGTTAATTCGTTTCGTCTTAAATAAATAAAAAACAGAGACGGAACATAAAACGATCTAAAAACTTTGGTAGATATTATAAATTATTGAAAAACAAATCAGAAAGTACAAAAATGAATAAGCAAATTTAGCATAACTAATTATGACATTGATCAAACCCTTTTTTTTTGTTATACAATATTATTTTATATTCATAAATAAAGCAAGGTCTAAACGAATAATAAATTCAGATCAATTTTCATTCTCTAGCTTTTATTCAAAATAATCTAACTGTAAATATAACACAGTTTTTTTTTAATTCAACTTACACATTAGTGTTGCGGTTATTATAGTCATATTCATAAAATCACTTTTGTCCAACAATTAATTTTCTATGCCCCAAATGAGAACATTACAGGACAAATTATTTCACTTAACGACATTCTCGTGAAAGGAGGTCGCTGTGAATAATAAAATTCCTGAATTAGCCCAGAGCTCGATTCAGGGAAATTTTTCGGACACGTAAAATTGAATTTCCTCGGGGATTTCAATAAATTAGTTTCGGGAAAGCGGTGATCGTCACGCTGACGTGTCCGAAACTAATTTCTTTAACATGACATTCGTTAACATTGAAAACATTAACAGCCTTTGCATAATGTATTTTTTGCTTTGAAGTTTTCAGTATTATAAATATGTAATATTAAACTCACAGGATCTTAAATTAAATAAAAACAATTTAAATTAAAACAAAAACAGTCCATACGATTATAGATGAGATGGTGTGGGAAAGCAGATATCATTCCACGGTTGATGCTGTCCTGTGCTATATGGGAGTTGATAGGTAATTTTCATCCTTGTCCAAGCAGCTGCTTGGCTGAGCACCTAGCATCGCCGATGTCCACGGACGACGGTGGTCACCAACCAAGAAATGGGTCGTACACTCAACTGTCTACAACGACCATAAAAATAAAACTCAAATCACATTATATATCAGTAAAATTATACGTGAAAACTTACCGTTACATGTTTCTAATTCATTTTATCTCAGCACGCGTAACATTTCAAGAAAGTTCAAGATTTCGAATCCGAAATTATATGGTTTAAACATTAATATGTTAACGAACAGCGTTACTTAACGGGTCCCCGCGTACAGTCCGAACACAATAAATAATGCAACGTTTCTATTTCAGTGTAGGTAATTGTAACGGTAAATAACTGTTATTCGTATCTATAACGTGTTTACATAACGAACGGGATATTACAATTGATACTAACAGGATAGCTGATTTCAATTTAGATCTAGGTCATCGGACTCTTTTCGCGCGCACGTAAAATAACGCGTCAGGTTCGTTCAGAGCTTGTGACTGAAACTCACTTGGTTTAATAAGTTCCGTTTCAAGAAGGCTGACTTCTGACCCAGGCTACCCAGAAGAATTAATTCAATAATGTACATACCTATTCATTTTTTAAAAAATGAAATGTTAATGTGTGTAGACTTTATCCAGTTGTGTGAATTTGCCCAGTACATTTATGTGAATGTGGGCGATTCATGAATATCGTCTCTGTAGTGTGTGACTTTCTTTTTTTATTGCTTAGGTGGGTGGGCGAGCTCATAGCCCACCTGGCGTTAAGTGGTTACTGGAGCCCATAGACGTCTACAACGTAAATGCGCCAACTACCTTGAGATATAAGTTCTAAGGTCTCAAGTATAGTTACAACGGCTGCCCCACCCTTCAAACCGAAACGCATTACTGCTTCACGGCGGAAATAGGCAGGGTAGTGGTATCTACCCGCACGGACTCACAAGAGGTCCTACCACCAGTAAACTTTCGCGAACCTCCCTTGACTGTTATCGTGACTCGGTATTTCTCATCAAAACAAGATTTTGTATTGACTCCTCGATCCGTCACTGTCCTTAGGACTCTAAGGTCGACATGACCTTTATGAATAACGTGATCATGGAATATCATTAAGGATGTATGTGTTTGTCTCTTGTTACTGTCACTTTTTCGTTTTATCGAATTTCAAAATACAACCGTGCTAAAGAAGTTTTCACTCTAAGATGCACGGGTTTCAACACACATGCTAGCAATGAAAACTTCAGAGGTGAAAACCTAATTTTCTAGTGGGCTAAATCTTGCAAATATATATGTTAGTCTCTTTTTGAATGTCACTTTGTCATTTCATCAAGTTTAAAAATCACAACGGTGCTCAAAAAGATCTCACGTCAAGATTAAACTTAATGTAAATTTTCATGTTACGAGTTCCACTGTGAATGTCTCATAGGTAGGTACCTAGACTAGTTTATCTAACATCAGACACGAACGTGATTCAGTTTTGTTATCAATCATGACACTTCTACCAAAAAAATGAATGATTGCTTAAAGATAATTGGGAGATAAGAAAACTCTCGCTCAATTAAGCGTTCTCACGACCTTTATAAGACGTAAATAAATAGATTTCGGAATTTACAATTACACTATTGATTACGTTACGATTTGAAACAAATGTGTTAATTTCTTAAAAAACAATTTCAAAAATAGGTTGAATGTAAGTTCGTGAACTGTTTCCAAAATTATTTTACTTGAACGAAAATAAGTCACTGCCATTTATGAAACTGTTTTAAGACCATTGACAAACAAACCACAACATTAGAAGCAATGGCTATTGATAAAATGATTTAGAGAATAGAATTTAAAATACAACAGAACAAATCACGAACCGTTTTTTTTTTCTTTTTTTTTTCTCAATCCTATCACGAAATTCTTCCACCTGTAATCTTGCCATACTTACACGAGATGAATTGATTAACACAAGTGTGCGTATCGGATATCCGGCACGGGAAGATCGTTTCCATTGACGTGTCGAGTACCGTAACAGTTTTACGTACACGAAAAACAAGGACGCTCGGCTGAATTATTATTTTTTATATTGCTTAGATAAATGGACGAGCTCACAGCCCACCTGGTGTTAAGCGGTTACTGAAACCCATAGACATCTACAACGTAAATGCGCCACCCATCTTGAGATATAAGTTTTAAGGTCTCAAGTATAGTTACAACCGCTGCCCCACCCTTGAAACCGAAACGCATTACTGCTTCACGGCAGAAATAGGCAGGGTGGGTAAACCGGGTAGGTGTGCGGACTCACAAGAGGTCCTACCACTCGATCTGGAATCTGATTTCATCGTTCGGAAATTATGTGAATGAAGGAGTTTTTTAGTAGCTAATATCACCAATTCACAGCTAGTTATCAGATAGATAGTATAACAAGTTTTATCTTTGTATTTACGTGCAAATCTTACATTTATTTTCTATCTTTTACATGTAAAATAATGAATTCATAGTTAAACATGTGTTTTATTTTTATTTTTAATTGTAATTTTTTTCTGTTTTCATAAATTTTTTTGTGATTGAAATAAGCGGAGTGGTAGTTATCTATCCGCGCGAGCCCACAAGACTCCTCAGTAAGTAAGGAAGTAGTGGGGAAAACAATTCGTGAACTAATATCACAAAATAAACATCAATTATAACATTAAAAGTGACAATAAAAACAGTATTTACTTATTTATTTAAAGTTTCAAAGTGAAACTTATCGATTTCGTTCAGTGCAACGCGGCAACGTTAAAGCAAAGCAACCACATAGAAAATTGTAATCCGAAGGTCGTCTCCATTGTTCGAAGCAGCTGTGCAACTGAAAAGTACCATTTCGATTTAAACAAAAAAAAACACAATATTGATCATTAAAATACTTTAGGTTTTAGGTGTCGAGATTTTACAGACTTTTAAGGGATTGACCGTTTGTAAGATAATTAAGCTAGTAAAGGTTTTTAATCGATTTAAAAAAATCACAATTCGACTATTTTTATGTAACTACTTCTTATTTCATTACGTTGAAATCAGTTTTGTTTTTTTTATTTTTTTTCTTTGTATTATTGAAATCAGCATTTTGCTGTTAAATAAATCAAAATAACTATTGTAGTTGCATACGAACCATACTATCTTTTCCGAGAAATTCGATCTAAGAATCTCATTAAGCGTTTTGGAACATACATACATACATTTGAGTGGATATGTTTATTCAAATGGTTACCATATAAAATTGTATCTTGTAGCGGTTGAATTAGCAACTATTGTGCAATAGAAGCTTGTAGTTTGTAGGGCTAGTCGATATTCCTATTTAATTGAGTTTTCCATCTCGTGTGACAATAAGGGCGGTCGTTAAAAACAACAAAATGTTGTGTTTTGACATTATTATATGCTTTTCTGTACCTAATTTGTACAAAATAAGAGCTCAGAATCAGAATCTTGAGATTTTTTTTAGCTATTGCATAGCTTTTATTGCGGGCTTTGCGCGCGGCGACCGTATCAAGAAATTCCGTAACAAAAATAAAACCTAACACCCCCACTCTGCCTACCATGTAGCTCGCGTTCAACACATTCACACGTTACACACGTTGTGTAGTGTTTGTGAATAAGCGCGCGGCGTGATGTCACACTGCATCCGCATCATGAAAAGTCTGCCCATCTCTCTCGCGCGGTCTAGCTTATGAGTGTGAAAGGGACAGTTAATGTTTTGCTTTTATTAATGTTTATAAATATAGCGTAGTCTTATGCTATTATTGTTTTAATATTAAATTATTATTGTCTAATTATAATTGCATAAATTGATAAAAAATGCTATGCAATAGCTTTACCGCGGCAGTCCCCGAGCGCCACACGTGTTTCATTAAATAATAGTAGGCAGCATCTTGGCTGTGCACCTGGCTTTACGGATGTCCATGAGCGATGGTAACGACTGACCATCAGGTGGTCCATGTACTCATCTACCTACAGGCGATAAAAAGAGTTATCATAATATCTATACTAATATTAAAAAGCTGAAGAGTTTGTTTGTTTGAGCGCGCTAATCTCAGAAACTACTGGTCCGATTTTAAAAATTATTTCAGTGTTAGATAGCCCATTTATTGAGGAAGGCTATAAGGCTATATAACATCACGGTAATACTAATACAAGTGGAGCACCAATAAAGACTATTTCAAAATAAGGGTTTAAATAGCTCCTTAACATTTTACAATTCAAAAATATTTTCACTTTCTACGTAAATAAAGTGGGGAGCAAAATTCAGCGTTATGACAAATTAACTATTCCACGCAGACGGAGTCGCGGGCAAAAGCTATATTATTATATGATATAGGAATAGTGA
Organism: Bombyx mandarina; assembly: GCF_003987935.1. The sequence goes on along the minus strand of NW_021011476.1, from coordinate 6,576,426 downwards.
ATATTTTTTTTCATTGAATAAGTATGTTCATTGTCGTTTTGATGACACACCCTTGATATGACGTGGGTCGATGTTTATGCTCTTCCCGAAATAGCCATAACACAGGACGCTTCAATGATAACGTAGCGCTGCACCCGTATCGCGACGCAATTGTTCTCTTAAATTCACTCATCCCGAACGCCTTAGGATAAATACGTGCATATTTTGTAGGTAAATTTAAACGTATTTTGCATATTTTTTTTGTAGCGTTTCACGAAATGAGACCTAATATTCAATGCAACAATAAAATTACAATATATATTACGAGCCAAAACATTATATTTCTTGCATTGCAAAGTTTCTGGTTATTTATTTTTAAAAACACAGTATTCATTATCATATCCAAGTTGGTAAGTCGAAAAAAAAGCTCCAAACAGTTCCGTCAACGAGTTCACAAGAGAGGCCACGGCACACTCCGGCACGCAAGGAATGGCGAGATCTTGTGAAGCGCACCACCACCCGAACTGATGACCACGACTACTCTGCCATGAGTGCAAACGACTAAGAAAAAGTCGAATAAATAATAGTTTAAAAAAACTAACAAAATAAGCTTTTATAGAAAATCCAATTAAAAAAAGATTTTATTCTAAAAAAGCGTGTGGTGCTTTTCAGGATATTATCAAAATAACCCTTCTACTCATATCTGTTCATAAAATATTTATAACTACTTATAGCATGCAATTTGTAATTGAATATTGAATTGTCATCGGTCCTTAATAAGTATACCAAATTTCGAGTTAATCCGACGTTTTGAAGGGAGTCAAAATCATGTTCAAAGATTCCGTTACAAACATACATACGTACGTCTGAAGCTAATAAAAGCGTATTTAAAAATGAGACCATTATATTTTGATTTTCCATATAAATCTGTGCACGTTCCGATATGAAGGACTGAGTCAGCTACTAGCTAGTCACTAAGCAATTCCGACTTAACTCTCATGAGGTATAAGGTGTTTTTTTAATGGTCATGGTAGGCAGACTTACTGACGCTAAGTCAAGCCGATGTGTGTATTTGAGGGCAATAACACGTCTGCCAATAAATTCTGTTTGCATAATTCGTTTAATTGAATAGCAAAAAATATTATTGTTTTTTTCACTACCTAAGCCACCCTAAGCGTTGTTAGCTTAAAAGGCTATTCCAAATATGCATGAGTGAATGAGCTCACGGGTCTCAACCTGGAAGGACTTGCTAACACTAGCATTAGCGTGACCAGTGCTTCGCTGAACCTACCACCGGATCGGATTAACGACTCTCTGAGAAGAACCGGCGAGAAACTTAGTAAGTTAATTATTGGACTTATTTCTCTCTTTTCGCAGAAACCTCTGCTTACTGTGAAGCGGAACAGAATTATTCAATCAAAGTTGGAGTAATTGGTTACAATAGAAAAAATATTATAATTTAATTATAAAATATTGAATTTAAATCCAATCCTCCAATTTAATGGAAGGTAATGCTGCTATATATATTCATTTTTTTTGTTCATAGAAACAATCTGTTAACGATAAACTGGAAATTTAATGTCAACAAGAAGTGGTCTGATCGCATTCGAAGGATTTTGTTTTTAAAACTCAAGGTCTAAATAATATTCCTTAAAGTTGATATCCGATAATACATTTTTAATCGACCGCTAACTGTTTATTGCCAAATTAAAATAGAAACGATAAATCTCGAACCACTTTGCCAATTATTTTCTACCAAACTCTACGAAAGCAAATAATTATAAATCAAGAGATTTATTAAAATAAATATTTCAAACATATTTTAGTAAGGAACCGATGTTTTAAATTTACTATCGGCTATGACGGAATATGAAAACAAACAAAATGGTGTAAGCAGATAAATTGTGGTTTTGTTTTAGCTATCGACTTTCGTGCATTTTATTTAGACACTTACTCATTTGTTGGCTAAATAACTGCTATAAAAATTTGCTTAATACCCAAAATTATTCAAATTATTTTTTTATTTTTTAGTTGGATATTCTAAAAAAGCGTATTTTGTTAGTTTTTTTAAACTATTATTTATTTTTCATTTTTTAGTTGAATTTCAATATTTACAAATTTTTTTTAAATATTGAATTGTCATCGGTAAGTATACCAAATTTCGAGTTAATCCGACGTTTTGAAGGGGGTCAAAATCATGCTTAAAGATTCCGTTACAAACATACATATATACGTCTGAAGCTAATAAAAGCGTATTTAAAAAGCCAAATACAATAAAGCCCGATTTAAATTTATTCACTATATATTATAGTCAAGTAGTCTTTCAATGGTTTAATTACTCACATTCATAATTATTTCAAAATGCGTTACCTTTTTTTTTCCAATAGAAATACGAGACGTATTATCAGCAGAAAAACACCCCCGCAATAGTCTGCCCATTTATTTGTGGGAGGCAAAAGAATATTCCGGTGCGCAGTTTCGGTCAAGAACTTTTCAACAGCTATCTTTTTTTTTAATTGTTTAGATGGGTGGAAGAGCTCATAGCCCACCTGGTGTTAAGTGGTTACTGGGGCCCATAGACATCTACAACGTAAATACGCCACCCGCCTTGAGATATAAGTTCTAAGGTCTCAGTATAGTTACAACGGCTGCCCCACCCTTCAAGCCGAAACGCATTGCTGCTTCACGGCAGAAATAGGCGCGGTGGTGGTACCTGGGTAGGTACCACCACCGCGCCTATTTCCGCACGGGTGTGCGGACTCACAAGAGGTCCTACCACCAGTAAAATATCTGCGTTACGAGCAATGTGTTTAGCGGTTAACGGACTCCAATCACGTGATTTCTTTTTAATTGCCTTATTAGATAGATGAGCATTCGGCCTGATGCTGAGTGGCTCACTGACGCTCATCAGCACGGTGCACGGATGAAAACACTGCCACCATTAACATTAATTGGTTACCGAAGCCTATGAACATCTTAACGATTCGAATCTGAGTGACGTAAAGTCGAGTCTGGTTTTATTGTAAATAGCGTGTTGTCGTACCAACAAGTGAGAGCTCATAATACTTTTACCACTCATAATACGCCCATTTCATTTTTATTGCACAATATTTCCCTTCATCGTGCAACTCGTTCGTAGTACAGTTAAGGTACCCATTAACCTAATAAAAATAAGGTCCCTGCGATTGTGTTACATACTAGTAATAGGTATATACTAGGTTTAATAGTGTTGCCTAAGTGACACCGATTATATGTATTATATGAGTCGTCTATTATCGAAGGTGGCAATCTGTGCATTTGGACAAAAGTTTTTTATTGAGATGTCAATACAGATTGATTTGAATATAATCGTCTCCTTCAAAGAATACGGTTCAAAACCTGCATTAAATAAAGGTTAATAGTTAACCTGTTATTTATCTAAGATGTCGTTCCGAAGAGTTTTGTGACTGCCAATGGAATACTAAGTCAATAATTCGTTTTTCTGATTTACCAATCATTGTCCAAAAGTCAGATTGCCGGCTTTGATAATAGTCGACTCATATAACGTATTATAGTATTAGGATACATATATTATAGTATCATCACTTCATACGAGCGCACGGTGTGTTTTACATTGTAGCTCATCGATTTATATCATATTATCAATACTATTTTATTCAACGTGAATATAATGAATCTGTCGAATTTATTAGGAGCTGGTAACATTCGGTTTATTAATAAATGCGAAAATCTAGATTGGCAACACGCCAAGGACCAATGTACGATGCACTTCTCGGGTTGGTGTCACCGTTGCCAATAACGTTCTCGATTTCAGGAAAGGATGTGTAATTTTCATTTTTAGGTCAAATGTATCGTATCGATGTGATGATACTTGTATATTTCAAACAAGATATTATGTTAGAGGTTGCTATAACGAACACTTGCGCGAATAAGAAATAACATTCGGTTGTTTAATTTTAAAATTACGGACAACGATGCGATATAGCAGAAATGTGGAAAAGCAATACACGTCAAAACATATTGGATTATACAATTTCGACGGTAATAAATTGAACATAGATAGATAACAATAACTAATAAAAATGTATAGTCAAGAACCTGTTTTGATGTAATATATTTTTGACAGCTGTCACCTGAATTGGTTTTGGAACATCATCAATTTACATAATCTTTGGTTTTTTGTTTATTGCATTAATGAAATAGCATAATATTACAATTTGTTTTAATTATTGACATCTGTAAGGCATCGTTCGATTAAACTCTAGTTTATTTATAAACAACAGGACCACTGTAGCCAATTCATTCAGCAAATAGCGTCTCGGTATCAATGACAATATACTATAATAAATATACTTTTTAGACCATATAGGGTGAAAGGTTATTTGGTTTGAACGACGTTTCGCTTAATACGCTACATTTATATTTGTAATTAAAGGTCCGTTTTATTCGGTATTAGTATGAATGATACGACGTTTTTAATTGAACTTCAATTAAGTTTACCCCATTCAAATAGCTGAAGAAATTTCTTTGTTATAAAATTTGTTCCAAAATTTATTTAAACTTTAAATGGTTCTCTGGTAAAGTTGCAAAAATATCGCTTAAACCAAATACCTAGCTTTGCATCCCTCGATATATATAGTTATAATTTCGTATTCATCGTAAAACTCGTGCAAAATTATGAAGCATGATAAGAGGACACGCTACACCGACCCCCCATAATAGTGCAAAGATTTAGGCAGGCCAGATAGGGGAAAGATCGGACGGCCGATGGGACAGAAAGTTCCTCGAGTGGAGACCACATACTGGCAAGCGCAGTGTGGGATGGCCACCTACCAGATGAACCAACGACCTAATGAGCATCGCTGGGTCATGTTGAATGCAGGTGATAACGGACCGGCCGCACTGGACATCAATTGGAGAGGGCTATGTTCCGCAGTAGACTATTAGAAGACTAAGGTTCTCTTGTACACCGAATCATTTCTGCCGTGAAGTATTCAACAGCTCCTTTCAATTCGATCTGAATATGTAAGCTTTGGCCCCGTTTCTAAAAACTTCTGAGAACAATCGGCGAATTCTAAGGGTTTTTCATATGATGATTATTAAGAAAAGCCGCTCCTTAGATCTGCTCCATTACAAAATTGATTAGTTATTTATCTTTCCGATAAGTTTTTCGGGAATTCACTACAAAATCAAATTTCCATCGTTCCATATATAGGTTTTCCTTAAATAATTTGACAATGATTCATATCAAAAAGAAGTTCTTCAAGTCTCAAACAAATTAATTCATACATTAGTGGCACGTGTATGTATATACATAAACCATTAAAATTCATCGAGTCAAGCAACAGTAGACTTCTGTATTTATGTATGACTAATACATCCCATATGGTGTACTCGAGTGGTGCCTTGTATGTAATATGGTGTTCCGATGCTATTAAACTTAACAACTATAACTAATACGTAACAAATTACGTAACAAATCGTGTTAGGCTTAGTTGGAGCAGACCTGACTTAAAAAAAACTTTTTTTTAAGGGATTTTATGACCTGGTAACTGAGTCCTTTAAGTCATGTCTTATTTTAATGTATATTCATATTTTTATGAAAAATGATATTATGGAGTGAAATAAAATGAAGATGATTAATTTGAGACATTAATCAACTGGGATAAAATAAATAAATAAGATGATAATAATATGAGATGAAATATAATCTCAGTAAAATGGTGGTCATTTACTAAGATTGTTTCAGTGGAGTTTTTGGTGGATCCCGAGAAGTTACGTCCAGCGGCTTTGTTTCATTTTCCCACATTTGTGCACTTTCACAGATATTAAACAGTTAATAAACCACCATTATTACACATTTAAACCCAAAGAAACACTAAATAGACAAAATAAAACAAATCACACAACTTCACTCCTCGCGTTCCCGCCAAAAAGTCCCTGACTCAAAAGTCCGCTAGATGGCCATAGATTAACCACTGAAATAATAGTTGGTTTTCATAGGCTAGTTTTGTTGAATAGAAGCGGAACAACTGATCCAAAATCACAACAGTTCTATCCTATTTCTAATATCGAACTAAAACAGTACTCATAGACGATATTACTTTCAATGTACAGGGCGATCTACAAATAATTAAGATACATAATACCCGGATATACTATTAACACTTAAGACCTTCAAATTAACGTTATAACTATTAGTATACGTAGTATTCCAGTCGACCCTATTGATTGTACGCCGCGCCTTTTCTAATTTTAACATCCTATTCTGAGACAATTGAATGATGGTTTCAATCTTGCCATTGTATTTGCGTGTACTTCCTTCCTAACAATGAAAATGCTCGTTTAAATGACGGCCCCAAGAAACTAATCGAACTTCAATGAATTATTTCTAAAAAAAAGTGTCATTATACAATAAGCGCAATTGAGAGATCAACTTTGTGTAACAGGTATTTACGTCTGATAAAAATACATAAAATTCCCAGTTCAGTACAAAAACAGAACAATAAAAAAAAACACTGTAATATTACCAGTAGGCAGGCAGTAATTAGTAGCTCTGCTAAGGTCACACTTATCGCATTTACACAACAATTATTGCGCAGTATTTTTACGAAAATAGATTTAAAATTATTTTAATTAAAGTTCTCTGCGTCTTATTTGCATTCAGTGGACTATTCTCATAGGCATTTCTGATTTCGTCAGAATTATAAGATGAAGACTATTTATTGTATGTAGGTGGTTTTAGTACCTAGCAAGCAAAATATGTAAAAGAAGGTACCAAGTAAAATATGTAAAACAAATGTAAGTACTAAATGCATTAATATAAGCATTGATAGGACTAAATAATAACATTTTTTTTGTGCGAGAGAAAGACAAATCATTGAGATTAAGTGCCTATTTGAGCTCATAGAGATTGTTACATGTATGCAGTCTACCTGAAAACTCCGAAGCCTCAAATATCTTTATTAAAATATTTTAATAGCAGCTGGTTCACCGTTCAAACAGAAATCCATGATACTTTCGAAGTAGGTAAAGCTGGGATAGTATCTACATATCAGTGCCACCTCAATATACGCACGCTACTAATGAATTAGTTACACCGTCATGATTTTGTACTAAGACAAGCACGTGACGAATTTAAAAATAAACCATAATTTAGGAAAATTGATCTCGATCTATAATTGTCTGTCAGTACAGGCGAGACATTTTATTAATAGATCTCGTATAACAGTGACGTGTGTATTAACTTTTTTATTAACGTAATTGTAGTCACAGATCAAGGTAACGTTATTAATATAGAAAAGTATTTTTTGTCGTCCGTGCGCGTTGATTGTGTATTTGCGTTAGAGATAAATACCTACACGTAATGATTTAATCATTAAAACTGCCTTTACGATTATAGTCGCTTTTTTTATTGTCATTATTCGTTGGTCGTCCCGTGACCATAAAAACTGTTAATTATTCGAAACGTCGCAATGAAGACGATGACAATCTTCTTCCTATTCGTACACTCTTGACAGAGTGGTCGTGGTCATGCGTCAGTCGGATACGACCTGCGCATGACTCTCGTGGGAAATTAGTGCAGTGGTTTCCCGTTGCCTTCTGCACCAGCATTTTAGGGGGTATTTGATCCCCAAGGTTTCTGACGCCTCTTCCGTATAGGTTGTCCTGACGGGTGTATGGTTATACCGCCATTGCCCCGTTGGTTTTCTAGCAGGGAGGTAACACGGCAACCTGTTGGTCGCCGCCGCCATCCGGCGCGTGCAGGTGGGGTTGACGATTGGGCTGGTGAAGGTAGCATTCCGATCTCCCCTTACTCCCCACGATGACAATAAAATTTACAAAAACCGAAGAAAATCCTACTTTTTATTTATTGCTTAGATGGATGGACGAGCTCACGGCCCGTCTGGTATTAAGTAGTTACCGAAATCCCTTAGAAGGATGACAGGGACATAGGTGGTAAATACCCGTGCGGACTCACAACACGCCCTACCATCAGTATGTTGGTTGATAAACGAAACAGCAGACTGTATACCGTACCGATCCTCCTAGAAATTGAAATATACTACGTAGGACGATAATTGTCTTATATTTTAGTGTTGCGACTGATTTACAGCCTTAATTAAATTTAGAGTTTTACATGCCTTATATTCTAATTATCCATAGGCTCTTTTTTCCGGCAACCACACAGAGAAAATCCCCAAATCCGCTCGGTAGCTCTCGCCAAATCAGCTATCGAAATGTGACGAGAATACGTAGAAAAAAGATCTGGTGTAGGCCTGGAAGCAAAATCTGTAGAAAAAGCCCTCTGTCATTTCCTTCTTCCCATGTATCCTCTATTACATTACGGTGACGATGTTACAGAATTTTTCCAGTTAGATTTCCACCCACTTTTTGTTTCACGATGACACTCGGAATGCAAAATTTTCAAACGCATTTTCGGTGAACATTTAAATTTTTGTTGGTATTTCATCATTTTCGACCTCAACGGGAAAATGCTCAAAAGCACACTCGTTTCCAAGTTTTCTAGCAACAACTTCGCCAACTGCAGATTATTTAAGAAACAAAAGATGTTTTAAGTCCTGCCTATCATCTATAGTTAAATGAGATAAAACAGCTTTTTCTACGAAAAGATAGCTGCTTTTTTCTGAATTAATAATAATGTTATGTGGGAAATTAGTGACAGAAAGACTAACATTTTAGTGGTTCTACTATCTTACCGTACAACCATAGTACTCTGAAATATACCAACCGCGGTCTATGTATGATGTATTAATAAGAATAATAACACAAAAGTATCATAAATAAAATTGTTATAATAATCAAAACTCAAAATTATTTTTGTTTCTTTCAAACAAAATTATTTATAATACCAACCGTGTTTCATTGTTTCCGAAAACCGGGTTGTTTTGTTGTTATCAAAACGATGACACATAACATGTCGCCGTGTTAAGAGAATAAGACTACGATAAAATCCATCTAAATTTAGACTGCGATAACATAACTGCAGAATGTAACAATAAATCATTATGATTAAACATTTTATTTTCTCTGAGTTAGTTATTATCTTAAACAGAGATTTTTTAACAGTAGACACGGAAGGTCGAATTTCAACAAACCCGTGATTTAAAAATTTCGAATTCTACATTTATAACTGCTAGTACCGTAAAATGGGGCGATTAGGGACAAATTCCAACTTTATGAGCAATTTTAAGGTAGTTGTTGATGTATATAATGCTATATCAGGATCAAAATGATTGAGTCTTGGGAGCAACTTTGTTGTCTAATTTAAAATTATGCAACTAGCATTCCAGTTTAAGCAAAAAATGCAAAAATAGGTGTAATCCCTATTTACCCGAAAATTGCGGTTAATTGGGACGAAATGAGAAATTTTCTAGGGTTGGCACTACTTTTATTTTTATATATAGTTTTAATTTACAGTTAAAACCGTTTACTGCGACATCGGTTAGAACAACATGCCGGTTATAATAACCTGGAACAAAGGTCCCGGCTGAATGCTATATGACCGCCTTATTAAAAACATTGCTTTATACGACATTGCTTATAACGACATACCTCATAAAACGACCACATTTAACTAATATTTCGGAGAATTAGATCTGTTAGAACGACCGGCTAAGCTGTATTGTAAACAATTTGAATAGGTATCCACATTTGTCTTCAATGGCTATTAAAATCAGGAAAGAAAACAATAGGATTTATTTTAGTGTAGGGTCTTTTCTAATTCTTAGAAACAAAACACGTGCATGCAGTAGAGTCAAAGCCCGCTTCTTCATATCTCTTCAGTTAGTTTGTTACTTATCTATACACAAGACGCACCAAAACTTTGTGGAGTTATTCGTGAAACTTTAAAAATGTCGCAATGAAAAAGAAAACAAATTAATATTGAAGAAAAATCGCGTATTATATCCAAGCTAGAGAGCGGAATTTGAAAGAAAGATTTAGCAAAGGAATATGATGTATCACACTCGACAATTGCAACCATTTGGAAAGAGCGATGACGATACGTTAATTAAAATCCAACGTGAATTACAAAATATCTATGCACAACAGAAGTGTTCCAAACAGACCAAAATTACAGATTTTATGCGCACAGAAAAATAATATGCAAGTTGTACTTATGTGTAATAAACAAAATGTACATAGTTGAATAAATATATTTTTCCAATAATTCCCTATCGATTTGTTTGTACTTGCACGATACACATTAAACATCACCGGTTGTTACGACTATCGGTTTTTACGACTGAATATGAGCAGTCCCTTCGATGTCGTTATAACAGATTTTGACTGTATTTATTTATTTAGTTGCCCCAACAAAGTGATCATCAATAAAAAAAATTGAAAAACTGACAAAAGTACATGGCAGACATCACCTCAATTATAGGTGCAATCGACCGTGCTGATATTTCTATCTGGGTCAAGAGATTAGGTGTGTCGGTTATTCCATGAATTAATCAGATGAATACCCCCACTCTGAACAAATATTAAATATTTTATTATGTATTACTTAGACATTTTTGTCCACCTTGAGATTTCATTGATCTTGTTACATGTCTCTGCAAAATCGACTTACTTCTATTAAATTGCTTATCTATTTCAACTAAAGACTTATTCCCAATTTCGCTTCGAATAAACCAGATTTTTACCAACAAATTTAAGAAATATTGTTATAACTACATAGACAACCCTACAAACCTGTACCTATTTATACTTAGGTCGTTTCCATTCCACGTATTCTCATCCCAATTGACCCCTTTTTCGTTGTTATTTATACCTAAGACGTCCCCAATATCCCCAAAAACAACAGATTTTTACATGTATTTTTATTTAATCAAATAAATTAAAACCAATAACAACTGAGACTTACCTTTAATAAATATGCTGGTTCAAACACTAAATAACGTTTATAAATCATAGTCGTCTTCTATTATTATCAAATAAATAAAAGAGAGCAAAGTTTCTAGCACTAAAACAATTACCACCACAGGAAGTTAATTTGAAACGCGATTTTTTATAAGTTAGCAGCTATTATCATGCACATTCAGAGTTGTTTTGTGAACTTTCAACATTCTACTATTAAACTACAAAAAATGGAAGATTTTGCAACGAATATAAAACTTATATTGAGCGTCGAAAGATTTTCCCGGTTTTTTCCCGATTCGCCTCTCAATCCCTAATCGCCCCATTTTACCGGTAATTATTTTAAATATATTTTAAAATGTCTATGTTTAGGATAAAAAAATTTAAGTACGTGGTGTTCGAAACTTAAAAGTAGGGTACTCCTAGACGGATCGCGGTCCTTTTGTCTACAGGTAAGTGGACCGTGATCTCCACTGCCCAGCTTTGGGTATGAGATGAAAGTTTCAATGTTTTAGTAATACGACTACCCTACTCATATAACCGCATTACTGCTACGCGGTATAAATAGGTGCTTAACTTGAAACATACCTAACTCGAAAGATTGTTATGGGAATCTATGAAAATTATATTTACTAGTGGTCCCGCAGTAGTCGAAATTCGAATATAATTATTTGAAATTATAAGTTTAAACATTATTATGGTTCTATTGTCAAATACTATTGTACTTATATAATATAATCAGAGATTTCGCCAAAACTACACTATACATAAATAATAATAAAGACAAACAATATTCATCTATTCTCAATTTGACCACAGACTATAAGCAATAACAAAAGTTTGACAATAACTGACAATAAACAAAGAGTATATTTATATGTATGTGTTGTTTCAAATACATGGTAGTGTGTGTAATGTATTTTTTTATTGATTTAATATATTTTTATGCAATTAAAAAAGTATATTAGCATTCTGTACTCCTTCTCTATATTGGAGAATAAGTGTGGGAAATTTCATACTGCTCCGTCCGCGAAATTTTCGTAAAAAGGGCTACAAAGTTTTTGCTTCACGTATTAATATATCGATAACACTTGATGGTTCGTAAAAGTCGTGCACGATTCATCGAACTTACAGATGACCGTCACAGAACCAGTTTCACTGATCAACACATTCGTGTAGCCGAAAATGGATATCAATTTCAACTATTGTATTAAACTTATACAGTAGATACTATTAATCCATACACAATACATATATGTATATATACTGTTTAACAATATAAAATATGTTTTTGTCCGTCTGATACTTTGTAAATAGGATGGTAATAGCTTTTTTTTATTGCTTAGGTGGGTGGACGAGCTAACCGCCCACCTGGTGTTAAGCGGTTACCAGAGCCCATAGACATTTACAACGGAAATGCCGCCACCTACCCTGAGATATAAGTTCTAGGGTCTTAGTATAGTTACAACGGCTGACGCACCCTTCAAACCGAAACTCATTACTGCTTCACGGCAGAAATAGGCAGGGTGGTATCCGCACTTACCCGTGCAGACTCACAAGACGTCCCACCACCAGTAATTACGCAAATTATAATTTTGCGGGTTTGATTTTTACTACACGATGTTATTCCTTCACCTTGGAAGTCAATCGTGAACTAATTTAGGGACATAACACAAAATAACCTCAAGGATTGAGGTGCTCAGCTGTGATCGACATAACTCCTTAAATAATTAAAATAATCTCTGCTCATAACAAAAATACGTAAAGGAGGTTCGTTTTCAAATTAAGTCTCACATAGAATAGTGTAGTAGTAACAATTCGAGATGAATTCATAATAAATATATAATATAGTTTACTTAAACAAATACAACTTTAACATTATAATTAAAATGAAAAAATGATTTATAAATGACATTTAATGATATACAAATTTAATTAAAATGAGAGTAGCCTTAATTTATTATGTATAATCACGTCAAAATTGCGTGCTGTTGTGTGTATGTAAATAAGTTATTATTAAATGATAAACCCGTGCGCCATTATTAAAGCACACACAGTTTGAAAGAACGTGCATTTTTAATTTTCTTCAACAAAATCAATAGTTACCTTGACTTAAGCTATTTGTTGCACGTGCAAATCAATTTTCGTCACGATCGATAAAATGTCATTGTGATTAAGAGATTTCATCTTATCGCTGCGACGTATGTGAGTGAAGTTTGTGTCATTACACTTTGTTATCGAAAAACATTCTGTCTCTCTCGATCGTGTTTGAAAATCTATATATTAATACGTGAAGCAAAAACGGTGTATCCCTTTTTACGAAAATTGCGTGGACGGAGGAGTATGAAATTTTCCACACTTATAGAGAATATAGAGAAGAAGTGCACAAAGCTAATATTTTTTAAAAATAATGCATAAAAGATACATTAAATCAATAAAGAAAACATTACACACACTACATACCATGTATTTGACGCACACACGCATGCATAGGTACTATTTATTGTAAAACTGTTGTTCTTGACGTCTGTTGTCAAATTGAGAATAGATTAAATATTGTTTGTCTTTGTTAATATTTTTTATAGTGTAGTCTTGGCGAAATTTGTGATTATAGAAGTATAAAATACAATTATAAAATGTAGTGTACAAACTTACAATTCCAATTAATTATAGTCGAATTTCGACTACTGCGGGACCTCTAGTGAATATTAATACAAAAGACCAGCTGCGAATGTTTACAAACAGGTTTTATTAAAAAAGGCTGTTTAAATGATACGTATTATAATCTTAATCTATGGCGTGGACGCGTGCGCGATTGCGTCAGGTGAACGTAAAAACACGTACATAATATTATGTTAGCCTACTTAACATTGATGACGTAAAATGGGTATTGATATGGAAATTTTAGTTTTCGTATACTATACTTTTAAATATTAGCACAAGTAATTCAAACAGAGAACCACAAGATTTTCTATTCAAAGTAATATACCTATTATACTTTCAATAGAAATGTACGGAATAATGTATTTTGAACACACACGAACGCTTATGGTTTCATTCATAAATCGTGTTCACGTCTCACTTGATCTGAAGCGGAGTTCATATCAATGTGTACTCTGCAAAGGATTAAGACTATCCTTTCTTCTGATTGGGACAAATGATTAGTTCTCGACAGAAACAAAGAGGAGCTCTTGTACCAATCCCTACAGACTAAATAATGTGCTTTATCACTATCCGACAAAAGTTCATTGACTCTTTTTAACTGGATTATATAAACTTTCTTTAAGTATCTATAGAAATGACGACTTTATTAATGCTCGGCTCCGACGAAATTACTTTAGAGCTTCTTGAATATGATAAGTCTAAATTACAATACATTAAGCAATAATGCTTGACAACAAAACACTTAGAAGAAAAAATCTTTACTAAAAAAAATCTTAAAATAAACAAAACATTTGGATCTACTGTTTACCTGAGTGAAGGTTGTTCAACAGAGAACGCTTTGTAATTATTTAAACATTACTTTTCAAACACAGAGATATTTCTCTCTTCCACGAAATTCGGTTTTGATAATTCTAAACACTAAACATAATACTTAAAGCCCGTAGCCTAAAAGATAAAGACCGGTGTGTGTTTGGATTGAGAGACGTTACTATGTCGAGTATCATATAAGTAGAATTTTTTTTTATTGCCTTTAGCAGACGAGCACACGGCCCACCTGATGGTGAGTGGTTACTGTCGCCCATGGACTTCAGCAATGCCAGGGGCAGAGCCAAGCCGCTGCCTACCGCTTAATACTTATGTTCATGATCGACTTCCAGGATGAACGAGTGACTTCGCAGGATTTTCTCAGTGGGTCGCGTTTCCGATCCGGTGGTAGATTCTGCGAAGCACTGCTATCGGTAGGGCCAGTATTAGCAACAATTCCGGTTTGAGTCCCGAGAGCTCACTCACACGCTAGAGTAAAGCTGAAATATCCTCTCAAGGCTATCAGCATAGGTAGGAAAAAAAAAGAGGGACGTCGTTCAGTGTTATTGGTAAAAATATTATAAACTTGCGTGTATTTATTAGTATCAGGATGTCTGTCTTGAGCAGGGAGCGTGAGTGCAGGCGAGTCGTTTAATAGGTAGGCCACATATCCAGCGCGCCTGCTTAGGAGTTGAAACAAGAGTTTCGGACGGCCCTGGCCCGAAAAGAAAGGAGTACAATTACAAAGCAGCCATGTGTACAGTTAGGGTCTGTGCACACCACGTTTTTTAAACGCGCAGTCGACGCGCGTTTGTAGCGATACAGACGCGATACGCACGCAAGTCAGACGCAGCTTATAGACCTTTGCACACCTGTATACATTCAAATACGCGTTTGTATCGTAACAAACAACAACAAACCACTCTGTACGATACAAGTGCGCCGTCGACGAGCGTTTCTAAAAGGCGCGTCGACGGCGCGTTTAAAAAACGTGGTGTGCACAGGCCCTTAGAATGGGGCAGCTGTTACATAGTAGAATGGACTCATGTCTCAATGTAGATCGCGGTATTCGCTGGTAGCCTAACGGGCTAACTCAGCTACGCGCGGACGGGCGGTGAGCTCAAGGGCTCAACCTGAGAGAATTTGCTAACACTGGCCATAGCAAGAGCAGGGCTTCGTAGTATCTACCACCGGATTGAAATCGCAACCCACTGAGAAGATCCGGCGACAAACTCAATGAGTTTTATCTATGGGTTAGTTCACTCGTCGAACTCTTCATTGTAATCAACGAGTTCGAAGCACTGCTCTTGCTAGCGGTTGCTAGTGTTGGCAACACTTCCGGTTTGAGTCCCGTGAGCTCGCCTACACGTCAAGGAGAAGCTGAAATAGCCTCTCAAGGCTATCAGCATAGGTAGGGAAAAAAAAATCTATAGGCACCTAATGTTATTAGATAAACATTCACTTACAGAAAACACGGTGACCTTCAAAATCATTACCGAGAAACGGTCGGGGCGAAAATGACAAAATATTATGTTTTGTGGAGTTTTTATAACTACGTGGAATTACCGATGCTTTAAAAGCTAACAAAAAAATGTTTGTTACCTGCTGTTATTATCAGAAACATACAAGGTCTCAGTACAAAGTGCAATTGTATACAATAAGGTTTACTTTTTAAGGCTACGTGGAAGATTCTTGCCTGGTAAACTTACTCAGTATTCAATTATGCAAGCAAGCAGTTTTGATTTCAAGTACAAAATTAAATGTTTACAGTGCAAATAGTTTTGTATTTGCTTCGGTTTTCGCTAGTCATTTATTCGTAATTAAAAGTAACTACTTTTACTGTTTAATTTGAATTATTCGAATTTTGAATTTTAATATTATGAAAATTTGAAATTTGAACTCGTCGTGGCCTAAAGGATAAGACGTCCGGTGTATTCGTATGTAGCGATGCACCGGTGTTCAAATCCCGCAGGCGGGTACCAATTTTTCTAATGAAATACGTACCTAACAAATGTTCACGATTGACTTCCACGGTGAAGGAATAACATCGTGTAATAAAAATGAAACCCGCAAAATTATAATTTGCGTTATAACTGGTGGTAGGACCTCTTGTGAGTCCGCACGGGTAGGTACCACCTCCCTGCTTATTTCAGCCATGAAGCAGTAATGCGTTTCGCTTTGAAGGGTGGGGCAGCCGTTGTAACTATACTGAGACCTTAGAACTTGTATCTCAAGGTGGGTGGCGCATTTACGTTGTGGATGCTATGGGCTCCAGTAACCACTTAACACCAGGTGGGCTGTGAGCTCGTCCAATCAATTGAGTAATAAAAAAAAAAAATTCGAGCGTTGACATTTGTTTAATGTACATGTANGCCACCGGTCCGGCGTCCGTGGGACGGTGGGATGGATGTAATGTGCTCTGCGTCAACCCTGTCCCGCCGTTTCAATAGCCCCGACTGGGCTCCGGCCCGGTCCGAGGTAGGGCGCCGGTTGTGAGCGGCAGGAGTTTTTAGTGAGGTTCAACTCCCACATACCCCACCTGCCGCGCGGGTGGGGATACGGCGATTTTCTAATGTGGAAAAAAAAAAAAAAAAATCTGTCCAGCCGTTCTCGTGTTTTAGCGAGACTAACGAACAGTAATTCGTTTTCTATACTAATATTATAAAGAGGAAAGATTTGTTTGTTTCGAATAGGCTCCGAAACTACTGGACCGATTTGAAAAATTCTTTTTCCATTAGAAGCCGACATTGTCCTTGATGAACATAGGCTACTTTTTTTATTTATTTTTTATTTTATTTTTTTGGTTTCATGTGTGTTTTAATGTTTCCGAAGCGAAGCGAGGGCGGGTCGCTAGTTATATATATACAGATTAGAACTACTTTTACTGTTTAATTTTAATTCGAGCGTTGACATTTAATTTTGTTTAATGTACTCGTTTAAGACAAAATTCAAATATTGACGAATAACAAACACCTCAGAAAAACGTAAAGTATTCGATTTCTCAGTGACCCCGAATACCGTAAAACATTCAAAAGGTCAGAAATAATTTAATGACAGTAAAAAACGCAAGACCAAACCGTAAAAATAAGTTTCGCAAATAGCATTTTGATCTTCGCTTCTAATCTCGTGATGTGCGGATGAGATTAGGCTGTTAGTTTTATTTTATTTTATTGATAGCATTTCATGTTGTGCACCGAAAATAGGACGCTCAATTTTTCTTCAATTAAATTTATAATTTCCATTTTAGTAGTTTCTTAAGTTTTTTAGAATAGCAGTGTATTCTTTTCCGTTTCTTCTTTTCTGTTTTTGTGGTTACGGACGATTAAAATGTTAATAACACCATGTAACACATAAGCAAACCCGCACAATTATAATTTGCGTAATTACTAGTGGTAGGACCTCTCGTGAGTCCGCACGGGTAGGTACCACCACCGCGCCTATTTCTGCCGTGAAGCAGTAATACGTTGCGGCTTAAAGGGTGGCGCAGCCGTTGTAACTATACTGAGACCTTAGAACTTAGATCTCCAGGTGGGTGGCGCATTTACGTCGTATATGTCTATGGGCTCCAGTAACCACTTAACAGCAGGTGGGCTGTGAGCTCGTCCACCCATCTAAGTAATAAAAAAAGGATATATATTATCAGCTGGGTCTTGAGACCGTTCAGTGGTATATGCAACCAAAACGTAAATTAGATAAATGCGTTTACAACCCATCTAATTATATGCGAGTATCGAAGTCAAAGTATGTATATGTCGCGATATTCCTTGACACTTGTAATAGATTTAATGTGTTGGGATTGAACTGAATTTTTCTTCTTTACTTGGGATCCAGAATATTATATAATATACAACAAGACCGAACTGAGAAATTAATACTTTAATTTGTTTATAAACGACAAATTGAACACAACAATACAATACATTAAGTATATAATACGGTTATTACATATTATCTGTCCTACAAGTAATGTGTCAATATTTGTTAATCTAATTATCGCACAGCAACTAATTAGAGAACGCAGTAACATCATGCTATTATGTAATTATCAGATGTCAGGGTGACATTTACATAGTGCGTGACTTTTAACTTTATTTAATTCAAAGGTTAGTGCATACATTTTTTGAAGTACGGTAAATAGCAATTATATTCTGAGTCGGTTTCTATTCGTATCTTAAAATTATCATACGTATGTTCGCAGACTAACAATTAACCTATGTTAAGGTGTGCTGAGTCTGCCCGTCTTGCTACCGGGGTGGCGCATGTCGTCGGCAAAATCAGGAGATTGGGCCTCGACGTGGCGCTCAGTAAATCCGAGGCCATGTGGTTTAACAGACCCCGGAGAGTGCCACCTGTCGATGCCCATATCGTGGTTGGAGGCGTCCGGATTGGGGTCGGGGTGCAGTTGAAGTACCTCGGCCTCATTCTGGACAGTCGTTGGACCTTCCGTGCTCACTTTCAGCACCTGGTCCCTCGTTTGTTGGGGGTGGCCGGCGCGTTAAGCCGGCTTCTGCCCAACGTCGGGGGGCCTGACCAGGTGACGCGCCGTCTCTATACGGGGGTGGTGCGATCAATGGCCCTATACGGGGCGCCTGTGTGGGGCCAGTCCCTGGCCGCGGGGGTGGCGAAGCTGCTGCAACGGCCGCAACGCACCATCGCGGTCAGGGTCATCCGTGGTTATCGCACCATCTCCTTTGAGGCGGCGTGTGTACTGGCTGGGACGCCGCCTTGGGCTCTGGAAGCGGAGGCGCTCGCCGCTGACTATCAGTGGCGGGCTGACCTTCGCGCCCGGGGCGTGGCGCGTCCCAGCCACAGTGTGGTCAGAGCGCGGAGGGCCCAATCTCGGCGGTCCGTGCTGGAGTCATGGTCCAGACGGCTGGCTGATCCTTCGGCCGGTCGTAGGACCGTCGAGGCGATTCGCCCGGTCCTTGTGGATTGGGTGAATCGTGACAGAGGACGCCTCACTTTCCGGCTCACGCAGGTGCTCACTGGGCATGGTTGCTTCGGTGAGTTCCTGCACCGGATCAGAGCCGAGCCGACGGCAGAGTGCCACCATTGTGATTGCGACTTGGACACGGCAGAGCATACGCTCGTCGCCTGCCCCGCATGGGAGGGGTGGCGCCGTGTCCTCGTCGCAAAAGTAGGAAACGACTTGTCGTTGCCGAGTGTTGTGGCATCGATGCTCGGCGACGACGAGTCGTGGAAGGCGATGCTCGACTTCTGCGAGTGCACCATCTCGCAGAAGGAGGCGGCGGGGCGCGTGAGAGACGCACAATCCCGCCGCCATGGAGCGGGGGCCAGGGAGGCGGATCTCGCCCAAGCCCTGGCCCTCAAAGTGTTTCGCGTCCCCCCTCATATGTCGGTCTGGGGACCGGCGAGGGGGGCCTAAGAAGACGACGTGCAAGCTGCTCTGCACGCGTTTTACGCAAGAGCATCCGGGTGATGGAAGGCCGGCTATCCTCGACCCACGCTGGTTCTGGTCCAGCGGGGTATTCCGTAGGATAGCTCACTCTAACCGGCGCCATCTAGGCGGGCTTCGGATAGCCTGTCGACCGAGAGGGCTGGTGGTCGTGGCGCCGACGACCGCCGGTCCGGCGTCCCGAGGGGGAGGGTGATGGGAAAGATGTGCTCCGCACTAAACGCTTCACTTTCCCCCCTTTGCCTCTTCATGAGTTCTGTCTCATGCGAGGTTTGGACGTTGGTTGTTGAGCGACAGGAGGTTTTAGTCAGTTCGACTCTGACATGCCCCGCCCTCTATCCCCAGTGGAGGGCGGAAGTCCGGCGATTTCCTCCTGACCAAAAAAAAAAAAAAAAGAGCTGGACGCCTCTTTCAAGCACTGAAAAAACAAAAAAATCCAGTCACTGCAACATTGTTTACTACAGTACGTGCAGCTAGTGCTCAATATACTTTTTATCTCTTTTTTCCAACCTATGCTGATAGCCTTGAGAGACTATATCAGCGTTACTCTAGCGTGTAGGTGAGCTCCCGGGGCTTGCTTGCTAACACTGGCCTTGTCAAAAGGCAGTGCTTCGCAGAATTTACCACCGGATCGGAAACGCGATCCACCGAGAAGATCCGGCGAGAAACTCAGTGGGCTGTGTTTGTGGGGCACAATACACGGCCCAGGCTTTAATTATAATCGTATTCCTCTAATTGAAACATAGCCTATTAAGAGCATTTACTTCAAACAACGCCAATTTTGTTAATCTCAACGCCGTCGAGCGAGGAAGGTCCTGACATAACAAAACTACGTTTGATTCTGCAGTCCTTGTGTGTACGATAGAGCGGACTCATAGCTTTATGCAATCACTTTCCCTTTCAAGTTACAACGTGCCTCTTCATCACATTGGGGTCGCGGCTCTCCTATGCTATGCCGTTACCCGATCCCTACCTTTTTTTTTGAGATGCTATTTCCGCTTCACCCTACCGTGCAGGTGAGCTCACGGGGCTCAAACCGGAGTGGCGCTAACACTGCCTTAGCACGAGCAGTGCTTCGCAGAATCTATCACCGGATCGGAAACGCGACCCACTTAGAAGATCCGACGAGAAACTCAGTGGGCTGTGTCTGTGGGTTAATTCGCTCGTCGAGCCCTTCGTCGCAAGCGACGGCTTCGACGAGAAAGGTGACCGGTGCTTGTGTTAATGGATCTGGAGGATCCGTAATGATGTGTTTTGGCGACGTCGATTATTTACCATTCGGTCTACAGGATCGGGTATGAACCCCAGCTAAGAAGTCTCTATTGCATAGTATAACGGCTACCCTATTCTTCAGCCCGGAACGCATGACTGCTTCCCACCTAAAAATAGTCAAATAGTTAAAATGGTGGGTATCTATCTGTGCGTTACAATACTTTCTATGAGAAATCACTTTTTTTTTGGTTTTGATTTTTACTAAAATATTATTCCTTCATCGTGCAAATCATACTTGAAAATTTTCTTAAAAATATGTATATGCCTGCCTGCGAGATTTGAACATGGATATAGTCGTACCTAGGCAGTTAAACATAGCGTTTTAACTTTTATACCACGACGACATTCCGATAGAGGCACCCGTCACGTGCGGACGTGCTCATCGTCCACTCGATCGCCCGGTCTTTGTTCGCCCGGCTTTTGTTAGCCCGGCCATTGTTCGCGCGGCCTGTGTTTGTGGTACATCTGCCGACTAAGTGCTCTTTCTGGAAGTTTTTATTTGTTTTGTTTCCTTTTGTTGTTTCTGTGTTCGTGGTACATCTGCCGANTTGCATTAGATGCCTTCAGCTCTAATACTAGGGGCAGGCTTAGGGACCCCGGTAACCGTACTCGTCGAACTCGACAAAGAGGTCGACGTGCAACCTAACCCATGCATCAGCCCGCTGAGTTTCTCGCCGGATCTTCTCAGCGGGTCGCGATTCCGATCCGGTAGTAGATTCATTCGCGAAACAATTGCTGTTGAGTTGTCAGGTCTCCTTCGGAGGCGCTCGGGCAGTTGTTAGCAAATCCCACCTCTCTTGGCTGAGCCTTTGCTCGCCCACCTGTCCTGGTGAAACTGGAAAGGCCTTCGGGCCACCAGTAAACTTTCAATCATAAAAAAAAAAAAAAAAAAAAAAACCACGACGACTTTAAGGTATAGGTTTGTGTAGTGTCGGTCTAGCATACGAGAGTGTCGCTCACATGCTGCTCGGTCGGATTACCGTGATCCATCCCTAAGATATCAACAAACTAAGGCAGGTGGTTTACTGGCTTACTGGTGGTAGGACCTCTTGTGAGTCCGCACGGGTACCACCACCCCGCCTATTCCTGCCGTGAAGCAGTAATGCGTTTCGGTTTGAAGGGTCGGGCAGCCGTTGTAACTGTACTTGAGACCTTAGAACTTATATCTCAAGGTGGGTGGCGCATTTACATTGTAGATGTCTTTGGGCTCCAGTAACCACTTAACACCAGATGGGCTGTGAGCACGTTCACCCAACTAAGCCTTTAAAAAAAAAGAAAAAAAAGCTGCAAAATTTGTTAGATAATCCAAATTCGTGTTCATAGGATCATTACCACCAATATGGAGAATAGACGCATTTTTGGATCTCCGTATTGTTTGAGAGTATCACGTTTAACATTACCGGCTTATTTCCTCTGTAAGTTAATTCTACGAAGGGCAATTAATTGGTGATAAGGCCACCTATTGTTCTCGTTTTCATAGTTAAGTCACCTTTTGTTGTGTACAGCACCGCGGTGTCTCAATATAAAGGTGCATAATTTGTTTTCTATTTCTTGCCAAATTTAGCGGTAATTTTTTTTAAATTGAGGGCAATTTCGAAATTTAAATGTGTTTTTATTTTAGTTTCGAGCTGGAGTTTTGAAATAATATATGGAAAGTAAAATTTCACAAACAATGATAGGCATACAGATTATATATAACAATCAACCTATTTGTAAAATATGCATAGATAATACGGTAATTTTTTTATACTATATATTTGTCGACCGATGTTTTTTTTTATTTTCTGCATGTTATCTACATATCTACTGATATGCTTTAATATTATCAGTAAAAAAATTTAAACAGCTTTCATTTCCACTTGGCTTGTCGGATTCTCTGGCACAACTCTCGCTGCGTTTAGGCTCTCCATACACCAGTCACCGTTCTCGTCGAATACAACAGAGGGTTCGACGAGCGAAACTATCCCATAGATACAACCCACTGAGTTTCTCGCCGGATCTTTTTCAGTGTGTCGCGATTCTGATCCAGTTGTAGATTCGAGGAAGCACTGCCCTTGCTAGAGCTAGCGTTAGAAAATTCTCTCAGGTTGAGCCCTTGAGCTCACCCACCAGTCGGAGGGTAGTTGGAATTACCCTTACCAACGACTAGGTAAGCAAAAAAGTGCCTATCTTATTATGGTTTTTACAGTTTACTGGTGGTAGGATCTCTTGTGAGTCTGTACGGGTATGTACCACCACCCCGCTTGTTTCTGCCGTGAAGCAGAAATACGTTTCGGTTTGAAGGGTGGGGCAGCCGTTGTAACTATACTGAGACCTTAGAACTCATATCTCAAGGCGGGTGGCGCATTTACATTGTAGATGTCTATGGCCTCCAGTAACCATTTAACACCATGTGGGCTGCGAGCTCGTCCACCCATCTAAGCAGTAAAAAAATATGTATTTAAAGTTTTACCAAAAATATTTTTGACAGCCTCCGCCATTACATTTAAAAATAGAGTTTCACCGAAAACTTGAAATACAAAAATCTACAGATAACCACAAATTTTAAAAAAACTCTCCCAGTATTACAGACAGTCAATAATATTTTCAAGGTCATCAACGGCGGTGACTCGTTCATACGAGTCACCGCCGTTTAATGATCCTCAATCAACATTGTTGTACCGGTGCATTATCTTTGTTACAACGCGAATTTATTTAATTCGAATATCACGATCTGAACATCTGTAACCTTCATGACGGATTCGTGTTTATGGAATGATGTTAATTGTGACGTCACTTTTGTCGTGTACCTACTTTATTAATCACAGTGATAAGAAATAAAGCTGGATTAACGTGATCGCACGCGCCAGACCGATTATTCGGGCGACGTGTGAGTGAGTATAGTGCATCGAAATGCTACATTTTTTCGGCCTTAGTGTGCGTTTTTCACAGGACGCAATGTATTTTTTTGATGTGTAAGGAGTTTAGTATAAGCTTAAGTTCAAGTTTGTGAGGTCACCACCCTTGTACCCCGGCCGCCATCTTGGATAAAGACGTGCAATGGGTTTTCAAGTTGTATCTCGTACATCACGATCAAAAAAATTTAATTGCGTCCTCTGAAAAACGCAACTGTAAATGTAGCTTTTCAATGGACTAAAGCTATGCTCAACGATCATTCTTACACCCGAGCGGACCGCGGTCCAACACTCGACATTCAAATGAAATGTAAAATTCCAGCCTTGACTTATATTATGTTGTAGTTAAGTACAAAGACTCAATGACAATGAGACTGTGCATAATTATTTGGTTTGGTAAAGGTAATAAATTAGCAGTGATTTCACAGAACAGCGACCTGGTGAAGAACAGACTGACTACTGTATATGTTATAGTACTATAAGACATATGTATTTTCGTATGGTAATTACACCTCGACTATAGTAGAGTAAAAGGGGTAAATTCGGTACAAATCAAAATTAGTGCACATATACGTTTCAGGACTTTAGTGTCCTAGGAGACTACGCCTTGAGATAGGCTCGAGATTACACACGACGTGAGCCGTAGGAGACCGCAGAATCGACTAAGCCCCATCGATCTCCACAACTCCGGTGTGCGCGTGGTGGTTGTGGATCGATGGGGTACAGTGCGCGACAAAGTCCTTTTTCGCCGGTACCCGTCGTGATTATAGGATGGGAGACACACCGGGGGCAGCGCACAGGAGCCCAATTGCGTCGTCTCACCACCGGACCGACAGCCGAGCGCCGAGTGCCCTCACGTCCGACACCAGACGGTCCCTACGGGTGCTGTGCGAGGGCTTCGCGCCTGCTCGCCTTACCTTCTGCGCTGAGGAGCCGAAAAGGGATCCCACTCTCGTCCACGCTCTTCAGCCTCACGGAGTGCTAATGTGCTAAAAAGGTCGCGATTACGATCTTACCTCCATTACGAATCCCGGATCGTCGAGCGTGCGCCGGTGGGTACAACCTACCGCATGAGGTTGATGCCTCAAATGCATTGTATAAATGGCTGCCCTATTCTTCAAATAGGTAAGGCGTGATACCTGCCCACGCGAGTACAAAGTAAGCACTATAAATGCTTGTGTTTTCATTTATAATCAACTAAAAAGATACATAAAAATAATCAAAATTAAACAGTAAAACAAGACTTATTAAGTTGAATAGCTTCGTACGATTCAAATGTTTTATTTTTTAAACTCGATAACAACTTACAAAACAGTAATTTTGAAATGATTCGAGAACGTTCCATATTGTCATGTTTTGTAGCTATCAACGGGTTCTCAGAGCTCGTTGTCAGAAACAAAACAAAAAGCATCTCGCGTTGCTAAGTTAACAAAATCAGCGTTTAAAAATAGAATACATGCAAACACTTAATTTTTATCATTTCAAAAGCATAATTAAATACCTAATATATATTGTTCTTATCTGTTTGTTGTACAGGAGAACGCACAAAAAACATTAAGAAATGTGTATCAGCTATTCGAAATATTAAAGGCAATTTAGAAAATAATTTAGTATTCTTCTACTGCTATACGTTTGCCGATTTCATGTCACGTTTCACGGACTATGATTNCAAACACTTAATTTTTATCATTTCAAAAGCATAATTAAATACCTAATATATATTGTTCTTATCTGTTTGTTGTACAGGAGAACGCACAAAAAACATTAAGAAATGTGTATCAGCTATTCGAAATATTAAAGGCAATTTAGAAAATAATTTAGTATTCTTCTACTGCTATACGTTTGCCGATTTCATGTCACGTTTCACGGACTATGATTGACACCAATAAAGTGCAGTGATTTGATAGAAGAGTATGGGAGGAGAAAACATGTTGCGCCGACCCCAGGTAACTGGGAGAAGGGCAAGATAATGATGATGAATGATGAAAGTGCACGGCCGATTTATCAATACAATTATTAATTCGACCTCATGTCTCAACATTGATGTTGCGATGCATCCGAGAACCAGTAGGCCAGTAACTTGACTGTAAATGAGCCTCTCATCTCCAGTACTAAAGAAGATAAATTTATACCGTCATGAGACACAAAATCGTCACACATTCGTCACGTGCACTGAAATAGAGCGAAACTAACTTAGCTAAATATAAATGAGTGCACTCCGTTTTCACAGAATTATCGGTCGTGTTCCAACTCGGCATAGCCCATATTTCCGCAGCACGATTACTTATTTGTCATAATGTTACATCAGTGATGTTGATCCTATTTAATCGTTTCAAATGACTAGTGTTTTTGATCAAAATATACGTGAGCGAAAATTTATTCACGTACCAAATCGTTTCATACTTTCTTTTATGTACTTATTACATCAAATTACGTCATCGTCAGCTGTTATTTTCATGGAGGATAAGATTTGTTTAGATTAAAGCTATGATTAATTATATTTTGCGTAGCTACAGAATTCTTATTGTATTGGAACCTTGTAATTGGCGGTTACATACTATATGTCAACTGGATATGTATATACATCCTAAAATCATACACTTTTAGGTTCCGTAGCCGAATATTATACCACAAAATGTAACATTTGTCATTTCAATTCGTCCCTTAAATGTGTACTTAAATATAAGTACACGTTTAAGGGACTATACTTAATAAAGTATAAACTTTGAACATACCATTTTATTGGTTTGGTTGGATTGGTCTTAATGTTTTTATTGCCATATTCAAAATCTACGGTAGAGTTTAAATTTTGATTAATAATAATATTAATAAATGTGTGTGTATCAGTCTTTCTTAAACAAAGAACATTCAGCTTTCAATTTCCGTTCGGTACATCTATACAAATAAATAAAATTGGAGGGTCTGTTTGTAATAATAAAATAACCACTTTTTACTAAATGCGTAAGTATGTGTACCACACAGTACATATGCCAAAATATTTTTTTATTAATCTTTGTCTGTTTGTTCGGTCTAATCTCTAGAACGGCTGGACGAGACTTTCACTGATAGATAGCTGATGGTGATGATGATGAGTAACTTAGGCTTTTTAGACTAGCTTCGCCCCGCGGCATCACCCGCGGTACGACAATAAATGCGGGTAGCATCGCGGGACTCAGCTATTAATAATAAAATGTAATGTTTCCGAAGCGAAGCGAGGGCGGGTCGCTAGTCTATTATAATAGTATAATAAACGCGAAAGTGAGTTTATTTGTTACGCAGGTCATCAAGATTTTTTCCAGGCACGTTTTCAAGGATACATAAAAAGACACTGGCTACCTTTCATGTCGAAAATATATCTCGCCTAGATATTACATTTTTTACATTCATGCGAGTAACGCCACTGGTAAAAGCTAGTAATGCACATTTGCAGTATTTTTACGTTTATGGAGTAATTTAGTTGATCAAACTATATGGAAATACAATAAGTTGCTCATTTTATGGTAGAGCACATTTAATCAACAATTTGTGATCCAAGTTTGACAGCTATCAACTTTGAGCGCTCGTGACCATGTTCATGATTGATTTTACGTTGACAAATGTTCCAACTAAAAACATAGTGGTATGCCTTCAGCTTTGAGTCTACGACCTCTTTCGTCGCAGAGAGGTCGTCGAAGAGGTCACAGCTCTTTAGTGATAAGAGCAATTGCTATCGCTGCCGGGCCGTATTCAAGAGTGCGTAACTGTGCAAATAAACACATGACTGGTGCACTACAAATCTACACTAAAAACACGTGTGGCACTCTGGAACTGCCGCGGTAAAGCTGTTACATAGCATTTTTTATCAACTTATGCAATTTTAATTAGACAATAATTATTTAAAATTAAAACAATAATGATATAAGACCACGCTATATTTATAATCATTAAGAAAAGCAAAACATTAACTGTCCCCTTTACACTCATAAGCTAGACCGCACGGGAGAGAGATGGGCAGACTTTTCATGATGCGCATGCAGTGCGACGTCACACCGCGCGCTTATTTCAAACACTACACAAGTAAAGCGCAACGTGTGAATGTGTTGAACGTGAGCTACATGGTAGGCGGAATGGGGGTGTTAGGTTTTATTTTCGTTACGGAATTCCTTGATTCGGTCGCCGCGCGCAAAGCCCGCGATAAAAGCTTAAAAATAAAAATGAACAGGAGATGTTATGGTTTTGTTAAATATCGTTTCATTAATTTATATTTTAAAGTTTTAACACTCTTCCTAAAGATCGATTGATTTACGTGTAAGAAACAACTGAATAAAGGTTTAAATAAAACAATAACAGTCCACAGATTAACGTCTATGAATCATATGAATCATTGTTTGTCTGTTGTTTACATTGAAAACGTCTGATATTCGAACAAACGAACTATATTATTCAATTAATATTTTGATTTTATTCATTTTTTTTTATTGTCCTTGTAGGCAGACGAGCATACGGCCCACCTGATGGTGAGTGGTTACCGTTGCCCATGGACTTCAGCAATGCCAGGGGCAGAGCCAAGCCGCTGCCTACCGCTTAATACTCTCCACAAGCCTCGTTTGTAGAAGGACATGTCATAGCGCTCGGGAAACACCGTGGAGGGGAGCTCATTCCATAGCCGGATGGTACGTGGCAAAAAAGACCTCTGGAAACGCACTGTGGATGCGCAGTGGCTCCGTGGCGCAGTGGCTCCAGGTAGTACGGATGAACTCTACTGCGGTGGCGGGCGGTGCGATGGTAAAAACGAGATCCCGGTATCATCTCGAACAAGTCCTCAGAGCACTCTCCATGGAACATACGGTACAAAATACAGAGGGAACCGAAGTCCCTCCGCAGACCCAGAGGTTCATTTAAACATTATTATTTTTTATTTGAATGAATCACTTCGAAAATGTATTCAAACGAGGTTAGAAGAGATCTTCAAGATAAATCGGCTAGAACGTCAACAACTATTAAGTTTGTTTTATGTTTTTTTTTTAAATCTAAATTGTGACCGTATCAAAACGATCGTACGTATTATATCATTGTCTAAATAACAAGTGATAGCATCACGAAAATATCGTAAAAAAAAAACACCGACTAACACACTGACATAATAACATCATTACAGCGAAAAGATCATCAAATGATAAACTGTAATGCTACTATTACCTACTGTTTTTTTTTGTCTTAGGCTTTGTAATCACTAATAAACTTTCCATTGATATAAATAGCATAACATTAATATGTTATTTAACAACATAATTTGATAGTAGGATATAAAAAAAAATTCATTACTACGTCTAAATGCTGCTCATCGAATCTAATTGAAATCCAATCTTCGATCAACAATTGTTGATCGAAGAATCCAATATAAATTAAAACCACCTTTATTTTTAACTTAACCGTATTAAAAATAAATTAATTTAATGATTAAGCGATGATTGAACATATTAAATTGGTGTTTGTAACAATATGAAAAACGAACTACAGAAAACAAACAGTATTTTCCAATTACGTATGGACATAGTACACAATTTTAAAAAACTAAATATAATTAGAATATCATCAATGTAGCCGTAGTCAATTATAATATACTAGATGTTTTATTTATTTTGATAACGTCATCTTGTTGTGTCTTTAAAGCAGTTAGTTACTCTGAATTAAGAAAAATGGTATTATTATTCGGCAATGGATGTCGGGAAGAGTCATAAAGTTGATTATCGATAAATTTGATTAATGAAAACACGAATAAAACAACATTTTCTGAAAATAAATCGTAGCTAGATCGATTTATCGCCCCCGAAATCCCCTGTATACTAAATTTTATGAAAATCGTTGGAGACGTTTCCGAGATTCAGAGATTCCGAGATTCCGAGATTCAGATATACAAGTATCGCTCGTCTATACTAATATTATAAAGAGGAAAGATTTGTTTGTTTGTTTGTATTGAATAGGCTCCGAAACTACTGAACCGGTTTGAAAAATTCTTTCACTGTTTGGATGCTACACTATTCCTGAGTGACATAGGTTATATATAATATTTTTTGGAAAAAATTAAGGATCCTTACTAAAACTCCAATAATGTAACCCAAGGTGTAAAAAAATTACCTAAAATATTCTTTACATAGCATGCCCTGCGAAAACTATTGGTGATAGAATAAAATAATGTACTACGACTTTGTAGAACACATTACTATTTACAAAAAGTGTCGTGACAGCATATGTCTGATTATTATAGTTATGCCGCAATAATTGTTATTTTATTTAAAAAATAAAACAACGTTAAATATCGTTAAAATTTTTGTTAAAGACCCGAGCGGAGCCGGAGCGGGCCGCTAGTTTAAAGATATAAGATAATAATATAATATATAATATATATAATAGCCACACATGAAAATCACCAGCTTCGAAATAGAAAAGAATCATCAATCGATTCACTTGTTATAGAGAAAAATTCTGAGTACAAAAGCCCATTTAAAAAAAAATACAGTCGAATTGGGAAACTCATCCTTTTTTTTATAGCATAAATGGGTGGACGAGCTCACGGCCTACCTGGTGTTAATTGGTAACTGGGGCCCATAGACATCTATAACGTAAATGCCGCCTCCCACCTCGAGACATGACTTGTAAGGTCTCAAACTTTAACATTCCTATATTATCCTTTAAAAAGCATTCCTATCATAAGACCCAACGTACCGTAGAAAAATAAGGCGAATGACACTTTTAACTATATTCCTATGATTCTGACCTCAACCGGACAGAATTAATTTTGATTTAAAATGTTATAATCGAAAGTGACATGTCCGTCTTCAAACGTGGCTTGTGGAAAGTATTAAGCGGTAGGCAGCGGCTTGGCTCTGCCCCTGGCATTGCTGACGACCATGAGCGACGGTAACCACTCACCATCATGTGGGCCGTATGCTAGTCTGCCTATACGGCAATAAAAATATATATTAATGTTAATATTGCAAGAAAAATTATAATTTTATTATGTTAGAAAATGCGTTATTATAACAAAATTTAAAAATGAACAAGCAATCGGCCTATGGATCTGAGAGTCACGGCCGAGAAGGACTCTCTTACATCTANCCATGAGCGACGGTAACCACTCACCATCATGTGGGCCGTATGCTAGTCTGCCTATACGGCAATAAAAATATATATTAATGTTAATATTGCAAGAAAAATTATAATTTTATTATGTTAGAAAATGCGTTATTATAACAAAATTTAAAAATGAACAAGCAATCGGCCTATGGATCTGAGAGTCACGGCCGAGAAGGACTCTATTACATCTAGGTACTAGGATCGCGGCTTACCTGATGTTAAGTCGATAGCAGAGCCGTGAACGTGACTCTCACTCAAGCCTATGTCCACACAATACTGAAACTAGGTCTCTCCATATGCACTCCATTCTTTACGGTCTCTTGCCTTTCGCACGTGAACGTGTATAAGTCCAAATTGTATTGAATAGCGACCGTTGCATCCTTCAGTCCGGAACAAATGGCTGCTTGTAGTACCAATGCGGGCTTATGTTACCATTCCATGGTGGTAAGCACCAATGTACGGATATAAAGTCTATTAAATAGACTAGACTACAACAATACTCAGTTTCAAAATAAAATACCATCCCTTGATTAACCATTTCTTAAAAAGAAGCAAAACATAATTGAAATGAAGAAGTTCTACGAAGCAGGTTCACCCCCAATACAAAAGCGACCCCATCTTTACCCGTGGGAATGCTATACGCAACAAAGAAATACCAGCTGTCCTTACAAATTTGTGTTTATTGAAGACATAAAAGGGAATAAGATAATTCGATTTTCGTAATAAATTTTGAAAACTTCAAATAAATCTATATATTAATACGTGAAGCAAAAACTTTGTATCCCTTTTTACGAAAATTGCGCGGACGGAGGAGTATGAAATTTTC
This sequence comes from Bombyx mandarina, assembly GCF_003987935.1. The sequence goes on along the minus strand of NW_021011476.1, from coordinate 6,544,571 downwards.
CACACTTATAGAGAATATAGAGAAGAAGTGCACAATGCTGATACTTTTTAAAAATAATGCATAAAAGATAGATTAAATCAATAAAGAAAACATTACACACACCACATACCATGTATTTGACGCACACACGCATGCATACTGTTTATTGTCAAACTTTTGTTCTTGACGTCTGTGGTCAAATTGAGAATAGATTAAATATTGTTTGTCTTTATTGATATTTTGTTATAGTGTAGCCTTGGCAAAATTTGTGATTATAGTATGTGTACAAACTTACTATACCAATTAATTATAGTCGAATTTCGACTACTGTGGGACCTCTAGTAATTAAATAAATAATCTACAAGTGCACTTAATGACTTAAATCTGGGAGCCTATAGCTATATACCTACATATATTTGAAATTTTTAAAAATACTAAATCAGTTGTGAAATGTTTTAAATCTATAACGAAGGAGGCATTGATGTTTGGCAATAAATCTTTATAATACCGAGAAAAATAATACCATACAAATCACAGGACATAAAATTTATTCAATTTGTTTCCATAACATTTTCTTCAAAATTGTTTCCAATACGGTTAAATTTTATGGATGAAACGTTTTTTAAATTCCGAAAATTCTGGATAACATTATGGTTACAATTTATGGGTAATTTATTATTATTCTGTTGCTTAGTCGGGTGCACGTGCCAACCTGATATTAAGTGGTTACCGAAACTCATTGACATCAACAACGAAAATCCCGCTATATACCAACCTGGCGACATGAGTTTCTAAATCTAAGTTCTATAGTGCAACGGCTTTTCCATACGGATAAAACCGGAGCGCATTGCTGCTTTATGGCTGAAATAGGCAGATCAATGGTACCCACCCGTCCAGGCCCATAAGACGCCTTCAACTTCTCTTATGAAGAACGATTTAAAATTAATTAATTTAATCTTGTTGCTTTGTGCACGTTGTACACAAAAACCGGTAAAAACATAAACAATGTAACCGCTTGTTAATACTATTTCGAATTGTACTAGTCAGTTTTAGTGAAGATTAATCTCAGTCAATCAGCTGTGTCGATAATTATTATTATAAAACAGTGATCGTGTTTATGCAATGTTTGATTGTGAAATGTGCGTTGTATAACTCGTTATGTGTTTACTAATATTGATTGAGATTTTGTTATGTATGAATGTTTCTTTTATATTATTACTATTAAAATGTTGGTAAAACTGATGATTGATTTCAATGATAGCAACAAATTTTGTAAAATCTTTCAAACTTTAGTAATTTTTTGTCGTTAAAATCGCCTGACAACTTGAATATGCAATCTGTTGCAGAGATTGGAAACAGAAGTTTTCACCAACAAAACTCACCAATCGTAAGTGTAGTAAAGAAGTAAAGAAGATATATTAAGAAAAACGCATTTATTAAATTTTATACAAACAATACAAATTACAGAATTAGCCGTAAAAATACTTTGATTTAATTTCTTTTTGATTTCACTTCACAAATTGTCTGTAGAACACAACACCTTGTCCATCACAGCAAACTGAGGTCAGAGCTTCGAACTCAGAAGCTTTAAGGGGCTTCTACCTACAGAGAAGCAACCATACATCTCGTCGTGAGCTTCAAAACTTCATTCCTGCTCGGTTGCATGAACCGTTCAAGGCTCTTCATCTTCAGAAAGCGAGGGCAAGGCCAGCTGACGGCGTAGTCTCTCACGACGCTGCGGCGACACGGACTTCTGTCTCAACAACCTCTCTGAGTGCAGCACAAACGAACGCTGCTCTTCCTGGTAGACCTCTTCGGTTTCATCTTCGACCAGCGCAGGTAGGGCGGAGCACCGAAGCTTCTGTCTTCTCGGGCAGTCGGTAACGATCGTGTCCATGTCACGGCGCGATTTCGTCGGGCACATGTTTGTGTACAGTGAAGAAACGTTTTCTAGTTTCACGACCATTTTACTTATTTGTCAAAGCGCGAATAATGCGAAGTACTCTGAATGAATGCTCAAAACAGAATGCGGGGAGGGCGCGCGGTTTGCTTATTTATAGTCTCGCCGGCACCGCGATAAATCGGCCTGTATGTATGCTCAGCATTGGCGTCACAATCTGCGTTTGTGTGCGTTCGTACTGAAAACGACTACTCTATACTGAATAGTGACTACTGCGTCGATTCGTGCATCCTGTAATAGTGTATCCATGTCGTGGATTTAAGAGATATAACTGGTTTATATTAAGAAATGATTGTAATCGTGGATTTCGTCGGGAAACGACTCAGACTCTCATTCATTAATAGGTTTTCCTTGCGGTTTTCCCCGACTTGCGAAGGCCTACGCTGACTTATCAGGTTTTTTACATTCATTGTTTAGTTTGATCCGGTTGTAAGATACGCAAAATCAAAGTTAAACTGACAATAAACTTAAATTTAGAGTTTATTGAATACATGTAAATATAAAATTAAATAAATGTAAATAAAAAAAATTGTTTGGTTTTATATCGAGGTTGGTTTCATATATTGTATCGGTAGAATCGAGCATACGTACAACAGATTGTGTGTATGCATTATACATGTATTATGGATTATGCTGGATATTTATAGTACATTCGAAGGGTGCTATCCTAATGTATACATGAATTTATTGTATGCGTGTAACTTGTCTCTACCTGTCTGTAACCTTTAGAATATAGATGGATAAACAGAGTCATTATGTTTATGGTTATTAACCCACTGTCGACATCTTGCTACAGTCGTCCATTAATTAATTATTTCATTTATAGCAGTATAAACATTATTACGTAAAATTGATTGTAACATCACCATAGTCGGTTACTCTTGGCAGAGCAGTCGTGGTCATGTGGAATTCTTGTAAGCGAGTAAAGTGATTGTAACACTTGCTTGTAAAACTTGTAATACATATCACTTGTAAAAAATTGTAACAGAATTGTTTTTGTGTACGGAATAAACAGAGAGAATAATTTTACTGGTGGTGGGACCTCGCGTGAGTCCGCACGGGTAGGTATCACCGCTTCACCTATTTCTGCCGTGAAGCAGTTATGCGTTTCGGTTTGAAGGGTCGGGCAGCCGTTGTAACTATACTGAGATCTTAGAAATTATGTCTCAGTGTGGGTGGCGGCATTTGCGTTGTAGATGTCTATGGGCTCCAGTAAGGACTTTGCACCAGGTGCGCTGTGATCTCTTCAAACTATCTAAGCAATAAAAAAAATATATATCCATAAAAATTTAAAATAAAAATAAAAACCATTTTGCTTTTAACTCCAAATCAGCTTTTTTTTTCTTTAGGGGGACTCATGCCTGCCTGGTGTCATGCCTCATGTCCCAAATCTCATGTCTGTGTGGCATTTACGTTGTGGATGTCTATTTTCTCCGATAACCACCGTTCACCCATCTCAGAAAAAAAAAAGATATAATTAAATCTTATGATTCTAGAGACCCACGACTTACTCGAATGAACATCATGAAGCATGGGCATATAGATCTCATAAATCGTGTGTCTATCTGACATTCCGAATTGAGGTCAATTCCTCTGACCTTCAAATTACTGTGACCCACATTCTCATTCGCCTGTCCGCACTTACTGTTTTATTTCCATATAGAGGTTTGAGCTGACGTGTGCTTCATAACATGCTAATGAATGACGCTTTTTTTTCCCCAATACAAACGAATTCCATTTCCCAGAACAGTAATCGTTCGTTAGAGACTTGTTTTGCGAATTTAGAATCCCACCAACACCCGAGAAACTTTACGATACTTATACATGTAAGTTTGAGCTCGTCGCGGATAACTTTTGACATTTTATTAACATTAATATCATCCTTATCGTTTGGAGAACTCTCTGTTATCACGGAAATCCCAGATCACTGGATTGCTAACACATTTTTATCTGTCCTTATATTTACTTGTTATTAGTTAATGAACCTATTATACTTATATATCACAATCCCATAAATATATCCCTCTTCTATCTCTATCTACGTCACGATGATAATAGGTATAATCAAGGAATACGATTCTTTAAAATAATCAAGATCTACACTACTACCATTGTCTAAGCCTTCCGTAGGTATTCCTATATATTTTTTATTGTTTAGAAGTGTGGACGAGCTTACAGCACACCTGGTGCTAAGTGGTTACTGGAGTTCATAGACATCTACAACGCAAATGCGCCACCCACCTTGAGATATAAGTTCTAAGGTCTCAGTATAGTTACAACGGCTACCCCACCCTTCAAACCGAAACGCATTACTGCTTCACGGCAGAAATAGGCGGGGTGGTGGTACCTACCCGTGCGGACTCACAAGAAGTCCTACCACCAGTAATTACGCAAATTGTAATTTTGCGGGTTTGATTTTTATTACACGATGTTATTCCTTCACCGTGGAAGTCAATCGTGAACATTTGTTAAGTACGTATTTCATTAGAAAAATAGGTACCCGCCTGCGGGATTCGAACACCGGTGCATCGCTGGATACGAATGCACCGGACGTCTTATCCTTTAGGCCAGGACAACTTCAAAATATTGGTCTATTGTCTATATTGGTCTAAAATATTTGATCTAATTCTAAGATATTCTGTCCTATTAATATATTTGTTATGTTTGATGAAAAATATTATGCTTTTATTCATGATGCTAAAATAGCAAACATGTTAAAAATAAACGAATGCCTTTGTAAGCAAGATATAATTAGTAATATCTAAAAATAGTCCAATTTTCTGTACAATGTTTTTATCGTTATTATAAATAGTTTGCAGAGATCAGCAACGACCGAACTTGAGGCCTTCGAATGCGAATAATGAACTATTCTGTGTAATCGCAATTTTCATCGACCAATGTTAATTTTCCACTTGCTCGATGTTACCTTTTATCGTTTTCTGTGACAAAATTATTAAATAAGTTCCAATATTGAATCAAATACCAATTTATTGCCTTATTAGTGTTTGATAAATGATTTACAACTCAACTCGCAGTTTCGCCCGCATTAATAGTTTAGCTTTAGATTTATCCATTCTTGTAAAATTAGTAAATATTTTTTTTTACATATCTCTGTTGTGGTTTCTTCCAAAATATTTACAAATTGCCCATTTACCTTCCTCGTTTTTATTGTTATTTTTATTTTTTATTGCTTAGATGCGTGGACGAGCTCACAGCCCACCTGGTGTTAAGTAGTTACTGAAGCCCATAGACATCTACAACGTAAATGCGCCACCCACCTTGAGATATAAGTTCTAAGGTCTCAGTATAGTTACAACGGCTGCCCCACCCTTCAAGCCGAAACGCATTACTGCTTCACGGCAGAAATAGGCAGGGTGGTGGTACCTACCCGTGCGGACTCACAAGAGGTCCTACCACCAGTACTTTGGAAAACCGTATCAAAATCAGATCAATGATTAAGATACAAGTAGAAACAGATAAAGACAATAAACGACTTTGTTTTATTTAAATATTTATGGGAAAATTCATAATCTAGTATAGTCCGTATAGACCATAATTTAATTTTTTTAAGTATTTTAATTTCCTTTTAATGGCGTTACAGAAGTAAGTTGAGCTTAATTTCATAGGTAATGTACGTAATGTATGTATTTAATATCCGGGCAATGTATGGGGTATCAGAGTCTACGTTGCTTTATAAATTTATAATAATATTTTCGTCTGTGATCCTGTTAAATCAGCTCTGCAATTTAAAAGTGTCCCTGAAATCAATTTGATAAAACATGTAGTCACGTGAATGTATTTAACTATCGTGTTACAAATGTCTTCCACACTGAACGAGGGAAATCATGTCACGAAATTCAGTGGACAAATTTTTTTTCTGTACTGAGTGGGACCATGAGGGGGCCCCAAACGGTCCGGATTTCCTCAGTGGGACGTGATTACGGATGGTACTGGATACAGCGAAGTACTGCTCTTACATATATTTTTTTATTGCTTAGATGGGTGGACGAGCTCACAGCCCACCTGGTGTTATGTGGTTACTGGAGCCCATAGACATCCACAACGTAAATGCGCCACCCACCTTGAGATATAAGTTCGAAGGTCTCAAATATAGTTACAACGGCTGCGACACCCTTCAAACCGAAACGCATTACTGCTTCACGGCAGAAATAGGCAGGGTGGTGGTACCCACACGCGCGGACTCACAAAAGGTCCTACCACCAGTAATTACGCAAATTATAATTTTGCGGGTTTCATTTTTATTACACGATGTTATTCCTTCACCGTGGAAATCAATCGTGAACATTTGTTGAGTACGTATTTCATTAGAAAAATTGGTACCCGCCTGAGAGAGATATGTTAGTAAAGTCTTTCACTTTGAGCCCCGTGAGCTTGCCTATTAGCTATAGCCCCTGGAGACTACTGGCAGTCGATAGAAAGAAAACCCAAAACGGATCGGTACCACCTTATTCCCTAACTCTGACATAAAGTAATAACGCGTTCGAATCTGCTGAGGTAACAGCTCGAATCCGTGTAATTTCATTGTATTTTCTGCGCCGATAGTCATGTGATATTAAGCGTAGACGTTTCCATGAACATAATGTAAATAAATATCAAAGAATATTGGACGAGAGTATGATTTTTATGTTACAAATTAACATTTACTTAAGTTTTCTAGAAACACCTAGAATTTTATTGTTTGATATGGATGGATTATTAGTACAACTCTGTGTGCTTAGTGCGAGTTTTTTAACGTTCTCGATCGCGTAAAAGTTAATTCAAATTTGTTAGTAGTTAGAACAACGCCCCTAGCTACAAACGTAGGCAAACGTTTCAACTTCATACAAATTTAAGTTAACTTTTACGCTATTGAGAAAGTTAAAATACTCGGACTAAGCACACTGGACCCATCAATTGTTATTGAACGTCAATACAAAGCTATTGACCTTAACTTGAGCTTTAATTTTTAATAATCTAGTACAAGTATTAGTACTAAATCTTACGTGACCAAATAAATTATAATTGATAAAGATACAAAATAAAATACACAACAACAAAATGAATTTATTCCAATAAACATAACAAAATAAGAGGTTAACTGAAATATGATATCATGTTTTGTTTGTGAACAAAATATAAGAAGTCAATTAATATCGGTACATAGCTTCGATAAGCAAATTCTCGTTAGCAACTAAATATTCCGACTGGGCGCAATTAATCAGCACAGCTCAGCTTTATTCCATTGTTATTCTTTCTTGTTCAGTCGATAAGAGACCGATTAAGTTTAGTTTGGTTGTTGTTCGTATTATAATACTCGAACTTTAATTTCATTAGTTTTTTCCTAAGACCCTAAATTTACTGAAGGTAGCGAGCGCGTATTGTTGGTAAACCCGCACGAATAGATACCACCACTACTCCCCGAATGCTGATCACGCAGGAGCCAGACAACGTCAACGCCCTAGACACGTCCTTACGGATCCATCAGATCCAATAACCCTTGCATTAGACACCTTTAGCTCTAACAGTAGGAGTAGGGACCCCGGTAATCGTACTCGTCGAACTCGACAAAGTGTTCGACGTGCAACCTAACCTAAGCATCAGTCCGCTGAGTTTCTCGCCGAATCTTCTCAGCGGGTCGCGATTCCGATCCGGTAATAGATTCATTCGCGAAATAGCTCTTGAGTCGTTAGGTCTCCTTTGGAGGCGCTCGGGTTAGCAAATCCCACCCCTTCTGGCTGAGCCTTTGCTCTTTCACTTGCCCTGGTAAAACTAGACGGGCCTCCGGGCCACCAGTAAATTTTCAAACATAAAAATAATTAATTAATTTTGACGTGAAAAAGTAATGCGTTCCGGTTTGAAGAGTGGGGTACTTCGATCTAATTGAGATTCTAGTCTCATCACAGCTGTACTTCTGTATCTTCTTTAACTGTCAACCCAAAGCTGTATTATAGTTAAACAAATTTTCCTCGCTAGTTTTCTTAATAAAATCACCACTCAAAGTAACTTGTGAACGAACGATGTGTAATTTCATAAACAAACTATAGTTAGGATCCAATTATTTTATGTTTCAATACGTTTTGTAGGTATTTTAGAACATAGCATGTTTGTCATATTGTTGTTTTGAAAATTAGCACAAAAACGTAGTATTGTAATTATCTCCACGATTATCATATTTTGTAATGAAAAACAGTCAACAAATTAATAAAAACAACAACAACAACAAAAAACAAGTATACGGTTTAAACTTTAAACTTATAAAAATTATATTCGTTTGCATTAGACAAAGTTGGCATGGTTTCTTCACAGAATCAATAAGCTGATTGGCAGATTATTAGCTGAACCCATTTTTTTTTATTGCCCTTGTAGGCAGACGAGCATACGGCCCACCTGATGGTGAGTGGTTACCGTCGCCCATGGACTTCAGCAATGCCAGGGGCGGGGCTAAGCTGCTGCCTACCGCTAATTTTATACTAACCTAATTTGATACTATATTTTAATTAAACGATGTGATGTGTACAAACTACTGTAGAAGCTGGATTTGGTTATGTAAGTGATAACATGTTTATTTTTGTAATTCCCGCACCTGTCTCATCTTTGCATAATATTTGCCTACTTCACACGCCGCCGGAAATCCCATTGTGAATCAGCGCTCTCGCAGTTCTATCTTGGTCAAACGTCTCATTTAAGAGCTGTGTACATTAATTATTCATTAACGAAGAAAGTAAATGTTAAACGACTTAAATTACGATTCTAGAACGCGTTTAGTTCTCTTTTTATCAGTTTGTTCTTTTAAAATTGTCTTCGAATTCATTATAGTTCTCGTGGCCCCAGAGACAAAGGCAGAGTGTAATCCTCTCTCCTCTTTCTTTTCCTGCATCTTTTTAATTAATGTATTGAAAAAAAAAAAAACGTTACGTTTGGAAATCTGGTTTGGTACGGTTCGAAAGTACGGCGATTCGTACCTTGTCGTCTCTATGGTTTCTTGTCTATGGAATCCTAGAGACTATTAGGCAAGTATTCCGTAATCTGTAGGTATCAAAGTATTAAAAATTATTATGTCTCGCTTTACAACATCGGCATTCCATCATTACGTGATAAATTTTATGTGTGGTATCAGTATTGTTATTTGTTAAATGTAGGCGACTACATTGGATTCAGCGCAATAAACTTTTGCTTTTAAATCATGTTTGCAAACCAACTATTTATTATTAACCTGCGCTATCGTTATCGGAGAATGATTAAACAGTTAACAAAATGGCGTGTGCCGTGGAAAATCACTAGACGTATCGTTGTAGAATTAAATTTTATTACTTTCCACAGTTGAAATAATAAAAATAAAAACATGGCTATCCGCAAAACGATAACGATTGATAAATGTAGTCCGAATTGTTTGCAATTTGACGTCAGACATTGTATAATAGGTACGTAGTTTCCATGTTTTGTTTTTATGAAAATAATAGGTTGTTAATATTAGGAGATAAGTTAGTGAAATAAAAACAATTGATCTTAAATAATTAATTTTCTGAATATTTGATTGTAGCTGAATTCTTACTAATTTAGGAATCTAACAACCACACAATGCGATTGTTTTACATAGAAATTACTGAGATATACTCCTCTGTTATCTATGCCTTTCTCATTCAAGAAGAGTATGTTTTTAAATAATAATTTATAAAAAATATATCTGCTATTAAAAAATACTGAAATATATACACTTAAAATATAGTTTTAGAAATATAAATTACAACTATTTAAGCAGATAAACTCTTTCTTTCTAATCTAAAAATATAATTAACAATGACTATGTAGCGCCTAAACGCAATATTTATCCAATAATCCTAGTAATGCTTCGACACTAGGTACCTACTATAATGATAATGCTAAATTATTGGTCTTGCGATAACTACTGTTTTACATGACTACAATTAGTTTACTTACAAAAGATAATAATCTTTATATTTTAAAGTCGTCGTAGCCTACTGGATAAGACGTCCGGTATATCTACCTATATCTAGATCGATGCGACTGTCTGAATTGCGTAGGCATTTTATTTTTGGTAACATAATAATTACTTTACAGGTGTTGACGAAAGCATCCACGATGAAGGAATAACATCGTGTAATACAAATCAAACCAACAAAAGCTTTATTTTCTTATAATAATAGGGATTAAAGTTTGATATTGCCGTTTTATTGTAATAGGTGCTTCGAATTGACATAGAACCTTCATGGTTTGAAATTTTTGAGTGAAACTTTTTTCAAATAGTACATATGACTATGAGGCTCTTCTTTTTAAAAATGCGCAACATTCGATTATTGACTTTCAGTTGTTTTTTATCCAGCTTAGATAAGAAGGATACTTTGAAAATTCGAGTGATTTTTTAATACAAGTTCCAACGCGGAACTAACGCTGCAGAAACAGCTCGCAATATCAATGTTGCGTTTGGAAAGGGGCTGCTAATGAAATTTCATACCTTAACCCTTAATAATATAATAAGTAATGTAATCTATATATTAATACGTGAAGGAAAAACTTTGTATCCCTTTTTTCGAAAATTGCGCGGACGGAGGAGTAGGAAATTTCCCACACTTATAGAGAATATAGAGAAGGAGTGCAGAATGTCAATATTTTTTTAAATTATGCCTATAAAAAACATTAAATCAATAAAAAAAACATTACACACACTACCTTGTGTTTGACGCACACATGCATGCATACTATTTATTTATTGTCAAGCTTTTGTTCTTGACGTCTGTGGTCAAATTGAGAATGGATTAAATATTGTTTTTTTTTTTTTTTTTTTTTTTTTTTTTTTTTTTTTTTTTTTTTTTTTTTTTTTTTTTTTTTTTTTTTTTTTTTTTTTTTTTTTTTTTTTTATTTATACTTATTGTACACAAAAAGAAAATACAATAAAAACAGATTTGTTTTCTTTATTATAATAAAATTTTTTTATAGTGTAGTCTTGGTGAAAGTGATTATAGAAGTATAATAAATAGTCTTTGTAAATAGAATCTAATAGTGTACAAACTTACAATTTCAATTGATTATAGTCGAATTTCGACTACTCCGGGACCACTAGTAAAAATAATAAGTTGTTATTATATCTATGAGCTCCGGAATTCATTTAACAGCAGGTGGGACGGTGATACGATAATTAACAATATTTAATAATAAGGTAATCTTATTAATTAGCGGCCATTATGAACAAATAGTGCATTTCTCTTGAAATCAGGTGAGCGCCTACTTGGCCACTCGCCAATGAATTTCCTCAAAAACAATATTTTCCGAGTAAATCTTTTACGGTCGATTGACGCCGCAGCTTCACGGTAACGTTGACGGGAATAAGACGAACATTTATCTTTTTTAATGATATTTTTATGACAAAAATACAATTTACATTTTAGCTCGGCGAAATTTCCCGTTAGTTCTTTCGAAGAACTTGACTAATGAACATTCGATCTTTTTAGTTGCCATCAAAATCAATTTGGATCTGTTCTTATTATAATTGAAATATTAAATGAAATAAAATTAATTTGATACGATTTTAATAGACTGCTATTGTTGTAGACTACTTGATTCAAAAGACATTATTGAAATCAACAAAAAAAAACCGCTTTTACAAGAGAAATTTCAATTTCGCCAATCAACTACGTTCCTATTTTTATCAATGAAAATAAAGTATACAAAATAGTTTTAAACATGCTTACGAATTTCCAGAATATCGTCAAATATTGTTGTTATAAAACACCTAAAAAGCTCAATCTCTCTCCCTCTCGTAGCGAAGCCCGCTGCCAAGCAGTTTTCTGGTTAGAGACACTTATCATTATTATCATTACATTAATCATTATGCTCTCAAAGGTTACCTGAAGAAAGGTGCCATCCTCCCATGAAACATTACTTTGGATTCATACGTGAAGCCTCATAATTCGAGAAAAAATCTAGGAAGATGCTCGAATTAGATAATAACAATTCCGATAAAAACAAGACAATTTGACCGTTAATTTAACTGTATTATACTAGTGGAAAATATCATGGAATTAGTTATGTTCCCACTATATGGTAATATGAGAGAGCTCACGTACAACAATGAACGATATCGCGATAGTATAGTAAGTAACAGATAGAAATTGTCTCTTAATTACGAACTCCATTAGTAGATATCATTTTTAACCAGACGACGATGAAAAATTAGGGTTACCGTATAAGTCAAGCTTCGGTTGTAATAACAAAACGTGTTGTGTCGGGACTTTGACACGTTTTTGTGATCGATCCGCTGTGTAAGACTTTCGTGATTGCGCCAGACGTAGAGAGGGGATAATTAGACTCACGTGGATGTGTCTAAGGTCCACGCCAAACTCAGGACAACTAAAAAACTAGGTCTTATTTTACATTAACTGCCAACCCTAACTAGGGAGTTCAATGTGACCAGCCATTGTTGCCACTTCACACACTGTTAACAATTGGAATATGTTTTTATGTTAAACGATGGACTTTAAAAAAAATAGAACGCACGTAGACCAACTAATTGTTTGGTGACAGTTTAAGGATTATATCAATTTATTATAAACTAGCCGTACTCGCCCGCTTCGCTGGGAATTTGAAATTAACATTATTATTTATTGTCATTATTATTAGGGAGTCCAACACTCATATAAATATTAGGCTATCCATTAAGTACATGTATTTTCTACATGGATACCAAGTTTCAAGTCAATCGGATGCATGGTTCAGTAGTTATAACGGAACATCCGTAAAAACCACTGTAGATTTATATATTAGTACCTTAACATAGGGAATATCAAGAATACAATTTGTTTGTACTCTTACATTAGACTACTTACTTCATTACATTGAAGTGCTTAAGCATGTCGTGTAATGGATTTTAATCTTTTCTTGTTTACCGGTTTTACTGGTGGTAGGACCACTTGTGAGTCCGCGCGGGTAGGTTCCACCGGCCTGCCTATTTCTGCCGTGAAGCATTAATGCGTTTCGGTTTGAAGGGTGGGGCAGCCGTTGTAACTATACTGAGACCATAGAATTTATATCTCAAGATGGGTGGCGGCATTTACGTTGTAGATGTCTATAGGCGCCGGTAACCACTCAAAACTAGGTGGGCTGTGAGCTCCTCCACCCATCTAAGCAATAAAAAAAAGCCTGCCCCTCCTGGCGAGGGCAGCGTCGGTTAGACTTGTCGCTCGTCGATCGTCGTGGAAATGATATTCGACAATGATGATGTGATGTGATGTGTATGGACTCTGTTAACCAATTTCCACAGGACGGGGCGTGAATTTAATCACATATTTACTCAAAAAAAAAAACTCAACTCAAGTTAAATTATGACTGAATGAATCATAAACGGACAATGAATACTCCGCTTAGGTACTTATAGCGAACACTGTGACAAATTACGGTTCTAGAAAACAGTTGAAATTTTGTTCAATTGGCACGTCCATATAAGTCCATTTCGTGGTTCGCATTATTTTAGTGTTCACATTCGCTTAGTAATCACATTCGATTCAATTGACGCACGTGCTGTTCAAGAAATGTTGTCATCAGGTTTTTCTAATTACAATACAGAAATGATTGATTGAGTTTACGTACCTACACAAAACCCAAATGTGCGGCATTTTAAACGTAATTTCCGTTTTCTAGAAATGTTCTTAACTTCTCTCTTATTGCTATGGTTTGGCAGCAAGATAACAGCGCAGCCGGTGTTAAGTAGTTATTGGAACATGTCAATAGTAAATCTTGCGCCCACCTTCGAGAAAAGATCTACTCTCCTACTCTTAAATCCGATCGCTTGGTTCTATATAGAAATAGGTACGATTGAAAAGAAGTATAGCAGTTACAAACTTCATCTAAGAATCCAATCAACCTACCTAATAAAATAAACAGTAAATGGTTATATAATGGTGGTAGTAACACAAGAGGTCCTACCACCGGTAAAAAGCGTATCCCCGCCGTGATGTCATCCCAATCATAATGATGGTACTGCCGATTCCGATCCGGTAGACAATTCCGATCCGGTAGTAGATTCATTCTCGAAGCAGCTACTCTAGAGTTGTTAAGTCTCCTTTGGAGGCGCTCGGGTAGCTGTTAGCAAACCCCACCCCTCCTGGCTGAGCCATTCTTCGCCCACCAGTCTTTGTGAATCTGGAAAGGCCTCCGGGACACCAATAATCAATCAATCATAAAAAAAAAAAAGGTACTGCATCGTCGGTTCCTCCCGAGGACTCTGAGTAGGTATGTAACGGCTGAAACATATACAATATATAAATATGTATATATATTGCATACTGAGTGACTCGGTGGTGCAGTAGGTAGCAGTCGTGGGTTCGATTCCCTGATCGAGTAAACATTTGTGCGATGAACAGGTTTTGTTTTGGGTACTTATTATCTTTGTATGTATACGAGTATATTTAATCGTTATTTCAACATGTATTTTAATTTATCTGGTACCCATTACACAGAGAATCCTAATTAAGGCCGGATGATCGTGCATTATTTGTTCCCAGTTATATAAAACTAGATGATGACCGAGCTTTGCTCTGTTTTTTTTTTTGATAACGCCATCTTGTTGTGTCTTTAAAGCGGTTAGTTGCCCTCAATTAAGAAAAATAGTATTATTATTCGCCAATAGATGTCGGGAAGAGTTGATTATTGCAAACACGAATAAAAAAATGAATTAGCGAAACTGAAATAAGGTTTTCCAGTTTTACAATAAATCTTATTATTTTTAATCACAGAACATATAAAGCTGATTGTTCCAAATCACAATATCTTAATCATAATGTGTTGATATGAATGAAAAAATAACGTAAGAAATAGGAAATTAAAATTTATTCATTTAGCTATTAACAAATAACATTTTGCAATCTGCATGTCGTCTAATTGGACAACAGTAGCAGTCGAATTATTTTACGTAAATGCGATTAAATAATTATGTTAAATAACCTATTTGTTTATAAGAAACTTATTAACATTGGCCACGTGTCGTTTGTATTTAGTAAACGACAAATCATTGAGCTTACTTATTTGTCTGGATAAAAATAGTAAAATTAAACCTTAAAATATAGTTATTTATCAGAAAGCCTTTCCTGAGGTAGGCATCTTCGTTCTAGAATAGTCGATCCACAATTTGAAGCACGAATTCCAAGTCCGTGACCCCACCGGAATTGTAATCCATCTACTCGATTAAATTTTTACAAGGGTAAATTCATTTATACATGCATGCCTACATGCATATAACATCTTCGATTTTTCGCACATCAGAATGTTTGCGTAAATAAAAACACGTGAACAGCAACGGTGACGTCAGAGTGCGGAGGAGGAGGAAACGTCACAGTCGTAAATCTTACAACGTACAGGGCCATTAATTTCTTCGCCGATGTCACGTTATTATTATAGCTATAAAATTACTGCACAATCGCGTACCTACGTCAACTTTCCTTGTGAGGCTTCCGCATTCGAAACTTTGTTTTGAAAAGTCTTGGAACACGTTGCATCTATGAAACCCACTACCAACATGAGAACCGTGAGGAATATTCTAGGCTGAATGCTGGCATTCGAGAGTACAACAAGGCTTTGCTGTAGCACAATATAACAAACTTATATCTAATGATATTAAAGAGATACCATAGCCTTTGCACACAATCTGTCATCTTTACATACAATGTTTCCATGACATACGCCTGCGGGAAATAAACGATTGAAATTTTCATCCTCATCGCCTTCCTTCCATGATAATTTTAAATTTCAATTATTTAGCATATTTATTTATAATTTCATTCATAAATGTTTATTATTAATTGATTAACTGTACACATTAAAGTAATGTTTGGTTTGAACGCTTCAATTATTTATTATCTAGGTTGAAATTGAGTTGAGGCATCATAATTAGATACGAAATTCAAAATCAATGGAAAACTTATGAATTCAATTTAAATCGGAAAACTATACTAAATATTAGAAAAAAAGCAGACACGAAAAAGGTTAATGTATTCACTTTGAATTACTTTCATGACGCAAGTACAAATGCTGGAAACAATCCATTTGTATTCAAATCAGCTATTACTTAAACACGGCGGTGTTTTCGTGTTTTTCAACGATTTACAATGACGTACTTACCTGATCATTACCTACTTGCCAGTATAGTTGGATCCACAATTAATCTGATGTGATGGTAGTCCAAATAGGTACCCATGGGTATTTACCACCACCTTTTTTTTTTTGGCCTGTCTCTGCCGTGAAGCAGTAATTTGGCTTAGGGGTTAGCCGTTAACCAATAAAATTGAGACTATAAGTTCTCTAAGTAGGTGATGGTTGAAATGGTGAAGTGAACCGCTTAATATCATGTGGGGCGTGAGCTCATTCACACATGAAAGCAGCAAGAATGGCATACTCGTACATTCATTTTATTTCTGCAAAGTTTGCTTAAATTTTCGACAGCTTGCTTGGATAATTAATATCGGTTTCATGAAACATAATACTTGTTGAATATTTTTTTTGTAAAATAATCCTCGATGTGTTAGGAACTCAAAGGAATTCCTCTCATAAGTACTCTCCTCCTCAGTACCCAATCTAGATCAGTAATTGAAACAGAAAACATTATTGCAAAAGTTCTTTTAATTAATGAAAGAGTTCAATTAATTCTGTGTAAAGCGCGTGCAAGTTATCACTAGTACCTAATAGTCCACTAGAAATAAATAAAATAAAATAAAGATTTTGAATAAAAATCGTTAAAAAGAGCAGCAATAAATGCTATATATTGTATATTTGTATAGCTTCAAAGACAATTTCTTGGCCTCGCATTGTTTTCACCTAATGCAATATTAAATCCCCAATTAAATTAAAATGGTGCAAAGATCATCAAATAGTCGTCCGTAAAATCAAAGGTGTGTATGCAGTTTAAATTAATTAAAATAATATTTGTTATAGAATGTGAAACTAAAACAGAAATGGCACAACAAAAATATATTATTTAACTTTAAAAAGCACTCAACTTTTTTATTCTCAACGAAAATCCTGTTTGTTTTCATCTAAATCTCTTTTTTACTTCAGGGTTTTAAGTTGCGTCACACACGTCGCAATCACCGGCCGAAGGTAATGGCATTTGCAGATGTATTTCAGCAACTGAACAAAGAAAGCGCGCCAACTATGTATGTTGCTTCAGAACTTTGTAATGAATATGGATTTAAATATATTTTATTAGACGTGCTCACTGTTTGAAATTTGTTATACCTAAGTATATGTAAAAAAATATTGTTTCACCCTTCAACAAGTTAATCCAAAATGTACACGAAAAACAATAATAAGATATTTTGTTCGGCTTCTTAAATAGCGCATAGACAGCGGTTAAAGTTCATATTATACTCGTAGAAGGAATAATTATCTAATAAGGCAAATTCAAAAAAATAATGCTATTTATTTAAATTCGCCCGTTCTGTGTAACATATACATGTACCTAATTCTCTTGTTCGACGACGTGTTCACAATTGACTCCCGCGACAGTAAAATAATATCGTATAATTTAAAAAAAACCCGAAAAGTGTAGGTACAGATTTGCGTAATCACTGTTGATAATTTCAGTTGTTTTCTAAAAATATGTCATGTCTACTGCTTTTGATATACTAGTACAAATGTTGTACATTACATTTGAAATCTCATTCCAAAGTCTCAAAATGAGTGGCGCAATTTTCATTGTGATTGAGGTGATGTGATGTCCATATGCCCCGGTCACGACTTAACACCAAGATAATCATGAATTTTCCACCCATCTAAATATCGCAAGAAAAAATTTATTAGAAAAGAATGTAATAAAGGCAATAGAAGGTCACCCATTGAGTGTATTATTGTAATGTCTTATGACCTTTAATTTTTTTACTTTCACAATAGATATCGATAAAACCTGTCTAGCAATATTTTATGTTAAATGAATGTGTTTACGTAGCTGCATATCGTAGACACATTATAACGAACTAAAGTCATGCCGTATGGAATCGGAAACAAACAGAATTGTTCATGCAAAAATAAATGTTTTATGCAAATTGTTTCTATGGAATAAAGCTCTATTACGTCAAGACATAGCCTTGGGGTTCTGGTGTTCGCCAGAAGTCCCCTTGACGCGGTACCTACCTCATTTACGCGACTTCTCGAAATACAAAAGGTAACATACAAAAAGTTTTAACATATACATAATAACAGTCATTAGTTCCAATTTACTTAATCACAATTTACAACTTTTTTCATTTGACCATTAATAATGTTTAAAACTATTTTCGGATATTTATAGCAACACCGTTTGTAAAAGAACCGTTCTGAAAATGAAGGCAGCTGGTAATACTTAGGATTTGCACGACGAAAATAAAAATCCAAATACTTCTCAGTATCAATTTGGAACACAAAATGAATTAGATTTGTAGTTTTTTAGTAATCGACGAATGAATATAATGAGTTTAGATTCAATTTTTTTTTCGCCTCCGGCAATGTTAAGTTTGCCGGCCACACTTTACATTGGCATACCTGACTTTATTTTAAAAAAAAAATATCTTAGAAATTGCATAATAACAAATAATGCGAAAACACTTGGTTTTAAAATATTTTCGTAATGTACAACATATATGCAGTAATTTTCGTACGATTTTACGATGCCTAAGATAGTGCCAAAACTAAGTACGTACACGCGATTAGTAATATAATATTTTTTTAATACCCGTCAGTTCAGTTGACATGGAAATTAATTTCGGATTCGCGAAATATGGTTGAGAAATATTTATGCTTTAATTAGGATATTTGCTTTGCTTTTGATTATGGTGCTCCGTTTTGATTATATTTTTTCCTTTAAAATAGTATGTACAGCTTAGTCAATGGTAGGAAGTCAGCGTCACTCATAGACAAAATCAACGTTGAAATTAGTACATTGCTGACCTTTTTCACGGATAGGCCTTAAGTTTTTGGAACAGAGTTCTATTTCGCATGTTTTGTTTGCAACCTGAGAGGCCAGACCAAAAAAAGTGCAGGAATGAAAAACGACACCAAAAATCGACTTTTCCCGATCGCCCAGGAAACTGTAACTTTTTTCACTAACATTCCTATAATTTATCAGCAACACCAACCTTATTCGCATTTATTTACATTTTATGATTCGTTTAATTTTTTTTATACAGACTCTTTTTATTTTTTTTATTTACTAAATACAAAAAAAAAGATTAAGCAAAAGGAACTCCCTTCTAATCGAGTGTCCATAAGACACTTCATTTTTATTAAAATCGATTTCGTTTTTTTTAAACATCATTAAGTTCTTTAGAAACATATTTGATCACGAATATTTATCGTTTGATCCCCGTTTAATAACATTCCGATACTTTGATGAGCATTTACATGGACGACTGAAGCACTTAAGATTAGATAGACCGGTTCCTCGTCTCCAGGGTGATCTAGTAAATATTCCACTTGCGAGTAGGAAGGTGGAAATTTTCTCGGTGCATGTTGCACAAACAAAGCATAACCTCGATTTTTACGATTACGGCATAAACATCTCGTTTTACGACAACACTAAAGTGTTTACGAACGTTACAGTTACAACAGAAAACAATTAAAACAACTATATTATGAATAGTATACGTTGATTTATGATATAGTATTATTTCAATAATCTTTTTTTTTTACAATGCTATTGAATTATCGAGAAATAGTAATCTTTTTAGAATTATTAATAATACAAGTGTTAAGTTAAAAAAAAAGAATAGTAATATTATTACAACGTTCTATAATTATTTTTTCTATAATATAATTAGCTAGTGTTCCATATACATATATACTTAATAAGTACTCTATTCTTCACTTTTATATTTTTTTTAAATAAATTATTTATAAATAATTAAAAAACCCGTACATAATGTGAACGCTTGACATGAAGAACATGAGTTCCAATTGTACAGTAGACCGGCTGCCCTTCCTTCCGTCCGTAACGCATGACTACTTTGCAGCAATAAAGGCAGGAATGTATATAGTTTTCTTTAGGAAGAAAGAATTAGTAGTGGCCCGGATGTCTTTCCAGTTCCACCAGGATATATATGGCGAGCTGGACTCAGCCAGAGGACGTTAGTTCTATCCTTGCGATCTCATATCTACTCGTGGCATTACAAGAGTAATTACGCAAAAATATTTTTTTTCTAGGATTATTTTTACGATACGAAGTTATTCATTCATCATTTGTGAACATATCTAGTACATATTTCATTAGAAAAATTCGTACCTTCCTCCAGATATTTAAGCACCGGTATAATCGCATCGCACCGTTCCTATAATTAAAAGTTTTCATTTCCGACTTCCGTCCCTGGCGGTACGATGGTTTTTAATCATTAATAATATGTAAAATGTACACATTCACTAGTTATTCGTGCTAATAACAGGTATTACAATATTTTGCTTATCTGGAGTATAACAATTTGAAGGGAACAAACAACATAGTATGCCGGGTTGTTATCAGAGAATAATAATACCTAATGCTACTTCGGCGCGAAAATTACAATAACAACTGTGTTGCTATGATGATGCTCGTCATTATCGTCTTTTACTGACGCAATTATAAGGTGGCAATATTTGAGGTGGCAAATTATGAGGTGGTAATATTTTTGTGCCCAAACCTATATAATATAACACGAATGAAACTTTACTGAATACAATCGTTCAAAAACGAAACTCAAATACTTGTCAATTTTCCTGAGATCTTAGTTCCGCACGTTTGTATTTGAATTTCAGTACATAGCGTGTGTGTTTGTGTAACCTTGTGTTTTTATTCAATTCGGTATTAAGAGGTACTGCAGACCATCTACCGCATCTACCGCATCTACCGCTTCCTGCCTTGAGATATGAGGTCTCTGAATTGTAGAACGACTGCCCCATATTTCCTACTGGAACGCATTATTGATCGCGGCATACATAGGAAGGGTGATAATACCTATTCGTGCGAGCTCACAAAACGGCTTACTGCCAGTAATTACATAACTTAAAAATTTTGATAATGTGATTTTAATTACACGAGTTCCTTCACTGCACAAGTCATTCGTAAGCATGTGTTAAGTATGTAAGCATGTGCTAAAAATCTTATCATCATCATCATCATCATCAACAGCCCACAGTCGTCCACTGCTGGACATAGGCCTCTCCCAATCCACACCACTGAGCCCGGTCTGCGGCTCTCCTCATCCACTTCTTGCCGGCCACCGTATATATAATAATTATTTATATATTTAACTAGAAATAGAAAAGACAGGTAGCCTGCGAATTCGAAAACCGGCACAGTCTCCAACCCCCAATACGAATTACGAATGCATTGAGCGTCTTATCCTTTAGGCAGCGACGGCTTTAAATTAACATTTTAAATTTGTGTATATTTTTCCTTTTTTCACGTCGAAATACAGCAGGATTCGGATTGACATGATCTTTTTAAAGTGACAGTTTTAGGTCAGAAGAGTGATATAGACTACCTTTTATCCCGACAAAACATCTCAGTATCGCGGGAAACTACACTAACACTTTTTCGTGAACACGCGGACGAAGCCGCATAAGTAAGTAATAGTTAGACTTGTATAGGTATGTACATATAAAATCCAGTATATGTATGTACATATAAAATCCAGTATATGTATGTATGCTTGTACTCTACGCGCTCCTACGTCATTCTTCCGATTGTAATGAAAATTAGGCATTTCAGGGAAGATTTTCTGTTATAGTCCATTAAAATTACACCATCGCAACGTAACCGGTTTTTACTAGTTAATTAAGGAATATCATTTACCAACAAAACGCTATCGTTGAGGATAGCTCCAATATATTTCATTAATCGTTAATGTAATGGCTGTATAAAACAGATAGAAGGAAATCCCCTAACTTATTGTAGCTATTATTATGCTAAGTCTCATCAATGTGACGCTGTCCTAGATCGTGAATACGATAGGTATTTTATTTTGATGATTCTAGAAAAGTATTTCTCGTGGTCATTCAAATAGCCCATCGGGTGTTAAAAATTCCACAGAGATCATAAAGACTCCCGCCGCCTCGCACTTTTTTTTTATTGCTTGGATGAATGGACGAGCTCACAGCTCACCTGGTGTTAAGTGGTTACTGGAGCCCATAGACACCCACAACGTAAATGCGCCACCCACCTTGAGATATAAGTTCTAAGGTCTCAAGTTTCGTTACAACGGCTGTCCCACCCTTCAAACCGAAACGCATTGCTGCTTCACGGCAGAAATAGACAGAGTGGTGGTACCCACCCGCGCGGATTCACAAGAGGTCCTACCACCAGTAAACCACTTTTCGAAGCTTCAATTGTATTGTGTAGCAGTAGTCGCGAAGCAGTAATGCGTTTCTGTTTGAAGACTGGGACTGCCGTTGTACTGTAACACTGACGTAAAACTCATGTTAAGCGTGATTGGCGCTTACGTTGTATGTCTTTGGGCTCCGATGACCACTTAACCAGATGGAGCGTGATCTCGTTCACTAATCTAAGGATTAAAAGGTTCTAAGGTTTATTATTCTAAAGGAGTTAAAAGTTCGAACGAAAGTAGGTTGTTGGGCTTGTTAGCTCGGGAAAATATAATTAGTTGTCAAAGTTGTTTTTGGTCACTATCCGTATACTTATATTCCGTTATCAATGGTTATCTTTTCCATGAAATATGGTTGCCCACACGTTGTAATTACGTGTTTGTTTTGTGCTTGTTATTTGGTAAAAATAATTGTTGTTATGAACAATTGTTGATCCATAATAGCTGCCTCGGTTTAGCGGTAGCATTTGATATTTAGTATGTTTTTTACTTTTAATGATGGTAATCGATCATTGAGGAAATCGATTAGAGAAAACATTCGATACGAAAAGTACGTAATAATCACAAAAGCAACAGATATTTATAGTTATTGCTAATTCCCAGAAATTGTAAAAAAATATGTGACCTACGTAGCCAGAAGAACGTTCGACGCTCTACGCCTATATCTACAAAATCTCTATATATAAAAATGAATTGCTGTTCGTTAGTCTCGCTAAAACTCGAGAACGGCTGGACCGATTTGGCTAATTTTGGTCTTGAATTATTTATGGAAGTCCAGAGAAGGTTTAAAAGGTAGATAAATATGAGAATGCTCGGAATTAAATAAAAATAACAATTTTGTTTTTCCTTTTATGTGTCCCCTGTCGGACGAATTTCTTTTGTTTGTTTTGAATTTATTTTATACAAAACTTTAGGTCTTTTATTTATCGATTAAGGCACTACGAAGTCTGCCGGGTCAGCTAGTTATATAATAAAATAATAATAGTATAATAAACAACTATGTTTACGACAAACTCTGTGCGATTAAAACAAACTTTATCTTCTTTAACCCTATAGATAAGAGATATTTATACGGGAATAGATGCGCCACTGACGAAGCAGTGCGCATTTTTAGCGATTCAATGTTCTTCAGTGCTATACCCGTCTTTGAGTTCGACTACCCATCTAACGCAATAAATTAATAAAGAATCCTTTATAATTACTAGTAGGTATGTTAACATCAAAGAGAAATACGATAGGAATGTGAGAGATACAATGTCAAAGATCGCATTGTACCACCAGTGATTCTTCTGATAAAGCGGACGTGTTTACAATAAAGTAATTATTTAAAATGGAATTTATGTATTCATAAATTAAAGAAGCTGTCTTTTCAATCAGGGCAAAAAGTCATCACTACATTTATAGCTCTAGAAAATAAGTTAATAACTCTGGCACAATATTATAATGAGTGATTACCGCTTAATGATACGACAAAATTCTAATACCGGCTGTGAGTACCAAAATTGTAAAATAACTAGCTCACCATGTTACTGGTGGTAGGACCTCTTGTGAGTCCGCGCGGGTAGATACCACCACCCTGCCTATTTCTGCCGTGA
This sequence comes from Bombyx mandarina, assembly GCF_003987935.1. The sequence continues at coordinate 6,520,707 of NW_021011476.1, read as the reverse complement.
AGCAGTAATGCGTTTCGATTTGAAGGGCGTGGCCGCCGTTGTAACTATACTTGAGACCTTCGAACTTATATCTCAAGGTGGGTGGCGCATTTACGTTGTAGATGTCTATGGGCTTCAGTAACCACTTAACACCAGGTGGGCTGTGAGCTCGTCCACCCATTTAAGCAATAAAAAATAAATAAAACCTTCGTGACCATGAAAACTGTAAAGTACACATAAGCTAAGAAAGGAGCGTAATTTTATACATCTCTCAAGCTTAGCACGTTGTTTTCAAATGTCGACTAAATGATATCTTAATCGTCCGTGACCACAAAAACTGTGGAGTATTTGAAACGTCCGCTATAAAAAAATGTCAATAAAAACCGAGATTGAACCGTAATAGTTTAAATTTTATCCACGAATCGCGAAAACCGAACACAAAACGTATCATACGATTTTCACTTTTAAAAAATGTGCAAACATTCAAAACATCTTTACATTTTATTACTATATCAATAAAAACTACTATAACATTTCTTCATTCAGCTTAAAAAACTGACTCATTCGTAAACAAGTTTAAAGATACTTTAATGTGTAATAAAAACAGCGGTAGGTGGAAAATTTTATATTACTGTAGTTAAATTTAATTCCGGAATATCCAACCAACTTTTTTCGATTTGAAGGCACTTTTTGTCGCCCCAGCACTTATGAGGATCATGGCCGTAAATGATTTATCTCCATTGCTTCAATAGATAGATCTAGTTTGTCCTGTTATCTCCAGAGGTGAAGAAACAACATCGTGTAAAAATCAAACCCGCAATGTATATAGCATTTACGTGTACTTTGAAAGTCGATGCCCGGTACTTGGATTATTATACAATACAATCGACACTACTAGACTCCAATAATTGTCTATGGGTCGGGTAGCTGTTAGCAAATCCCACCCCTCCTGGCTGAGCCTTTGCATGCCCACCTATCCTGGTGAAACTGGAAAGGATTCCGGGCCACCAGTAATCCTTCAATCATAAAAAAAATATATATATATATATAAAAAAAACTCAAATAATTTAAGTCCTTCCGAATCTATCAGATCCCTTTGCATTAGACGGCTTCAGCTCTAACACTAGAAGGCTTAGGGACCCCGGTAACCGTACTCGTCGAACTCTTTGTCGAGTTCGACGTGCAACCTAACCCATGCATCAGCCCACTTAGTTTATTGCCGGATCTTCTCGGCAGATCACGACACCGATCCGGTAGTGGATTCATTCGCGAAGCAGTTGCTCTTGAGTTGTTAGGTCTCCTTCGGAGGCGCTCGGGCAGCTGTTTGCAAATCCCACCCCTCCTGGCCTGAAGCTTTGTTCGCCCACCTGTCCTAGTGAAACTGGAAAGGCCTCCGGGCCACCAGTAATCCTTCAGACCTAAAAAAACTAATAATTGACTTGATTAGCGAATCCATGCTGTGTGAAAATAAAAATAAAATAGTAGAGGCTCGAGTCTGAGGTTAAAGACATCTCATCAACTTCAACAATAATAGAAGAACTCACCCAGCACAATGTTACTATGGAAAAATTAAAAACAATGAATGGAAAGTCATATAGTAAATTTATTAACAATATCACACGTTTCGTTTTTAATAAAAATAAATTAATAATAAATGCGCCCGCACATCGGACGCTTTCTGAATATCAACGACGGATGCTGCAGGCAGACGATTTGGCGCGCTGAATTTTTTTCAAAAGGATCTGTCATAACACAACACAAATGAGTTTTTGTCTCTAAAAACTTCAATTAGGTAACATGGTTCGCATTAAAAGGAAGACAGACCAAATATTTTTTTTTATTAAGAATGAAGTTATGAATGAAAAAATTATGAATTTCCAAAGGCTTTTCAATTTGACTTCTTTAATAAAGTAACCCCTCCTGAGATCGAATTTAAAGTAATTTAAGGTATTTTGACCATTTAAGACGCCTTCCTATAGTAGACCACTTCTATGAAACAATCATTTCAAATACCCATTACTTACAACCGGCCATTCTTCATTATCTTAATTTCTGTCTTATTTTATTTATTTTTTTCGGCATTCAAAAGTCCTAGATATAATAAAAACTACTGTTACGGTTTGATCTCGCGTTTTTCACTGTTATCGTTTTATTTCCGACGTTTCCTATAGTTGGAAGTACCAACGATTCACAGTCGTTGTGGTCTCCACGGATTACTATACTAATTGGAAATAATACGACAGTAAAAACTTGTCATAAAAGCATAAAAGTACTTTTAATTCTGCTTGTTATAGATTTTACCAGATTTATAAAAAAAAAAAATTTTTTTTATTGCTTAGTGGGTGGACGAGGTCACAGCCCACCTGGTGTTAAGTGATTGCTGGAGCCCGTAGACATCTACAACGTAAATGCGCCACCCACCTTGAGATACAAGTCTCAGTATAGTTACAACGGCTGTCACACCCTTCAAACCAAAACGCATTACTGCTTCACGGCAGAAATAGGCAGGGCGGTAGTACCTATCCGCGCGGACTCACAAGTGGTCCTACCACCAGTAATTACGCAAATTATAATTTTGCGGGTTTGATTTTTATTACACGATGTTATTCCTTCACCGTGGAAGTCAATCGTGAACATTTGTTGAGTACGTATTTCATTAGAAAAATTGGTACCCACCTGCGGGATTCGAACACCGGTGCATCGCTTCAACACGAATGCACCAGACGTCTTATTCTTTAGGCCACGACGACTTCAACTTATCCTTTAGGCCACGACGACTTCCGCTTGAGCTAAAAATCTAACTGTGCACACTATTACATTCCTTTAAATCATTTTCGTTCCTTTTAGAAAACTCACCAGGTTGTCATGATCGATCTTTCTTTGTTGGTTTTTCCTTAAAACCGCAGCAGGAGGAATCGGCCTCCTTGTCGGCGGATCTCTTGCTGGAACTGAAGACTTCTTCGAATTCCTAGCGCTTAGTATTTTAGTTAGCAAAATGTGATTGTGCCTCTCAATCTCTCGTAGTCTCTCGTTAGAGAAAGACATGTTAATACGCCGCGTTTGAGGCACTGAAATAGAGCTGTAAAAAAACATTGAAGTAAACCGATTATGGCATAAAAAACTGCATCGTAGGGTTGCTACTTTTGTTTTTCAAAAGTTGAATATAATTCTGTATCCGAAAATTGAAGTACCCGTAATAAAGTTTCAAGTTACATAAAAAAGGTTCTCTTATCTGCCACTATCAAGAAAAAAAAAGACGTGTGGCACTCGGGGACTGCCGCGGTAAAGCTATTGCAAAGTATTTTTTATCAACTTATGCAATTACAATTAGACAATAATAATTTAATATTAAAACAATAATAAAAATAAGACCACGCTATATTTATAAACATTAACAAAAGCAAAACATTAACTGTCCCCTTCACACTCATAAGCTAGACCGCGTGAGAGAGAGATGGGCATACTTTTCATGATGCTCATGCAGTGCGACGTCACGCCGCGCGCTTATTCACAAACACTACACCAGCGCAACGTGTGAATGTGTTGAACGCGAGCTATATAGTAGGTGTAGTGGGGGTGTCAGGTTATTTTCGTTACGGAATTTCTTGAATCAGTCGCCGCGCTCAAATCCCGCGATAGAAGCTATGCAATAGCTTAATTAAGTCACAAAGTATGAAAATATTATTTTAGCCTCGCGTCATCTTAACTTATCCGAGAATGTAATCTACATTTTAAATTACATATTCTGATATTTGCCGACGACCTGATTAGGATCCGAGCAGGATCGGAGCATCTTGGAACAAACTTTGCCGGGACTTAAATTCAGCAGTGTACGGCTGTAGGCTTAGTGTATATTGAGGTGTGAAAAAATACATACGAATTGAAAACTAGCCTATTGATATAAAATCTAAATATCGTTTCTAATTTTTTTTGCTATTTTCTAATTTTGTCCTTACCCATAGTTAGTAGATCTTCCAGAAATCGAATTGGGTTTATTAGTGGACATTAAAGACTGGCTTTTTGTCAAGTTCACACATGTCTGACTGGGTCCACGGGTCGTTTCGCTTTTAGTCACTCTCTCTACTGTTTCAATAGACACTTCCTCTTCACTCTTATCATCTTCGAACTCATCTGAATAAGCGTCTTCGTCATCCGTGTAATATCTTTCGGTTTTCTCATCATCTTTTGATTCGTAAACACAAGTCTCAACGCAAACGTTCGGAGGTCGTTTCACGGCGTCGACTATGCATCCCATTTCCGTGAATTCTTTCGACAGTTCATCTATTTCGTTATTGTTCTCTTCCTGTATTTTAGTTTTTACACCTTTAGAATCGCCCGATGAATTTTTTGTGTCGATATAATCTCTGACTTCTATAATACTCTCTCGGCGTGACATTGTGGGAAGCGTGCTATCTAACGGCTGCTAAAAAATTACAAATTCGTGAATACATATTTGTTTAAGTCGATGGGTGAAAGACTATTTGGTTTAAGCGACATTTCTCTTAATAAGTGACAATTATCTTTGTAATTAAAGGTCCATTTTATTTGGTATTAGTATCAACAATTCAATGTTTTAATTGAACTTCAATGAAGCTTACTCCATTTAAGTAAATAGCTAAAGAAGTTTTTTTGTTATGATATTTTTTCCAAATTTTAAATATTAAACGGCTCTCTTGTAAATTTGCAAAAATGTCGCTTAAACCAAATAGTCTTTCACCCGTCGATATAATTAATTAAAATAATATATTTAAAGCGTGAACATAGCATTTGATAATAGATACGGTGACGGCGAAAATTACAACCGTTCTGCGGAACTCCAAATGTGGATAAAATATTTTAAGATAGACGCAAAAATAAATTAAGTTACGAGCAAATAATCATCGGGTCAAATTTTGAAGTACATATATGCGGTAATCTTTGTCATGAAACAAAATTCAAATTGTTAACAATAACCATACTTTTAAATCTACTAAATTTTATAATGACAATTTATCTAAACTGTATCTATCACTCACTTCTAAAATGTATCACAACGTAAAGTAGGAATAAACGTACCTAAAAACGGAAGCTCCTGTCAGTTTACTTGTAGCAATTATACATTTAAATATTTGCTCAAATTAAGCCAGTTCCTCACTAATCTTCACTTCGCAAAAAATCTCACAAAATTTACAATTTACAAATTCTTATAAAAATTGAATTGTTTCATTGATGGACATAAAAGTTTTGACACATTGCTAATATTTAAATTTCGACTGTCACTGATAATTTTCCTTATCATACAGCCAGTCATTAATGAAAAACATTGTGATTTTTATATTATTAGCGTAAAAGTAACATATCTTCAGTGTCCTTTGTTTTTAAAATCGATAAAGTCCCTAGCAACCAAACCTAAATAACACAATAACGATGTTGTTCATAATGAGTCACGACCGAGAGCTTTAGCAGTGTTAATTTTGTGAAGAATAACAGGATTAATAAGATGTTGTTCCAAAAAAATTGTTATGGTATATTTAGGCAAATTTAATGGCTTTCAATCGACTTTATCATAGAAATCGACTTTTCTGTTTCGTAGTCTCACTGTTTAGCTCATCTCTTGATATTTGAGTTTGACATTTTCAAATCACAATTTGATTAGTTACCGTAACTCATTCAGTAAAATTTACTATATAGGTCTATGATAAAATTTCACTTTTAATCATTCATTCAATCTCAGGTTCTTATCATTGAATAGGACCTTATTATTCTTTTGGAAAATAATGTTTCTATGAATTTCATTTATTATTACTTTCTGCTTAAAAAAAATGGTGACTATAATAAAAAACCAGTTATTAAAACATCTATCCAGGTATGTGTCAGAAACTAAACCAGAAAAATATGCAATTAACTAAATAGGCACACATTAAACAAATTTTCTAATTAAACTATGATTTTAATCTCATTACATGATAATAATTTAACTTAACTATATACTCACATAATATGAGTAGTTTTAAAATTCAACTGACATATTTTTATTTCCTTTGTTTCTTCAGATTCTCTTGTTAGAAACCATACAAAATTTAAAATCCATAGCTATAAACCAGGTTGCAATATTCTGCAAACCTGAAAGTAAACAAAACTAGCTTACTTTTATACCTTATACGAATTTCAATTAAAATGATAATGTGAAGAATTCAATGTGATTAGGTTCACAAAAAACTTATCACCGGAGCAAATCTCACTATCGGCACTTCGAGGTTCCGGTGAACTCCAAGACTTGACCCTCGATGAAGATTTACTTACTGATCTCCTAGAACTACCAGGATGGCTGCGGCTCACATCTGCTAAATGCAATCGAGCATCTTTCAGAATACAATGGACCAAACTGAAGACTGTGCCCATTGTACTGGTAAAAGTCATTTCAATGAGTAATAATTAAGGGCATCTTTACCCTCTAGACTTGATTTGGTAGTGCGTTAATAAAACGGATCACTCCCAGTGAAATCTTTATTACCCAAATATTAGAATTTGTTTATGAATAACTACATTTTATAATTTGTATTTAGCATTAAAATTATTTAGAAACTAACAAAAACACATAACAACTATTTGCAACATATTCTTTAGTTATTCCCAATAAATAATATTTTAAGTATAATGTAATATATATGATCATCATCAGCCCACAGTCGCTCACTACTGGGCATAGAACACTCCCAATTCACACCACTGAGCCCAGTCTTCAACTCTCTTACACTTCTCGCTGGCCACTCTTCAGAAGTCATCACCTAGCCAATATGATATATATATTTATTCATTGTTCATATTGTTGTTATTTTAATAAATATGGAAGGTATGCTATGATTCTATATGTACTGATGTGTCAAATATTGTAGTTCTGTATTAATATTATCTAACTAAAACTCTAATACACAGACAGACGGCATTCTTAAATTATAACAAAAACAAACTATCAAGGACATAACATAACAAGACTAATACATTAAAAACATGCAGGTAGATTCATGCATAAATACTGACAAGTAATGAATAATGCATATCAGAGTTACAGTCTACTGAATTAGTTAGCAACATAGTGTTAGCCTTCAACTCTTCAAATTTAGTGTTTGTTAGTATGCAATATTCTCATTATGAAAATGAAAAGTTTTTGATTTATAATCATAGTTGGTCAAAGTACACACCAACACAGCACAGCAACAATAAAAAGTATAGATGTACTCTTTTTTTAAAATCACTGTCTTTTAACATATGTGTCATGATGTGTGCTCTGAAGAATTGCTTGTGATGATCAGGTCATCTCGTTTTTACTATTACACTGCATACGACAATAAAAAAATACATTACAAATCATGATTCATTACAAAATAAGTATTAAGTTAGCGACATCAATATTACAAAAAAACTGTGTTACATGTTAAGTGCTTTTTTTATGTGCTCAACCTTAATATTACAGAGTTTTTGTGTACAACAAATTGCCAGAACACGTAAAATGTTTTGTTAGTAAACTTCAAGGTCAAATAGACAAGTGTTTGTTGTTTTTCAGAATCTAGACGAAGTCCATATAGCTTTGGAGGTATGTTCAGAACCTCGGGTTATGAATCCGAGTGCGGCCGGTGCTTTACCTGTTCCAGGAAAATATAGTTATATACACAAGGTAACATATGAACTATTTTAGATAAATATTGGAACAAATATAAAAATTTGATAATGTAGAGCTTAAATATTTGAACGATAAACTATTTAGATAAAATATTATCAACACAAATATTACAAAGAAATTTGAATGTGTTCATAGATTCTCTACATTATTACTTTGTATTGAGAAATACCTTTTGCATTATTTATCTCGTTCATTGAAGTAAAACTATCTCAGCCTTAATTTTAAATTTAAGACATTTGAAACGATGGGGTATAATAGTTTATCAAAACGGGTATCAATATATTGCACTAATCAGGGCCATGTTATCTCAAGTCTCAATTTTTATTGTAAAATAACAATCCCAATGGAACTCAAATAGGCTGAATGGTGGTAATTACCTTTCACCTACCTACAGAGTTTGCAGGTTTCCTTTTTTATTATGCAATGATATTCCTTCAATGTGGAAGGTGAAATTCTCATTAACTTGAAAATGGCTATTTTTTTATTTAGACCTGAAATTTATTTCTAGACAAGTACTGGGTTTATATTAAATATTTGTATATTGAAATACTGAAAAGATAAAATAAAGCATAGATAAATATGTCATATCCTTATGTTTTGGTTCATTTCAGGTGATAGACGGAATCTCAGTGGCTGTGAATCATGTACAAATAGACTTCAACTGTGATGCGTTCACCAGTAGTGTTCAAGTACGTTAATACAATAATTACATTAAATAATTTATTTAACTTCAGTGATATCTAGCAGGATGACAGTTCCAAATAGAACACCCTTTTTTTTCGGGCCGGGGGCCGAAACTCCTACCACGTCCCTGCGCCTAGGGGGCGTGTAGGGTATGTGGGATTGACGATCTGTTGATGTTGGGAGCAGCTCGTGGACCCAAGGAGTTTTAGGGCCCTACCGCACTAAACGACTCCCGTGCACTCTTACAACCGACATCCAATCTCCGTCCGGGGTCAGAACCCGGTCAGAGTAGGGGGGTTCCCGCGGTCAACACTAGAACCAGACACGCGGCGCCACCCCGAGGACGCCCGACCGGCGGGTCGTCGAGGCGATAGTCGACGGCTAACGACGCCGGTCTCCGCAGTACGGCAGCCCTACCAGGCCGCCTGGGCGATGCCGCTGGTGGTCCGGTATACCCCGCTGGGCCAGAACCAGCCTGCCAGGTCGGAACGAGATACACAGCTGACCGGGAAGTAAAGAAAACCCTATCTAAACTACATCAGTGAATAAAGGGAATTAAAGAAAGACATTGCTGCGGTTCGATATTCTGGTCGTTGAATCATATCTTCTGAATTAGATGTTCCTTTATCCGTGGGTAGAATATTAAACAGCCATTCGCTATTACAGATTTCAAGGGTGACCGTTGAGTCACGCACTCCAGACGGTCGGAAAGGGGATCTAAGACTGACTAGAATCAAATGTACTGATACGGGACAACTACTTATTTTTAAGGTATTTATAGATCATGTTTTAAGCTATTGCATCGCTTTTATCGCGGGCTTTGAGCGCGGCGACCGAATCAAGAAATTCCGTAACGAAAATAAAACGTAACACCCCCACGCTGCCTACCATGTAGCTCGCGTATAACGTAGTGATTATATACTCTTTGGCTCGCGTTCAACACATTCACATGTTGCGCTTGTCTGTGTTCGTGAATAACTGCGTGGCGTGACGTCGCACTGCATGCGCATTATGAAAATTCTGCCCATCTCTCTCTCTCGCGCGGTCTAGCTTATGAATGTGCAGGGGACAATTGATGTTTTGCTTTTGTTAATGTTTATAAATATAGCGTGGTCTTATTTTATTATTGTTTTAACATTAAATTATTACTGTCTAATTATAATTGCATAAGTTGATAAAAAATGCTATGCAATAGCTTTACCGCGGCAGTCCCCGAGTGCTACACGTGTTTTTTTAAATGTGTAACACAGGACTCTTCATTATAACCTATTTGCAGCTAAGTACCATCACAAATGCAGCGCGAGTAGTCAAGAAATCGCTGCGTAATATTATTTTGGGATGTTTTAAAAATATTAAGAAGTTGTGAATGTTCTTTCAGGAGCTGGAATGGCAGAGCGCTCGCATAGAAGCCAAAGCCCACGGCGCGGCTTCGGCTAATTTACCTCCCTTACGACTCTTGTTAGGGAATACACACTGTCGTATTGTTATAAAGAAGAGGCTATCAGGTAAAAAGTACTAACCTATTGTAAAAATAGTATAATAACAAAGAGTATAGTATAATTTTTTTAAGGGATTTTATGACCTGGTAACTAAGACATTTAGGTCGTCTTATTTTAATTTTAATGATAACTTTTTTATATGAAAAATGATAATATGAAATGAAATGAAGTTGATTATTATGAAACATGGCATGAAATGAAATGAAAACGAAATGAAATGAGATGAGATGATATGGGATGAAGTATAATCCCAGTAAAATTATGGTAATTTACTGAGACTTTTACAGTGGACTTTTTGGAAGATCCCGAGAAGTTACGTCCAGCGGCTTTATTTCATTTTCCCACATTTGTGCACAGATCCTAAATGGTTAATAAACCTCCGTTATTACACATTTAAACCTGAAGAAACACTAATTAGACAAAATAAAATAAATCACAGAACATCACTCCTCGCGTTCACGCCAAAAAGTCCGTATAGTATAATTTTGTTTCGGGTCCCCCTCATATGTCGGTCTGGGGACCGGCGAGTGGGACCTAAGAAGACGTCGTGCAAGCTGCTCTGCACGCGTTTTACGCAAGAGCATCCGGGTGATGGAAGGCCGGCTATCCTCGACCCACGCTGGTTCTAACCCAGCGGGGTATTCCGTAGGATAGCTCACTCTAACCGGCGCCATCTAGGCGGGCTCCGGATAGCCTGCCAACCGAGAGGGCTGGTGGTCGTGGCGCCGACGACCGCCAGTCCGGCGTCCCGAGGGGGAGGGTAATGGAAGAGATGTGCTCCGCACTAAACACTTCACTTTCCCCCCTTTGCCTTTTCATGAGTTCTGTCTCATGTGAGGTTTGGACGTTGGTTGTTGAGCGACAGAAGGTTTTAGTCGGCTCGACTCCGACATGCTCCGCCCGCCGTCCCCAGTGGAGGGCGGAAGTCCGGCGATTTCCTCCTGACCAAAAAAAAAAAAAAATTGTATAATTTTGTACCAACTAAACTAAAGATGTTATTAGACGCGTGAATATTGAAACACTATTCGAAGACCACAGATAATATATTAATATATTGATTGAATGAATGGTATTTATTGTTTAGTTCTTAATAAATGTGTACTATAGTTATTAGTGTTGATAATAGTCTTGCTGTATTTAATGTTATTAATTCCTGTAACTACCTAATTGATACAATAAGATTTTTCTTCGATGCGAAAAACAATATCTCCCTTAACCGCAAATAAACAATATCATGCCAAAACCTTAAAGCAAAAAGTCGAACCTTGGACATAGACTGAGAGAGCGACCTTCAACTGTTCAGATTGTGCGGTGATAGCATCCCGATTGGCCATCTGCCCGGAGCCCGTGGCGTGGGCGCTCACCGACGGGCAGCTCCGCGCCGCGCTGGCCTGCGCCGCCGCCCTCGCGCAGCCCGTGCGCCGGGCCACCGCCGCCGCCACCAGGGCTAAGGCGCTTAGGAAGGCAAGTTCACATCTACTAATATAAAGCTCATGGCCCACCTGGTGTTAAGTGGTTATCGGAGCAAATAGACATCTACGGTTTAAATGTCGCCACCTACCTTAAGATATAAGTTGTAAGATTTCAGTATAGTTACAACAGCTGCCGAATTCTTAAAACCGAAACGCATTACTGCTTCATAACAGAAATAGGCAAGGTGGTTGCACCTACCGGTGCGGACACACAAGAGGTCCTACCACGCAAATTATAATTTTGAGGGTTTGATTTTTACTACAGAATGTTATTCCTTCACTGCGGAAGTCAATTGTAAACATTTGATAAGTATGTATTGATGTGCCTTTGGAAAACATACAGCATTGTATTATGAAGAAGCAGTGTGTACTTAGCTTAAATTCCTTGTCTATGTCCAACCATAGACAGTCAATTTAGTTCCATCTTTAGCCGCTAGGTGCTGCCAGCAAGTATAAAGGAAGCGCAGCCATCTTTGATCTTCATAGCGTTGTGTACTTTCGTACTGTGAAGTCGCAAATCCANTAGTGATGATGATGATGGTCATGATTATGATAGCGAAAAAACAATTACAAATACCAGCTCAGCTTCAGCTGATCCAAGACCTGGCACCAGCTCTAGTTTTGACCTAATGGAAGGAATATCTATTTTACCCCTAGATTAAATTACTACAATTATTAACCTGTATTTTTTGTTCATGTACTAATAAATATATAAATAAATAAATATTATGTTGTTTTTAATAACTTAATAACATTTTTGTACGTAATTGTACGATGCGCGAACTTACCCCCACTACGTCAACTAATGCTCAAGAAGTTTGCCGAGTATTATACGAGCAAATAATCATCGGGTCAAATTTTGAAGTACATATATGCGGTAATCTTTGTTATGAAACAAAATTCAAATTGTTAACAATAACCATACTTTTAAATCTACTAAATTTTATAATGACAATTTATCTAAACTGTATCTATCACTCACTTCTAAAATGTATCACAACGTAAAGTAGAAATAAACTTACCTAAAAACGGAAGCTCCTGTCAGTTTACTTGTAGCAATTATACATTTAAATATTTGCTCAAATTAAGCCAGTTCCTCACTAATCTATTCACTTCGCAAAAAATCTCACAAAATTTACAATTTACAAATACTTATAAAAATTGAATTGTTTCATTGATGGACATAAAAGTTTTGACACATTGCTAATATTTAAATTTCGACTGTCACTGATAATTTTCCTTATCATACAGCCAGTCATTAATGAAAAACATTGTGATTTTTATATTATTAGCGTAAAAGTAACATACATATCTTCAGTGTCCTTTGTTTTTAAAATCGATAAAGTCCCTAGCAACCAAACCTAAATAACACAATAACGATGTTGTTCATAATGAGTCACGACCGAGAGCTTTAGCAGTGTTAATTTTGTGAAGAATAACAAGATTAATAAGACGTTGTTCCAAAAAAATGGTTATGGTATATTTAGGCAAATTTAATGGCTTTCAATCGACTTTATCATAGAAATCGACTTTTCTGTTTCGTAGTCTCACTGTTTAGCTCATCTCTTGATATTTGAGTTTGACATTTTCAAATCACAATTTGATTAGTTACCGTAACTCATTCAGTACAATTTCACTTTTAATCATTCATTCAATCTCAGGTTCTTATCATTGAATAGGACCTTATTATTCTTTTGGAAAATAATGTTTCTATGAATTTCATTTATTATTACTTTCTGCTTTAAAAAAATGGTGACTATAATAAAAAACCAGTTATTAAAACATCTATCCAGGTATGTGTCAGAAACTAAACCAGAAAAATATGCAATTAACTAAATAGGCACACATTAAACAAATTTTCTAATTAAACTATGATTTTAATCTCATTACATGATAATAATTTAACTTAACTATATACTCACATAATATGAGTAGTTTTAAAATTCAAGTGACATATTTTTATTTCCTTTGTTTCTTCAGATTCTCTTGTCAGAAACCATACAAAATTTAAAATCCATAGTTATGAACCAGGTTGCAATATTCTGCAAACCTGAAAGTAAACAAAACTAGCTTACTTTTATACCTTATACGAATTTCGATAAAAATGATAATATGAAGAATTCAATGTGATTAGGTTCACAAAAAACTTATCACCGGAGCAAATCTCACTATCGGCACTTCGAGGTTCCGGTGAACTCCAAGACTTGACCCTCGATGAAGATTTACTTACTGATCTCCTAGAACTACCAGGATGGCTGCGGCTCACATCTGCTAAATGCAATCGAGCATCTTTCAGGATACAATGGACCAAACTGAAGACTGTGCCCATTGTACTGGTAAAAGTCATTTCAATGAGTAATAATTAAGGGCATCTTTACCCTCTAGACTTGATTTGGTAGTGCGTTAATGAAACAGATCACTCCCAGTGAAATCTTTAGTACCCAAATATTAGATTTTTTTTATGAATAATTACATTTTATAATGTGTATTTAGCATTAAAATTATTTAGAAATTAACAAAAACATATAACAACTATTTGCAACATATTCTTTAGTTATTCCCAATAAATAATATTTTAAGTATAATGTAATATATATGATCATCATCAGCCCACAGTCGCTCACTACTGGACATAGAACAATCCCAATTCACACCACTGAGCCCAGTCTTCAACTCTCTTACATCTCTTGCTGGCCACTCTTCAGAAGTCATCACCTAGCCAATATGATATATATATTTATTCACTGTTCATATTGTTATTATTTTAATAAATATGGAAGGTATGCTATGATTCTATATGTACTGATGTATCGAATATTGTAGTTCTGTGTTATTATTATCTGACTAAAACTCTAATACACAGACAGACGGCATTCTTAAATTATAACAAAAACAAACTATCAAGGACATAACACAACAAGACTAATTCATTAAAAACATGCAGGTAGATTCATGCATAAATACTGACAAGTAATGAATAATGCATATCAGAGTTACAGCTTACTGAATTAGTTAGCAACATAGTGTTAGCCTTCAACTCTTCAAATTTAGTGTTTGTTAGTATGCAATATTCTCTATTATGAAAATGAAAAGTTTTTGATTTATAATCATAGTTGGTCAAAGTACACACCAACACAGCACAGCAACAATAAAAAGTATACATGTACTCTTTTTTTAAAATTTATACATTTTTTTTTTTTTATTTAAAATATTTTAATTTTTTAATATTTAAATTTATTTATTATAAAAAAAAAAACACAATATTCCTAACCTAAAAGTACATGTTATTATCCGCAACATGCTTCGTCAGATTACAGAAATAAAGTTATCAGCAACATGCTTCGTCAAAAAGTACAATACTTACTTTCAGCTGCAAGCGTCGTCGTCGTTTTTTAAAATCACTGTCTTTTAACATATGTGTCATGATATGTGCTCTGAAGAATTGCTTGCGATGATCAGGTCATCTCGTTTTTACTATTACACTGCATACGACAATAAAAAAATACATTACAAATCATGATTCATTACAAAATAAGTATTAAGTTAGCGACATCAATATTACAAAAAAAAATTGTTACATGTTAAGTGCTTTTTTTATGTGCTCAACCTTAGTATTACAGAGTTTTTGTGTACAACAAATTGCTAGAACACGTAAAATGTATTGTTAGTAAACTTCAAGGTCAAATAGACAAGTGTTTGTTGTTTTTCAGAATCTAGACGAAGTCCATATAGCTCTGGAGGTATGTTCGGAACCTCGGGTTATGAATCCGAGTGCGGCCGGTGCTTTACCTGTTCCAGGAAAATATAGTTATATACACAAGGTAACATATGAACTATTTTAGATAAATATTGGAACAAATATAAAATTAGATAATCTAGAGCTTAAATATTTGAACGATAAACTATTTAGATAAAATATTATCTACACAAATATTACAAAGAAATTTGAATGTGTTCATAGTTTCTCTACATTATTACTTTGTATTGAGAAATACATTTTGCATTATTTATCTCGTTCATTGAAGTAAAACTATCTCAGCCTTAATTTTAAATTTAAGACAAGTGAAACGATGGGGTATAATAGTTTATCAAAACGGGTATCAATATATTGCACTAATCAGGGCCATGTTATCTCAAGTCTCAGTTTTTATTGTAAAATAACAATCCCAATGGAACTCACATACGCTGAATTACCTTTCACCTACCTACAGAGTTTGCAGGTTTCCTTTTTTATTACGCAATGTTATTCCTTCAATGTGGAAGGTGAAATTCTCATTAACTTGAAAATGGCTATTTTTTAAAAGGCTTACAATAAATAGTTGTATATTGAAATACTGAAAAGATAAAATAAAGCATAGATAAATATGACATATCCTAAAACTATGTATTTTGTTTTGGTTCGTTTCAGGTGATAGACGGAATCTCAGTGGCTGTGAATCATGTACAAATAGACTTCAACTGTGATGCGTTCACCAGTAGTGTTCAAGTACGTTATTACAATAATTACATTAAATCATTTATTTAACTTCAATGATATGTAGCGGGATGACAGTTCCAAATGGTTAACGAAAGTAAAGAAAACCCTTTTTTTTTCGGGCCGGGGCCGAAACTCTTACGAGGGCCCTGCGCCTAAGGGACGGGCGGGGTATGTGGGATTGACGATCTGTTAATGTTAGGAGCAGATCGCGGGCCCAAGGAGTTTTAGGGCCCTACCGCACTAAACGACTCCCCTGCACTCTTACACCCGACATTCGATCTCCGTCCCGGGTCATAACCCGGTCAGAGTAAGGGGGTTCCCGCGGTCAACACTACAACCAGACACGCGGCGCCACCCTGAGGACGCCCGACCGACGGGTCGTCGAGGCGATAGTCGACGACCAACGACGCCGGTCTCCGCAGTACGGCAGCCCTACCAGCCTGCCGGGTCGGAACGCGATACACAGCTGCCCGGGAAGTAAAGAAAACCCTATCTAAACTACATCAGTGAATAAAGGGAATTAAAGATGTCTTGCGGTTCGATATTCTGGTCGTTGAATCATATCTTCTGAATTAGGTGTTCCTTTATCCGTGGGTAGAATATTAAACAGCCATTCGCTTTACAGATTTCAAGGGTGACCGTTGAGTCACGCACTCCAGACGGTCGGAAAGGGGATCTAAGACTGACTAGAATCAAATGTACTGATACGGGACAACTACTTATTTTTAAGGTATTTATAGATCATGTTTTAAGCTATTGCATCGCTTTTATCGCGGGCTTTGAGCGCGGCGACCGAATCAAGAAATTCCGTAACGAAAATAAAACGTAACACCCTCACTCCGCCTACCATGTAGCTCGCGTTCAACACATTCACATGTTGCGCTTGTGTGTGTTTGTGAATAACTGCGCGGCGTGACGTCGCACTTCATGCGCATTATGAAAATTCTGCCCATCTCTCTCTCTCGCGCTTATGAGTGTGAAGGGGACAGTTGATGTTTTGCTTTTGTTAATGTTTATAAATATAGCGTGGTCTTACTTTATTATTGTTTTAATATTAAATTATTACTGTCTGATTATAATTGCATAAGTTGATAAAAAATGCTATGCAGTAGCTTTACCGCGGCAGTCCCCGAGTGCTACACGTGTTTTTTTAAATGTGTAACACAGGACTCTTCATTATAACCTATTTGCAGCTAAGTACCATCACAAATGCGGCGCGAGTAGTCAAGAAATCGCTGCGTAATATTATTTTGGGATGTTTTAAAAATATTGAGAAGTTGTGAATGTTCTTTCAGGAGCTGGAATGGCAGAGCGCTCGCATAGAAGCCAAAGCCCACGGCGCGGCTTCGGCTAATTTACCTCCCTTGCGACTCTTGTTAGGGAATACACACTGTCGTATTGTTATAAAGAAGAGGCTATCAGGTAAAAAGTACTAACCTATTGTAAAAATAGTATAATTACAAAGAGTATAGTATAACTTTTTTAAGGGATTTTATGACCTGGTAACTAAGACATTTAGGTCAAGTCTTATTATAATTTTAATGATAACTTTCTTATATGAAAAATGATATTATGAAATGAAATGAAGTTGATTATTATGAAACATGGCATGAAATGAAATGAAAACGAAATGAAATGAGATGAGATGATATGGGATGAAGTATAATCTCAGTAAAATTGTGGTAATTTACTGAGACTTTTACAGTGGACTTTTTGGAAGATCCCGAGAAGTTACGTCCAGCGGCTTTATTTCATTTTCCCACATTTGTGCACTTTCACAGATACTAAATAGTTAATAAACCACCGTTATTACACATTTAAACCTGAAGAAACACTAATTAGACAAAATAAAATAAATCACAGAACACATCACTCCTCGCGTTCACGCCAAAAAGTCCGTATAGTATAATTTTGTACCAACTAAACTAAAGATGTTATTAGACGCGTGAATATTGAAACACTATTCGAAGACCACAGATAATATATTAATATAATGATTGAATGAATGGTATTTATTGTTTAGTTCTGAATAAATGTGTACTACAGTAATTAGTGTTGATAATAGTGTTGCTGTATTTAATGTTATTAATTCCTGTAACTACCTAATTGATACAATAAGATTTTTCTTCGATGCGAAAAATAATACCTCCCTTAACCGCAAATAAATAATAACATGCCATTCACCTTAAAGCAAAAAATCGAACCTTAGACATAGACTGAGAAAGCGACCTTCGACTGTTCAGATTGTGCGGTGATAGCATCCCGACTGGCCATCTGCCCGGAACCCGTGGCGTGGGCGCTCACAGACGGGCAGCTCCGCGCCGCGCTGGCCTGCGCCGCCGCCCTCGCGCAGCCCGTGCGCCGGGCCACCGCCGCCGCCACCAGGGCCAAGGCGCTCAGGAAGGCAAGTTCACATCTAGTAATATAAAGCTCACGGCCCACCTGATGTTAAGTGGTTACCGGAGCCCATCGATATCTACAAGGTAAATGCTGCCACCTACCTTGAGATATAAGTTGTAAGATCTCAGTATAGTTACAACAGCTGCCGAATTCTTAAAACCGAAACGCATTACTGCTTCATAACAGAAATAGGCAAGGTGGTTGCACCTACCCGTGCGGACACACAAGAGGTCCTACCACGCAAATTATAATTTTGAGGGTTTGATTTTTACTACAGAATGTTATTCCTTCAATGTGGAAGTCAATCGTAAACATTTGTTAAGTATGTATTTTATTAGAAAAATTGGTATCTACGCCTGCGGGATTCGAACACCGTTGCATCGCTAGTTACGAATGTACCGAACGTCTTATCCTTTAGGCCACGACGACTTTAGACTGTCCGTTAAAGTTATAAAATGAAATGTTTCAGATAGAAGAGCCCCGGGAGCAGATACAGAGCCGGCCGAGCGGGGCGGCGGGCGAGCGCGACATCCTGGCGCGGGTGTTCGCTAAGCACGACGTCCGGGAGACCTCGTACCATCTGCTCGCGCCCAGGATCGACTTGCATCTATGCGACGATCCGGGATGTTAGTACCACTACACTGTGCTCTTTTTTTATTATCATTGCTTAGATGGGTGGACGAGCTCACAGCCCACCTGGTGTTAAGTGGTTACTGGAGCCCATAGACATCTACTTTGAGATATAAGTTCTAAGGTCTCAGTATGGTTACAACGGCTGCCTTACCGTTCAAACCGAAACCATTACTGCTTCACGGCAGAAATAGGCGGGGTGATTGTACCTACCCGCGCGGACACACCATTGTGCACAGTTACAACGAGCGTCTTTAGGCTCCAATGACTTCGGTTACATTACAATGAAATGTATTTTTAATGTTTTGCAGTGGGTCGTTCAGAAAAGCCGTCTCTATCGAAAGGTGGCGCTCTTCAAGTTACGCTGATCAGCATGCAAGCTGACTTATTCCCATACCACAAGGCGTCTAACGACAGGAGGCACTGGAAAGGCTACAGGTATACTCCGTAGAATAAAATTCAATCTGAATCTTAACTTGACTTATTATAGTGATAAAAGTCAGACGACAGTCCGACAGACAGTTAGAATGAACTCTCCTCCAGATGTTTCCCGAGCGCTATATCATGTCCTTCTTCAAACGAGGCTTGTGGAGAGTACTTAATGGTAGGCAGCGGCTTGGCTCTAACCCTGCCATTGCTGACATCCATGTGCGACGGTGACCACTTACCATCAGCTGTATGCTCGTCTGCCTACAAAGACAATAAAAAAATATTTAAAAAAACGAAAGATATTCTATGCAATTGAATGGGGTGAGTGTGAACTCACATGAAGTGTACTAATCCAAATGCTCTCGGTTATTATTGTGACCATCTGCACCAACTAAAACACGACAAACTGAATGTTACCCGTCGTCTTAATACAGACATTCTACACTTCGCAATACGACACACCAGACCCACGATACGCTCGACCACCAATAAAATTTGTGGGGGGGGGATACTACTACACACTAATTGTTACGTAATGGCCCCCGCCAAATCGGTCCGCGGTCGCATACCCTTGTCCCCTGATAAACAGCGGACGTATTTACTGGCTTGAATAGTAAAAGTAATTGTTCAAATTTTGTTTTTGTTTTGTAGAGAATCCGCAACGCCACACAGTCAGTGGCTGTCTCAGGCGCTATCATCGTTCTGCACGAATTTGCTGGAAACACTCGATCCGAGGCCACTCTCTACTAACAATAAGGTCATAATGATTTATGATTCCAATTGTATACCCGTTTTTTGTTTCCTACCTATTCTAGTGACCTCGAGGAGTTATACTAGATTCGCAGAACTTGTAGATGAGCTCACGGGGCTCAAACCTGACGAGGTTAACACGAACCCTAGGAAGAGTCGTGCTTCGCAGAATCTACCACCGAATCGGAAACGCGACCCATTGAGAAGATCCGGCGAGAAATTCAATGTGCTGTGTCTGTGGGTTAATTTACTCGCCGAGTCCTTCGAACGATGATCGATATACCTACCCGCATTTTTTTTTTTTTTTATTGCTTAGATGAGTGGTCGAGCTCACAGCCCACCTGGTGTTAAGTGGTTACTGGAGCCCATACGTACTCTACAACGTAAATGCGCCACCCATCTTGAGATATAAGTTCTAAGGTCTCAATTATAGTTACAACGGCTGCCCCACCCTTCAAACCGAAACGCATTACTGCTTCACGGCAGAAATAGGCAGGGTGGTGGTACCTACCCGTGCGGACTCACAAAAGGTCCTACCACCAGTAATTACGCAAATTATAATTTTTCGGGTTTCATTTTTATTACACGATGTTATTCCTTCACCGTGGAAGTCAATCGTGAACATTTGTTGAGTACGTATTTCATTAGAAAAATTGGTACCCGCCTGCGAGATTCGAACACCGGTGCATCGCTACACACGAATGCACCGGACGCCTTATCCGTTAGGCCACGACGACTTCACTAGTGTGTCTGCGGTCTGTTTAGGCAGCGGCGGTTCTGCACCTGGCATTGCTGACGTCCATGACCGACGGTAACCACTCACCATAAGATCGTATGCTCGTATACCAATATGCCAATAAATGAAAACTATGCCAGAATCTTATATAAGCCAGAAGAATGTCTTGACTGAAGTGTCAATGTCAGCTACTACGATAAATGACCGTATTGAATAAAGACAAAAATAATATAAATGCAATATATTTGCAGCAGTAAACTTATGAAGCATCCGTTATCTGATAATCGACTCCAAATCTTATAGTTGACAATTAAGTAAAAATATGCGGATTCGATCTTTGTTGTACATGCAATTCTTGTAAAAATCAATATACACCGGTCGTCGTATCCATCAGGCGGCGGACGCTTCACATTCGTCACTGAGCTTGTTATTGTCAGTCAACGTATACTAACTAACAACAAGATAATCTGTGCTCTAGAACCAGGTCGCGAGAGGTGAAGAGACAGCGTCGAACGGTACAGGTCAGAAGCCGGCAGCGGAGGCCCCGCAGCGCAGCGCCTCCAGTGCCCCGCCCGCTACGACTACGTCACAACGTAATTACTCATACATTACTTACTCACACGCGTCCTGTGTAGTTTAAGAAGACGAGGACCGCTCGTACTGGGCATTCCTAACGTCTGTACATCAAACGAATCGCAATCGAACCATTTTAGATTAGAGATATATCGATATCGATTAGAGATATATATTATATATCGCACATACGGTGCTATCACGTCACTTATGCTAATAATAATAATTAATTTAAATAATTTTTTTTTTCAGGAGAAGCGTTTGGAAACTCAACATCTTATTACAATTATTATATAGTTCTTCTCGACTAAAGAAATAAAATGATAATATTTAAACTACAACTTTAAACTTCGTCAGTAAAAGCAAACATTCTCACTAATAACTATTAAAAAAGTGGATTTTCTCATACTCAGTTCAGTTTTATCAAAAATTGCATATAAGTGATGTTATAGCACCAAACGTGCGTTATGTCGGGGCGACCGCATTATTGATACCATCGTCAGACATCATAGGGGCGAATACCTAGGGCTATCGAGTTAAGAGAAATAGTGAGTGCGTAAAACACGTTTGTTGTCTTAGAGCAATTTAGCAAATTTGCTCTAATTTTGACGTATGAAAACGTAATAAGCTTAAATTAACGAATAAGTTCGTGTAATCGAAATCATACCTGCAAAAATTATAATTTGCGTTATTGTTTGCCCCGAAGCAGTAATGCGTTTCGGTTTGAAGGGTGGGGCAGCCGTTGTAACTATACTGAGATCTTAGAACTTATATCTCGAGGTGGGTGGCGCATTTACGTTGTGGATGTCTATGGGCTCCAGTAACCACTTAACACTAGGTGGGCTGTGAGCTCGTCCATCCATCTAAGCAATAAATAAAAAAATATATATTGAAAAACGACGCAAACGCTATACTGTAGAACTAAGACTTCGAACTCATGTCTCAATGTGGGTGGCGCATTCACGTTGCTGATGCCTATAGACTCCGGTAACCATTGAACACCAAAAGAAACGTGAGATCGTTCACCTGTTTAAACATTGAAAAAATTACAAATGAAGAACAGGTTTAATGACCACATTGTCGCAGGGATTGCATAACAACTTATTTAAATGACAAAAATGCTGTTTTGAACTATACTTACTTTTTCGGATGAGACAATCATAGGCCCTCTATAGGAGCTATAGTGCGCGCGGAACTAGTTGGCCGCGTCTTAGGTAGCGACAGGGCTGAGGGGGCGGGTTGCCTACTGCTCGCACATGAGATTTGACAGTGATGACTAAATAATAAAAACAAAATGAATAAATGAAATAATATACTGGTGGTAGGACCTCTTGTGAGTCCGCGCGGGTGGGTACCACCACCCTGCCTATTTCTGCCGTGAAGCAGTAATACGTTTCGGCTTGAAGGGTGGGGCAGCCGTTGTAACTATACTGAGACCTTAGAACTTATATCTCAAGGTGAGTGGCGCATTTACGTTGTGGATGTCTATGGGCTCCAGTAACCACTTACACCATGTGGGCTGTGAGCTCGTCCACTCATCTAAGCAATAAAAAAAAAAAAAATATTTTCCACAAAAATTTAGATCTTTAAATACCAAAAAAAGCTACTGGAGTTCACCTAGTAATCGTAATTGGACCATAATGACAGATACCATAAGGTTCAACTTAATTTTTTTAAACAGTTTCTCTTTTGATCTGTTGTGTACGTTTGAAAAAAAAAATGAGTACTGTTTTGGTTTTCACTTTTTTTTAAAAGATATTGTAAAAATAATTTTGTAAGGTTCATAAAGTAAATTTACTTATTTGGATGAGGTTTTCAGATTGAGATCCAGAGGGAGCTCAGTCAGCCTAAGTTCTTCTATGTTTTTTGCACTGGATTACCTAGTTCTCAGTAAACTTTGAGTGTTAGATTGTGATCACTCATTGAAATGCAATTTTCTAGCGTCACCAACAAGAACTCGTATACTTCAACAACTAGGAAAACTGATGACGACATGTCTGGTGCTGAGGATAGACAATTTCACGGTATATAAGGTAATATACAAAAAACATTGTGTACATAAAATTTATAGACATAAAAAAATGTTAATTTAATATTACAAAACAATTGTTTTTAATATTAAAAGAAGACGTGTCATGACGTTACAATTTGGTACAATAATACTCTTATGAGTTGCGAAGTAGACGTGTTCGGGTTTGACGCGTGGGACATCCGCTATATACCTTAGGAACTTCGGCCTCATATCTCAAAATGGTTTGGGACATTCATGTTGAGATGTTTATGGGCTCCGGTAATCGCTTAATACCGGATGATGATATATCCGTCTATCTGACTCGTCTATGCAATAAAAATAAAATGTTATCGTCATTATAGTTGCAGTCTGTTCACTGTGACAAACAATTCTAACTGAAATAACGTATGTGTAATTTTAAGTCACACAACCAAATTGATATTATTGCTAAACCAGAAATTCATAACCTATATTTCTTTGCCTTTATGGGCAAACGATCATATGACAAGGATGGTCCCACCGATGGACGGTCCCCGCCGCTCACAAGTGTAACCGTGACAATGCTACAGAACAGCTTCAAAACAAACTTATTATTAAATTAATTGTTAGTTAATTGTAGAAATCGTCGTGGCCTAAAGGATAAGACATCCCGAGCATTCGTATCTAGCGATGCATCGGTGTTCGAATCTCGTTCTAATTACTGGTGGTAGGACCTCTTGTGAGTCCACACGGGTAGGTACCACCAACCCGCCTATTTCTGCTATGAAGTAGTAAGGGGTTTCGGTTAGAAGGGCGGGGCAGCCGTTGTAACTATACTGATACCTTAAAACTCATATCTCAAGGTGGGTGGCGCATTTACGTTGTAGATGTCTATGGGCTCCAATAACCGCTTAACACCAGGTGTGCTCGTCCACCTATCTAAACAATAAAAAAATATATTTTCAATCAAGAACCCATCACTACAGCAAATCGTAGCGGAGTGTTGTTTCCCGATTGCAGAGTGTTAATTAGTAAACTGTTGTCACAGGTATCAACTGGTTCGAAAACTTACGAAGCCTTGCGGCCTCTAGTCAACGCAGAGAAGGCGACTCTGCCCGGAGACGCCGGCCTCCTGCACGCTGAACTCACGTTCTTCTACTACCCCGGAGACGACTGCTTCCCAGGTACCTGTCAACTGTCACTGTCAACTGAGCACACACGGAGACGTCAGACGCGTCCTTAGTCATGTCTAAAGCGATAATAGGGTCGACGAAAAATCACCTAGTACCATAAAAATCCAAAAACCAAATTTCTTCGTGCACCTTATTTTGTTGCATCAAGAGGACGCAATTGTTCTCTTTACCACTATTGTGTGGCGGGTAGCCATCATACAACACAAGATATTTGACAGATGCCTGAATCTCGCTTACGACATTTTCAAGATAAACTTGCATATATGAGTCGTCTATTATCAAAGGTGGCAATCTGTGCATTTGGACAAAAAAATATTATTGATATGTCAATACAGATTGATTTAAATATAATCGTCTCCTTCAAAGAATACGGTTCAAAACCTGCATTAAATAAAGGTTAATACTTAACCTGTTATTTATCTAAGATGTCGTTCAGAACAGTTTTGTGACTGCCAATGGAATACAAAGTCAATAATTCGTTTTTCTGATTTACCAATAATTGTCCAGAAGTCACATTGCCGGCTTTGATAATAGTCGACTCATATACAAGTTCCGAACAACAATATTCGGACCGTCGGTGTACCGAGTAATATTGCCCGCTCGATGGAAGATCTTCCCTTCGTCGCTTAAATCCCCCAAAATGGTTAGCTTTATCTTTGTGCTTAGTGCGAGTTTTTTAACGTTCTCGATAGCGTAAAAGTTAACTCCAATTTGTATGGAGTTGGAACATTTGCCTGCGTTTGCCGCTAGGGGCGCTGTTTCAACTGCATACAAATTGGAGTTAACTTTTACGCGATCGAGAACGTTATAAACTCGCATTAGCCACACTAGTTATTCTTTTTTTTACTTACCTACTCGCCGGTAGCCTAAGACTATTCCAGCTACGCGCGGACATGTAGGCGAACTCACGGCCTCAATCTGAGAAAATTTCTTACTGGTGGTTGGACCTCTTGTGCGTCCGCACTGGTAGGTAACACCACCCTGCTTGTTTCTGCCGTGAAGCAGTAATGCGTTTCGGTTTGAAGGGTGGGGCAGCCGTTGTAACTATACTTGAGACCTTAGAACTTATATCACAAGCTGGATGGCGCATTTACGTTGCAGATGTCTATGGGCTCCAGTAACCACTTAACACCAGGTGGGCTGCGAGCTCGTCCACCCATCTAAGCAATAAAAAACAATAATTATATTATAATTCCATGGGGAGTGCTCTGAGGAATTGTTCGAGATGATACCAACGTCTCATTTTTACCATCGCACTGCCCGCCACCGGAGTAGAGTTCATCCATACTACCTGGAGCCACTGCGGTCATCCACAGTGCGTTTCCAGAGGTCTTTTTTGACACGTACCATCCGGCTATGGAATGAGCTCCCCTCCACGGTGTTTCCCGAGCGCTATGACATGTCCTTCTTCAAACGAGGCTTGTGGAGAGTATTAAGCAGTAGGCAGCGGCTTGGCTCTGCTCCTGGCATTGCTGAAGTCCATGGGCGACGGTAACCACTTACCATCAGGTGGGCCGTACGCTCGTTTGCCTAAAAAGGAAACACAAAAAAAAAATTGAAAATATTAGTCCAAGCAGGAGCTGAGTGCTTCGCAGAATCCACTTGTCACCGACAGATGTCGCCACACATACCGTTACCGTTCCAGTCCCGGCCCCGAAGCTGTACGTCCAGCTGAGTCCGGTGCGCGTGTCGCTGGACGTGAACAGCGCGGTGTGGCTGGGCGCGTTCCTGCCGCACGTGGCGGGCGCGCTCGCCCCGCCGCGCCGGGGGGCCGTGGACCCCGACACGCCCCCGCCGGCCCCCTACATGGACGTCAGGATGGAAGCCATTATGCCAAAGGTGAGCAGGATGCATTATTGTTTACGCAATCCCTGGCTATGGATGAATAATAAAATCGCTCTTACATTGTTCTTTTGCATTTAATGCAGCATACCCTAATTTCTAAAATATTTGATTGTAATTATTTTCTTATTGGAACATGTAGCACAGTTAATTGATTCTTAGATTTATTTATCGCCAATTTTATGAAATTCGCATATTTTAATTTATTAGTAATATGATAAAAATAAAGGGCTAACAGCAGCTGTATAAAGTTATGTCCATCAAATTAGAGACCCAATGACATTAACAACAATAATTTCACTACCAGTATTGATTAGATGTTTCTCGTCCTTTGCGAATCGCGCTACCAAGTAAGTAATGCTATTAGAAAATCAAGTTTTTGTTTACAATGAAATTGATGTAACAGGTAGTGCTGGAGGCGGGCCCTGAGCACGTGTCTCAGCAGCGGGACCGGCCCAAGGAGCTGCACGTGTGCACCGCGCGCGCCATGCTCACGAACGTGCGAGAATCGCCCAGAGCCAGTAAGTTCAGAAAATCAATCGAACGAAAACATGTACAGTAGGCGCGCGAGCTCATGTCCATCCTGAGGAATGCGGTAGTGCTGTGACCTTGTCAATTATGGTAATGTCGATAATAAATACCGATTTAGTCAACAGCTGTCAATTTGGTTTAATGTAACATAAGGTAATTTTGCAATTTATGAAATTAATTACTTGTTTATTTCTAATAGAGAAAAATATTTTTTAAATTCCAATTCAATCACTATCAAATGAAAAGACAACTGACAGATCAGAGTCGGAATCAGTAAGTATCTTTTTTCAGTAGGTTTTTTTCTATCTGAACTTGTTGGAAGCGGAGTAGTCATGGTTAAATAACACAATAGCGTTAGCGTATATCGATATCGATAAGCGCGCGTTACAACCGTCAAAGACAACACTCGACATCAGACAAATGCGGGTAGACGAGCGAAGATGGGGCGAGCTGTCCCCCGCACGTCGCCTCTGGCCCCAATGGACATGATGTCGCGCGTATACAGTAGACGTATCCTAAACGGGTATCCATTTGCTAAATACGTTTAAAAACAAAAAAAATAAACTGCGCCTTGCGTTATAGTTATTGATTTAATAAAATTGTAAAATATAGATCAATTTAAGAAAGTTATTTAAACATTCACTGTAGTAATATTTTTTGTAATTACCTAATTGAAAACATCACCGCTTTTTAAGGTGATAAATACATCAGTGGCATAATGAGGCTGGAGCTATTTCCTAAAAAAAAATACCTGTGAAATTTAAACTACAAGTCACAAAACTTTGTTGTAGTAAAATGAAACATATAAAAAAATAGTATCTGGTTCACATCTGATGTTAAAACGTGGATAGGCTGCATTAGTATTCAATGGTATACACGTGAAAATTCCAAAAAGCTTACCATACACCACCTTCCAGAAACATATTGACACTTAAATTTAGGGTCTTAAGATTGTAGTTTCAGTGATATAAATTATACGTTATTACGTTCAGACACGGCCGGTACCAGAGCTGATTTAGCTGCCATACTGTCAGCCCTGAGGAGGGCGACACCGCCCAGAGGAGAATTCCCAGCTTCGACTGAAGATCTGGATCCTATACACGAACAATTTGTTTTACACGCGGACAGTAAGTACAAAATTTGTTTCGTGAACAGAGTAAATTTGGATCGGGGCCCATAGACAGGCAATAGCAACTTGTAGACGTCGTCTCAGTTTGATGGTGGTAGGGCGTCTTTGGAGACCGCACTGGTAGGTACCACCCCTTGCGTCCTGTCTGAAGTTTGGGACACCCGTTGTACTATAGAACTGAGACTTAGACTCCCATCTCGTGAGCCGTGAGCTCTTTTACGCTTTTAAGCAGTAAAAAAATTTAAATGCGAAACCCAAATTTCAATGGTATCAAACTCTCACCTTTTAAACTGGAACGCATGATTGCCCTGTAACAAAAATAGAGAAGATGGCGGTGCTACCTGTGCGGGCTCTCGATACGCTGTACCACATAAGTTGGCGGCTATGCATGTTGCCAACTTAACCCATGCATCAGCCCGCTAAGTTTCTCGCCGGATCTTCTCAGCGGGTCGCGATTCCGATCCGGAAGTAGATTCATTCGCGAAGTAGCTGCTCATGAGTCGTTAGGTCTCCTTCTGAGGCGCTCGGGCAGTTGTTGGCTAATCCCACCCCTCTTGTTTGAGACTTTGCTCGCCCACTTGTCCTAGTGAAACTGGATAGGCCTCGGGGCCACCAGAAATGGTTCAATCATAAATCAATAGGCAATAAAAAAAGCATGTTGCTGAATCCTGTTAACCCGTGTTTGACCTGAATCCAGACCTAGACGACGTGGATCGTGGCACAGCCATAAGTCCGGAGCTGCTGTGGCGCGAGAACCGCTCGGTGTGGTGCGCGCGCGTGGAGCCCCTGTGGGCGGACTTCTGTGGCGCCAGGGCTACCAACTACAAGCCCGCGCCCCTGCTCGACGCCACGCCGCTCACCGCCTGGGTCAGTGCCAGCTGCGACTAACGAGACCACTTACTTCTGTATTACAATTACTATTGTTACGCGCTGGGGTTCGGGATAAATAAAAATTTCACCAAAGTACAACTTAAAAACTGTATTCGACGCTTAAAACACTTAAACACTTCACAAACCTTTAATACTCTCAATTCGCTTGTTCCGCTTCGCTTCAGGTGATCCGTTCGCTGTTTCGCTTCGAGTAGTTCCGATTACTGACTGACTGCGTGCCATCCCTACAACGCCTTTATAGCCGATACCTCATCCCTAGAATTATCGAAAATATTCCACACATCTCGTCGTAGTTTCCGCTATATGCCAATAGATGGCGTTGTATTTTTCGAGCGTACTAGGTGCTTCTAGGTTCTTCGATATTAGTTCGACTATTAGGCGACAGATGGCGTTACTCTTACCGGCGTAACACTATTATCAACATAAGGACATTCACTGCTGATCAGAGATTATTAAATAAATCGAGCAAAATAACTTGCAAATAACCTTTATTAATGAATGAATTGGATAAAGCATTTTTAGCGGCGCTATTAATATGTTTCCGGTCACCGTACTTGTCGAACCCGTCGCTTGCGACGAAGGGCTCGACGAGCGAATTAACCCACAGACACAACCCACTGAGATTCTCGCCCGATCTTCTTAGTGGGTCGCGTTTCCGATCCGTTGGTAGATTCTGCAAAGCACTGCTCTTGCTAGAGCCAGTGTTAGCAACGCCTCCGGTTTGAGCCCCGAGAGCTCAGCTACGCGCTAGGGTAATGCTGAGATAACCTCTCAAGGCTATCAGCTTAGGTAGGAAAAAAAAAGATAGGCTTAATACAATAGTCACCTGAAAAGTATACTAAAAACATTTCTATGCTTGCCACATTTACTTAGACAACCCCACGTTAACAACATGACCTTGTTTTGCAGTTGTGCTTCAATGATGACCTTTCTCGCATATGGGTGGTGGGTCGGACGTGCGGTCTGGCCGGACTACAAGTGAACCACTACCAGTTGTTGTTCCTGCTGCGGCAGCTAGAACGCGTCTCCGAGATGATGGCGTGGCTGGCGCACGACGCGAGCAGACAGCCTGACGCAGAAGAAGGGTGAGCTAGTTAATAAGGCTTCGATATTAAGCCTGCCAAGTGGTTCCACGGATATAAACCTCATTGGTTCTACGAGATGTGAAGTTTCTGTAATATTTAATAGAAGTTAAGGGACAAAGATGTACTGTACACCATAATTTAAAATACAGATATAGAATCTTATTTGTTACAAGCCGTACTTGCTTCATTATTTTCATTTCATTATTTATTGTCATTATTAGTAGGGAGTCCAACACTAATATAAATATTAACCTATCCATTAAGTACATGTATTTTCTACATGGATACCAAATTTCAAGTCAATCGGATGCATGGTTCAGTAGTTATAACGGAACATCCATAAAAGCCACTGTAGATTTGTATATTAGTATAGATAATACGTCGATCATAACCAAATTGCAATTTAAGAAACCAATAAATGTAATTAAAACTAGAATGAGAACATAAGAATTTGTAAAAATACAATATTCCTGTATAGTAACCGGCAAAGTTCTTGAGCAAATGACCTTGACTGCGCAGAACCGAATTTTAGATCACTTTGGTGGTGAGGGTGAGGCGCGACGGCAGGGGAAATCGTATCGAGCGCGTTATTGGTAGATCAGTCGAACCTTGCGCCCCGCATCGCGCCCTCGTTCCGCTTGCTCCCAAAAGTACGCTTGCGTACAGTGGAAAGTTTATCGTTATTAATCGTTAAGTTATTTGTTATAATTGCTTGTTGACTTTGTTGCCATTGCTATTTGTTGAGTGTTTGTTGATTTTTTATAAAAAATACACTATATCACGACAAACTGGTGTAGTATTCAAAAGAAAGGGTAAAAAAATTGTGTACGACGTATATTGCTTCATTATAAAACCGGGGAAGAATGATATGGAAAAAGTAAAACAGACTTCGGAAGCAACAAAAACATCATTGAGTACTGTTAGGTGCATTATTAACGAAGCTAAAGGCTGTGGCTTGCTCGCCGTGTTTGGGACTCCGGGTAAGAAAAGATCAGGGAAGAAGAAAGTTACCGGAATGGATAGTTTCGTTCAATCTGTAATAAAAAGATGTAATCATAATAACTACATAACAAGCAGCGAAACTCCGAACCGTAGAAAGGCTTCGAAAATTTTAAAGAAGATATACATTTTAATGGCTCGGAATGAAGTTTACGACGAATTATGAAAGAGCTAGGCTTCAGATGGAAAATAGAAAATAATCGGAAGCTGGTAATTGTAAAAAGTAACATTCGATTACTACGAATCGAATATCTTAAAAAAATAATTAATTATAGACAAAAAAGAAGATCGAACCGACCGAGTTGTAAACTACACTGATGAGCCCTATGTCGACCCATCACGATGATGGCGACTCGGGTGATGAAAAAAGTGATGATGATGATGGTCAAGATTATGATAACGAAAAAAAAATTACAAATTCCAGCTTCGCTTCAACTGAACCAAGACCTGGCAACAGCTCTAGTTTTGACTTAATAGAAGGAATATCTATTTTACCCCAAGATTAAATTATTACAATTATTAACCTATATTTTTTGTTGATGTTCTCATAAATATATGAATAAATACATATGTTGATTTTAATAATTTAATTGCATTATGACGCAGAGTAAATAATGTTTTTGCACGTGAGTGTACCATGCGCAAACTTACCCCCACTACGTCAACAAATGCTCAAGAAGTTTGCCGGCTATTATATCTATTTATTACGTAATTATATGGGACTTTGACCCCATGTCTCAAGGTGGGTGCTGGCATTGACTTGAAGATAATAGACTTAAATGAAAAGTTAACAACGTACAATGTAATCTATAGGATCCGGTATTACTAAGTAAGTTAAGCAAAAGCGATATTAAAAATAGCAAAATTCTTTTTTTTCTTTCAGGTCAATCGTTGTAGGACTTGTGGTTCCAGCAGTGGAACTAACATTCGTGCTTCCGTCGAACTGTCCCGGTCAGGAGTCTTCTCGAGATTTGGACAGTGTTCCTTTGGATTCGTCCAGCTTGCAAGATTTGAAAATGGGTAAATACAAAACTATTGATTGCTAAACTCGCGCAAATAGAGCGCTTAGTTTATTGTTAGGGTTTAATTTATTGGATCTCCATATATTATACTACCAGGAGCCACTGCGTTCATCCATAGTGCATATTCGGAGATCTTTTTTGCTACATACTATCCGGCTTTGGAATGAGCTCCCCTCTATGATGTTTTCCGAGCGCTGTGACATATCCTTGGTCGAACGAGGCCTGTGGAGAGTACTTAACGGTAGGCAGTGGATTGGCTCTGCCCATGGCATTGCTGAAGTCCACGGGTGACGGCAACCATTCACCATTGGTGGGCCGTATGCTCGTCTGCCTACAAGGGCTAAAAAAAACATACTTTTGTTCTTCTATTAACGTGGATAAAATTCGTATAATTCAATAAATATAGATTCAACGTTGCACAGGATCCGAAGCGACCATGGCGCCCTCTATTCAAGACAGAGACAGCGGCGTGCCCCCGGCGAGCAGTGTGGACGTGCTGTTAGCGCAGTCCCTGCCCGCAGAGGAGGTCCCTCCTCCCGCGAGTCCGGGACTTAACTTCGGAGGTAACCAATACACCGGTAGACTACGAGATAAACATAAGAAGGGTTCCAAAAATTATTCTTTTTTTTTATTTTTTTTAAAGATACATCGTCACCAAGCTTGTGCGACATAATTCCCTGTAACCATTGTAATTGGCATTATTAACCAACATTATTGACTCATCATGTTATGCACATGTTTAAAAATTTTGTATTTTGATCACAATATAGTTTGGTGAGCTAAAGTTATTCAGATTCAAACCCCATTGAAGTTCAATTCAAGTTCTTGAGCTATGACGAGTGCCAATAAACATAATCTTGGTATCTTCTTTCTACACTTACTATAGGTATATTCTACACTTAGTGTAGGTGATACTTGCATACACAAACGTAGCTTTCAAATCCAGCTAGAAAGAAGTCCTGAGAAGTAAGCCTTGTCTCGGTCTTCCTAAAAATGTATTAGTCACCTGTGAATTTATAATTGTATACATTGTGATTTTAAGTTGAATTCTATTGAAGAATTTCGGATAGTTCTTTACCATAGACATGATAATTTCTGTTCACCTTACTCAATAGTTCGGTACATACCTACTGATGAAAGTGGCCAAGTAGTATTGCAAACGTTCCAGATGTATGTATAAACAGGTACTTGATTTGAATTGAAACCTTAAAAGAAGTACTGAACTTTTTAAACTTATTTTTGTATACGCCATTCGGCATTTATAGTTTAAGGCGTAGTGTAAACTCGCACGGATACGTAACGCCATCTATGTCTGTCGCGATGCAACTATGGGTTCCGATTGTCGGCGATATTGTGTCTATAATAATTCAAATTTCGATCACTCGTCGCGGAATGGGTGGCGTTCATATCGCGATGTGATGTCCATAGGCTCCGCCGAGTAAGCTTGTCTGCCTACTCACGCTAAATAGATTTTTTTTCACACAGGTTTCTCAACGATGCGACGCGGTTTCAATTCGCTAGTGACTTCGATAGACAGCGCCCTCACACGAGACGACACGCGCAGCGACGCCGCCTCCACCGCCAGCTCGGACAGCGACCGCTACGTGGTCGTGGGGCTGGCCGCGGAGTCGCCCGACGACGCAGACCTCGCCTTCAGGTAACCGAACTGGCGGGCCGAAGCGCGGACACTCCACTGGTACACACTGGTACACATTTTACTGGTGGTAGGACGTCTTGTGAGTCCGCACGGGTAGGTACCACCGCCCTGCCTATTTCTGCCGTGAAGCAGTAATGCGTTCCGGCTTGAAGGGTGGGGCAGTCGTTGTAACTATACTGAAATCTTAGAACTTATATCTCAAGGTGGGTGGCGGCACTTACGTTGTAAATGTATGTGGGCTTCGATAACAATTTAACACTAGGTGGGCCGTGAGCTCGTTCAAACACCGAAGCAATTATCTTATTCTATTGCTTGTATCGTTTCATATCATCAGCCTATAACAGTCCACTGCTGAACATAGACCTCTATGATTGGCTCACTTCTCTTTCTCCTCTCTTCTTTGTATAGATCATCACTATGCCGACTCTAAACATGTCCTGCACTACTTTTGCCAATACCCTATTGCCTTTCCTAAGCCCTTTTTTTTTAAATATTTATAATCCTTAATTTCATTAATTAATGTTTTCCAAATTTACCTCTTAATCAGAGAATTCGAACATGGTCGTGCGTCCAGCGCCGTGGAGGTGGCCGCCGAGGTGGTGGAACGGTCCTCGTCGCCGAGCGACCACTCTGTCACCAGCTCGTGTAGGAGACGTGACGTTGTAAGTCGAACGTTTAGAAAAGCTTTCAACTGTCGTTCTTTTAAAACAACTGTACAGTCACCATAAAAATAACATTATTTTTAATTAATAAATAAAATTTTAAATTTTTTTGTTAATGAATTTTGTAGAAGAACGTCTCAATGATAACATCATTTTGCAACTGTTAATAAGGTGTAAAGTTCCGGTCTACTCAAGCTGCTGTTACTGCTTCTCTATCGACTGTAATTGTAACAGCAATAGTAGTACAAAAGCTATTGGGACTTC
Source organism: Bombyx mandarina (assembly GCF_003987935.1). Next base: position 6,486,153 of record NW_021011476.1, on the reverse strand, counting down.
AGTTTTATATCTTCACGTTGTGACCACTCTCTCAGAGTTTCGATTGTTATAAGGGCCAATCTGAATTAAACATAATGTTTTCCCGAATTTCTATTATAAATAAATCTATGAATTTTAGTCTACCTATCGATTGAACGTAAGAATATCGACAATGCAAGAGAAAACTATGTTAGACTCTATACAAAATTCTATTTAAATATACCCATATCGTCTTGTGATGACGATTTGGTATATCGATAACGAACCTCTATAAAGTAAAATGAGTTTGTTGATGACTAAAGGACTTTATAGCGGGAAAGCGAGGAGTGAAGTTGTGTGATTTGTTTTATTTTGTCTATTTAGTGTTTCTTCAGGTTTAAATGTGTAATAACGGTGGTTTAGTAACAGTTTAGTATCTGTGGAAGTGCACAAATGTGGGAAAATGAAACAAAGCCGCTGAACGTAACTTCTCGGGATCCTCCAAAAAGTCCACTGAAAAAGTCTCAGTAAATGACCACTATTTTATTGAGATTATACTTCATCCCATATCATTTCATGCCATGTTTCATATTAATCAACTTCATTTCATTTTATAATATCATTTTTCATAATATAAAAAAGTTTTTATTAAAATTAACATAAGTCTTGACCTAAAGGTCTTAGTTACCAGTATCTAAAATCTTATTCAAAAAAAATTGATGACTAAAGGCTTATGAAACAGATATCAACGTCGACATGGCGCCTGAACAACATACACGTCGTCCACCAGAGCGCCAACGGCAGCTCTAGACTGCGGCTCGCCGCCGACGACCTGGTCTCCGACGAGTGCACCGCCATACCCTGGGACGAGTTCCAGGTGAGCGTGCAACTGCTCTTATTAACGTTTACTCTATACTCAGATTCGTCTCCACTTTATCGACTACTCAAAAACTGAATTCCTATTCTGTTGTTGATTGTTAATATTACTTGATGAGAGTTGTTGCGTTTTTCAGTTATATTATATTTAATGTGAATCAATAATCTATCTATACTCTACAGTAGTTTTTACGGATGTTCCGTTATAACTACTGAACCATGCATCAGATAGACTTGAAATTTAGTATCCATGTAAAAAATACATGTACTTAATGGATAGGCTAATATTTATATGAGTGTTGGACTCCCTAATAATAATGACAATAAATAATAATGTTAATATTAAATGCCCAGCGAAGCGGGCGAGTACGGCAAGTCGTATTATGTGATTGTATTTTGCTAACGTCCAACAAAATGAGTTTTTTTAAATGTATGCAATCTAACAGTCTACAGCTAATGTAGATTAACATAAAAATATCTAATAATACATTTGTTGGTTTGTCCTTTCACTCGACAACCGAATGTCTGATCGGTGATAATTTTTTTCAAAGTGATACTTCGTAGTTAACAGACTGGTACAACGTTGTAAACAATTATGCCTAAATCATGACAGTGTTATAAGATGTAATATTTTTTTTTAATATTTAACAAACATTATAATGTTCATTTTCAAACGCAAAAACTCCCATTATGCGATCTTTTACAAAATAATCATTAACACGTTACATATCAGCACGACAGAACATAACCTAACTTACAAAACTCGAGCATTATACCTCACAAGTTTAATTTAAATTTTATTATTGTAAATCTTAAAATGCTATTTATTCAATATCTATACAAAAATAAAACTGTTAACTTTGTTTAATACTTTTCCTTCATGACTTACAGTAGGTATATAAAAATATATTTTGCTTATGTGAGATCTCCCAGGAACGCATTGTAAGATCAAGACCCCCATAATACGCATGCATCCATCATCATGTCACACCATTGATCATCGTATCTCGTTCCCCGTAAAGTTTAAATGCTGTTTCAATAATTTCTAATTTAATATTTTTGTATGATTATTATAGAGGTTAAGCTGATGTAACCCGTTAAAATTGTTATCGATTTAAAAAACTCAAAATATTTAATCTGTGAATAGAAAGTAATTATAAAAATGTTATTTTTAACTAGAGCTAACAATTTTATTTACGAAAAACATTGTTGATTTAATTTTTTGTCTATGCCAAGTTGTGTCAGCTTGACCCTACAAAAAAAGATTGCATCCTTTACTCTAATAATTACGTGTCTATGTGTGTTTTTTCTCTATGGCAATATCCGCCCGCTCGGCTATCTCGACGAAAGACCCGAATCAAGGTATTTGGCGGTCGATCGCCTTAAATTTTGTAATAAACACGATGTAGTGATATCATTATGTTGAGTGCCGATTTAGTTTGTAGAGGTTTTGTGTCGTAGCCAAGGGGGTCTGTTTGAGTACGAGTGAATGAGACAGAAAATGTTGCCATCATGCTAATTGAAACACATGTATCTTCGTTATAATGTTAAATTGTATTTTTTCATGTTCTCTCTAATCAATTTACAAAACAAAATGGAAATGCCATCAATTAAATATTATTATTTATTTTTTAATTGACGGAAACATTTTCAACATAACGCTTCTTTGCTATTTTCTAATCGCCATTTTGAACTTAACATAGCAATACTATCTCAATCTGACGTCAGCACGAGTAGTATACATTTCATTGGTTAATGAGACTAAATTCAGTCAAAAACATCTTAATTGTCTCAACACTCAATGCAATGTGGTTATAGAAGCCTATATACACATAAGTAGAATCTTTGAGGTTGAGATGTGAGGTCGAAATTTAAACGAAATTATAATAACGGCTGCCCTGGCTGCCGTAACGCTTGACTGCTTTAGGTCAATATGAGCGAGTCATCGTTGCGTACCAGCAGGACAATTACAATATACACACGAGTAATACAATCAGAAATCTTTCGTCAATAAACCTTTTCCAATGAAGTCGTCGTGGCCTAAAGGATAAGACGTCCGGTGCATTCGTATCGAGCGATGCACTGGTGTTCGAATCCCGCAGGCGGGTACCAACTTTTCTAATGAAATACGTACTTAACGAGTGCTCACGATTGATTTCCACGGTGAAGGAATAGCATCGTGTGATAAAAATCAAACCCGCAAAATTATAATTTGCGTAATTACTGGTGGTAGGACCTCTTGTGAGTCCGCACGGGTAGGTACCACCACCCCGCCTATTTCTGCCGTGAAGCAGTAATGCGTTTCGACTTGAAGGGTGGGGTAGCCGTTGTAACTATACTGAGACCTAAGAACTTATATCTCAAGGTGGGTGGCGCATTTACGTTGTAGATGTCTATGGGCTCCAGTAACCACTTAACACCAGGTGGCCTGTGAGCTCGTCTACCCGTCTAAACAATAAAAAAAAAGAAGTTTACCTAGACCGATCAAGCTACCGCTCTCGCTACAAATCCACCTTGAGTAGGTCAAACTTGGGGCACGTGACCCTTAGAAATTCATAATTGCTTAAAAGATCGTCTATGACGATATTATTATTGAATTAACGGTAAAATTTTAATTTATTATAAGACATATCGCATGAGAGCTTGACCCCACCTTCCCTCTAGAATGACATCCCTAATTCCCTAATGTAAAAAAAAATCAGAATTAAATACATGCATCTAAAATTAAGAATAATTTTTACATTACCTGCATCTCTTCATTTCAGCCATTGCCATTGTATGATTATAATAAAATAAAAATCCTTCCTAACGCACTTAGTGCATGTCACAATTTAGTAGTGATGGAAATAATTTTATTTTAGGATTTATTAAGCATTTACGTTTTAGCTTTTAACGAAATAAATAACGCTTGCGTCTGTTACATGTATTAGTGCTATTTGATTTTAAATTCCACGAGGCACTCAAAAAGTTTTTCTGAAAGTAAAAAGGAACTACAGGTTCTAAACTACAGTGTTACCACCTACTTTTTTATTTATAACTATGCATCGACCTCTATATATTTCTCTATCGTCTTCACAATCTGCTCATTTTCCAGCGATGAATATTTTCCTTCATTTTTGGGGAATACTGCCTTTCGTTCGAATTTCCTTCAAGTATGACTGTTCTGCGCTCTGGTATTCCTTGTTGCGTGTTCATTGCGTGCTTTGAACGCAAAATATGCTTTCTCTATAAATGTAATTTCTATTAATAGAATGTTCACACGCAGAATGCATTTATTTGTGACATACGTCAGAGTCATTACTGGGCAATTTCGCTTACATTAATTAAAGCATCTATTTATATAGATTTAATATTAAACATTATCTTGAACTTTTCTTGAAGTCTTCAGAACCACCTAAGTTACTGCTATTAGTTTAAATTTGAAATGGTATAAAATTATTATTACTTGTAAACGTTTTGTCCAAATTCATTTTTCAGTGAGACAGACAATTTTAAATTTGCTCAAAAATATGTGAATTCACTTCTTCTATCTCTCGGATTTCATGATCTTTTCTATTAATTTCATAATGATTACGGACGATTCATACAAATGGTTAGCGTTTTTTGCGGCTAAAAAACTTTTTGTGTGCCTTTATACTATGTACGTTAGAAGATCTCATTGAGGTTGCTCACTGATGCAGTTTTTTTTGTTAACTCTAGAACAAATTTTCAATGCGCGCCCGTGCTTGGACCGAACCTGCTATAGACGAGGACAGCGAACTCAAACCCCGAGAAACACCGAACGTAGCAGCTAGATTGACCAGGACAGAACTATCGAGAACTTTAAACGAAAACGTAATTTTAAATTTTTTAAACATTCATGTAAATAATGTCTTTCAGTTTTTATTAATATTGAATTTGGAAGCAAAATTAAGCTCGCCTCTGTACACACTTATCTCGATGTACCTTTATAACCAGTGGTCGGAGTAGGTAGATTGATTTTATATACTTGCGTCAAGATATTATAATATGGACGAACATGTCATTTTATTCATAATGATTATTTTTTTAAATTGATAAAAAAAAAATTTAATACAATTTCTATATTTATGAGATAAAGTAACAAAAAGCTCTGTCTAAGTTTTGTCTCATACTGACAAGCGTCATTTCTAATTCAACGAAATTGACAAAATACGGTGTAACTATTCCAAGGTGTTTTTGTATAAAATAAAATACTGGTCACCATTAACTAGCACTGGTAGCGTAGATTAATATTATTAATGCGTTTTTCACCTTAAACACAGATTCATGCTAATTTCAAAATTCCGGAACAAATATCACAATAAATATAAAGTTGCGGTATTTTGGAGGCATGTCCATATTATCCTCTACGTTTGACGTCAACGACCTTAAATCAATCTACCTACTCCGACCTCTACTTATAACGAATTTGGATATTTGTGTAAAAGAACGAAAAAAAAAGACAATCCTTTTCAAAAATATTTGTAAAGAAAAAGAAACTATTCAAAGTTTATTTTAATATTTGAACAGGGCGAAGCAACCGGCCTGGCTCCATACGAAGAGCTACTGGAGGCTCGCGTGCGGGACCTCAGCCTCGCGCTTAACATGAGCACGGCGCTCGCTCTCTCGGAGTTCATAGAAGACGAGGTCATCGCACCGCCCATGCCTCTAGAAGTTTGTATCGGCCTTGAATGAATATACAAATGGTTACGCTAAAGAATATGGTGCACGTGAAAGAAGTGAAACTTCTTTTGCGGTATTGTGGTTTTTTCTATATTTTCCATTCTTAAATCAAATTTCTCTTGTAATAGGGAATGTTGTGTATAAGAGAAACTATCTAACTCGCTTTTTCCCTTTCCCTCTCTCCACGGTCGAGTGGTTCGCGAGACGCTGTGTCTGTTTTCTCACTCTCAGTCCTCCTAATATATATCTTTTCTCTCTAGCCATAACGAATTTGTCGAGAGTTTAATTTTACACACAACGCGCCTAAAGAAGTTTCACTTAAAAAAAACTGTAACATTATATTAGATAACGATGCCATGTTCGTTGACACGAAAGAAAGATAGGATTGAAGTGTCGAGTATACTGAGCTGTAAACAAAACACGTTAAGTGTCAATAGTAGTTCGATAAATTATTAATAAAACACTATTTATAATATTTCAGGTTTTAATAGAAAACGTGAAGGTGCATCTCGTGGAAGACCGCCCGGTCCGTTCGATACTGTCGCCGCCGCCGCAGCCCCTGGACATCGACCTGACCACCCTCCGCGTCACGAGGGCGTCGGACGGCGTGCTGAGGCTCGGGCCGCCGCTCTCCACGCCCTCCACGGTGGCCTCGCCCAGCACTCCACAACCGAACCCCGAACTGGACGAAGCCAGGGCCACAATAGACAGCTTGAACAAGGAAAACGAGGAGTTGAGGAAAAGACTGCTCACTCTGTCGAGGATCGCTGATGACAATAGGGAATTGCGAGCGTGAGTACAATGTCCTTATAAACTGATGCAGCCGATGACATTTACTTTAATAATTAGTCTCCAAGTAGTAAGTTAAAGTCGATTCGTTCTATTTTCTTATATGGGCGATCTAGCTCACTTATCATTTAGTGTTAAGTGGATAACGGAATCACAAAGCTAATGCCGTCACGTACCTTGAACACATCAGAGTTTTATTTATATCAGATCGCCCCCACCCTTGCAACCTTCACGGCAGAAACAGACGGGACCGGTGGTACTTACCACCCATATTGGCCCACGATACCACAAATAATAACACTAATAAGTTTTGTGTTTTTTTTTTTCATTACACGATAATAAGGCTCGCAGATGCATATTGTTACGCGCTGGGGTTCGGGATAAATAAAATTATACTGAATTACAAGTTAACACTGTATTATGTAACTTAGAACACTTAAACACTTCACAAACACTTTAAAACACTCAACAAACACTTTAAAACTCTGAACTCGCTTGTTCCGTTTCGCTTCAGGTGATCCGTTCGCTGTTTCACTTCGAGTACCTAGTTCCGACTACTGACTGACTGCGTGCTATCTCTACAGCGCTTTTATAGCCGATACCTCATCCCTAGAATTATCGAGAATATTCCACACATCTCTAGTAGTAGTTTCCGCTATCTGACAATAGATGGCGTTGTACTTCTCGAGCGTACTAGGTGCTTCTGGGTCCTTCGATATTCGTTCGAGAATATTCCACACACCTCTAGTAGTAGTTTCCGCTATCTAACAATAAATGGCGTTGTACTTCTCGAACGTTCTAGGTGATACTAGATCCTCCGATATTCGTTCGACTATTCGGAGATAGATGGCGTTACTCTTACCGGCGTAACAATATAAAAACAGGTTGTTGTCAATTGTGCAGGAAAGTAGAAGAGGCCGCCGCGCTGCGTCAGTGCGTCCACAAGGCGCAGCAGGAGGCCGTCAGCTTGCTGGCCGACAAGCAGGAGCTGCTGGAGACCGTCCGCGCCCTGCAGGTGAACAGGCCGTACTCTAGTATCGGCATCGCGAATACATACGTTTGCAGCTCCGTAATCAATTACACTAAACTGAGAGTACAGTTAAAAAACTGCATAATTGATGAAGTATTTCGAAAATCTATCCATATATATAAAAATGAATTGTTGTTCGTTAGTCCCGCTAAAACTCGAGAGCGGCTGGACCGATTTGGCTAATTTTGGTCTTGAGTTATTCGTGGAAGTCCAGAGAAGGTTTAAAAGATAGATAAATATGAAGATGCTCGGAATTAAATAAAAATAACAATTTTGTTTTTCTTTTGATATGTCCCCCGTCGGACGGATTCCTTTTGTTTGTTTTAAGTTTATTTTATACAAAAGCTTAGGTCTTTTATTTATCGATTGAGGCACTACGAAGTCTGCTGAGTCAGCTAGTACTAATATATAAATCTACAGTGGTTTTTACGAATGTTCCGTTATAACTACTGAACCATACGATCGACTTGAAACTTGGTATCCATGTAGAAAATACATGTACATACTTAATGGATAGGCTAATATTTATATGAGTGTTGGACTCCCTACACCAGATGCGGTGGCGTTAATGATGGGAATCTTTGTGGGGGTGAGAAATAATAATGTTAATTTTAAATGCCCAACAAAGCGGACGGGTACAGCTAGTAGCTGACCCAAACCCTTTATCCGGTATGGTCTCGCAGCCAAATCCGATTAGAAGACTCGAGAGAGCCGACTATGCTATCCTACTAAGACGAGACGGAGCATTGGCTTTGCCCTTCCAAACCATGAACACTCTGAAGCTGATTATAGTCTTGGCGACTGATCACAAGTTTTAAAGTAAAAGAGAAAAAAAACTATACCTTTATTTTATTTTATTGATTAAATCGGTGGACGAGCTCACAGCCCACCTGGTGTTAAGTGGTTACTGGAGCCCATAGACATCTTCAATGTAAATGCTGCCACCCACGTTGAGGTATAAATTCTAAGGTCTCAAGTATAATTACAACGGCTGCCCCGCCCTTCAAACCGAAACGCATTACTGCTTCACGGCAGAAATAGGCGGGGTGGTGGTGGGGTCTTTCTTTCAATGGTGGTACCTACCCGTGCGGGCTCACAAGCCCTACCGCCCATATGAGTCATTTTCCTACCTAAGCTGATAGCCTTGAGAGTCTATGTCAGCGATACCCTAGTGTGTAGGTGAGCTCTTGGGGCCTCAAACCAAGAGAATTCGCAGAATCTACCACCGGATCGAAAACGCGACCCACTGAGAAGATCCGGCGAGAAACTCGTTGGGTCATATGAGTCAGGATTATTCAGTCTGTTCGTATTCCAGGAGCAGGCGGGTTGTCGCGGCAAGAGGTAGCGGTCCCCCGGCGGGGCGCCGCACGGCTGCCTCGACTGCACCGCGTGCTGCGGACACGACCCCTAGCAGCGCGCCAACACACCAACAAACATTACTTTGCTATCTATATATTAATACGTGAAGAAAAAACTTTGTACCACTTTTACGAAAATTGCGTGGACGTAGGAAATTGCCTACACTTACAGAGAATACAGAGAAGGACTACAGAATGCTAATAATTGTTAAAAATTACACATAAAAAATACTTTAAATCAATTTAAAAAGCATAATTATATACTCTTTTGTTTATTCTTTATAGTATGTGGTCAAATTCAGAATAGATTGATACCTATTGTTTGTCTTCAATCTATAGTGAAGCCTTGGCGAAATTTGTTATTATAGAGGGCTATGATAGTCTTTGACAATAGACTCCTTAATCATGTTCAAACTTATAGTCCACTAATTTCTATTATTACGTGAAGTTTATTCAGACTCCTTTGACGGGCTTTTATTAGTGTATTTCCATTCTAGACAAAGTGAGCGGCAGGGTCCCTTCCTCATAATGCAGCTCCACACCTAGGGATCGATACACTGAACCCTGTTGTAATGAACGAATGGATTTACTAACGATGACGTCATCGAATGAGTTTATAATACGCATGCAAAAGTTTGATTGATCTCTAAATATAATAAGAATAAATTGATAAATTGCCATCGTCTCTATTGAAAATTACCTAAACTATTTTCTGGATAATGCGAACCTAAGAGAAGTTTTCTAGACCGGTAAGCGATTACTGACAGATATGACCGACATTATGAAATACGTAGTTAAATGGTAGAAAAATTGCTGTGTTTTTGGCTTATACGTCTATGATAATTATGTACGTTTGCAATAAACAATATTGCATATTGATTTTTCTAAATATAAAAAAAACGAAAAAGAGTACGTAATTCTAATTATGTTGCTATTAAAATATCATAAACAGAGACGATACAAAAGCATCCAATAACATCCGTCTTGTTATCGACAATACGTAATGTAATGGTTGGTGGAATGTTATAAGTGATTTAACTGAATCTCTCAGTTGAAATTCAATCCATCCATTTAACTGTGAACAAATTAACATAATGCACGTTTGTTCATCGAAGCCGATGTTAAAGTTATGACCTTAGTAGATGAGTCGTCTATTATCAAAGGTGGCAATCTGTGCATTTGGACAAATTTTTTTTATTGATATGTCAATACAGATTTATTTGAATATAATCGTCTCCTTCAAAGAATACGGTTCAAAACCTGCATTAAATAAAGGTTAATGGTTAACCTGTTATTTATCTAAGATGTCGTTCCGAAGAGTTTTGTGACTGCCAATGGAATACAAAGTCAATAATTCGTTTTTCTGATTTACCAATCATTGTCCAAAAGTTAGATTGCCGGCTTTGATAATAGTCGACTCAGATACACGTGAATTTATTTTGAATATGTTTATCGACTAACACGAGATACGGACGTGATGTGTGAAGTCGTCGTGGCCTAGAGGATAAGGCGCATGTGTGCTTAGTGCGAGTTTTTAACGTTCTCGATATCGTAAAAGTTAACTCAAATTTGTATGCAGTTGGAACAGCGCCCCTAGCGGCAAACGTAGGCAAACTGTTTGAAAAAAAAAGTGTAATAAAAAATTCATCTGCAAAGTAACTTTATTAATGGACGTAATATAGGTTCACAGAGGATCGCTCCCTATATCTACTATAAGCGCCCCATACGTTCCGATGGAGAGTCTGACAACCGTTATGTGTACAGCTGAGACTTCGGCCGTACGTTTCAAGGTGGGCTACGACATCCACGCTGCGATGCCCATGGGCCGCGGTAACCACTTCGCGTGAAACAAAAATTCTAGAAATAAATTTGTATTCTAAAATGACAAAGCAATAATTAAACGCATTTATGTGTAATATTACACTGCGGTTGTCTGTAAGTAGGTCCCAAGTGATTTTAACATTATCGAAGTACTTACTGAGTGCATGTGTAGAACTAAGTTAATGTTTGATTTTATTAAATCGTAATACATTCAGCTATAATGAGTTCTTTTTTATATTTTATATATCGACGCTTGAAAAGCAAACGTGACTAAGCGACAATTCGTGAACTTTACAGTAGACTAATTTAAAGTTGAAATACCTGAAAACAAAATTTATTTTAACGAACCTAGCTGTAGTAGAATCTAGCTAGTATCTGTAGGATTGAAATTATTTTAATAGACCTAGAAATATATTTTTTTTGCGCATCGAATATGGTTATTGCCTATCATTTATGTACAAAGCAGTTATTGTCGCTTAGTCACTTTTGTCTTTCAAGCGTCGATATGATGTTTTAAAATACAATATTTTTTTTGAGGACATGAAATTTTAGTATAAACATAGATTTATTGGTTGTTTTCGTTTTTTTTTATTATTAATCTTTTAAAGTTTATCCACATTGTTTATCAATTTAATATGCATTATATAATTTAATCAGATATGATATTGTAGGTAGATGGTTAAAAGTCTTCTTCGAATATATTAAAACAATATGTTCAACTGGCATAGTATACCAACTAAGGTTTTTACTCTATATGTTTATCTCGCTTATTGTTATCGTGATAGCTGAATAATATATTATATTATAAATTAATGAATTGAAACAGGACCTAGACTGTATTGTAAAAAAAGACAGTCCAAAATGAACCTTAAAGCGAATTGAACAGTGCTCAAAGAAGTTTGCGTCTATAAAGATTGGAAACAAAGATTAGCACAAAACAATTTTAATTCTGAATCAGAGGAAGTATCATAAATAAAAATGGCTTTTACGGTTTAATTTCGCTTTTTTTTATTGTTTATACATTATATTGTGTTCGAATTTGAATAAAACGTAAAAGTCTAGAAATGGTTTCATAGACAAAAATAGAGGGTAGTTAGCATAATGTGACAGTTTAATCGTTTGTGACCACGAAAATTGTAATGCAAATATGGACTATTTGGCGAGAACGCGAGGATTGAAGTTGTGTGATTNGCTTTTACGGTTTAATTTCGCTTTTTTTTATTGTTTATACATTATATTGTGTTCGAATTTGAATAAAACGTAAAAGTCTAGAAATGGTTTCATAGACAAAAATAGAGGGTAGTTAGCATAATGTGACAGTTTAATCGTTTGTGACCACGAAAATTGTAATGCAAATATGGACTATTTGGCGAGAACGCGAGGATTGAAGTTGTGTGATTTGTTTTATTTTGTCTATTTAGTGTTTCTTCAGGTTTAAATATGTAATATCGGTGTATTATTAACTGTTTAATATAATGTGGGAAAATGAAAAAAAGCCGCTTCACTTTTCATAAAAATAAGAATATAAATTAAAATAAGACATGACCTAAAGGTCGTAGTTACCAGGTCATAAAATCACTTATAAAAAAATAATGCAATATTCGACGTCGGAAACAATATCGAGGGGTGAAAGGCTATTCGATTTAAGCGACATTTCGCTTAACACACGACAGTTATCTTTATAAATAAAGATGCGTTTTATTTGGTATTAGCATCAACAATACGATGTTTTTAATTGAACTTCAATTATGTTTACCGCATTCAAATAACTGAGGAAGATTTTTTGTTATGATATATTATAACGACGGACGAGTTTTATGAGTGCGTTGCCTCAGTTTTAACTTCTTACACAGCAACAACAAACAATAGCGTTCACTATTTGACTTTCACTGATTCGCATTATACAATTAGTATTATAATTTTTTCCAAATTTTAAACTTTAAATAACTCTCGTGCAAGATTGCAAAAATGACGCCTATACTAAATAGCATTTGACTTTTCGATAAAATAACGATAAAAAAGCTGATATTTAAACCTTAACAGTATTTTTTGTTATGTCTGTAGCTTGCGAAAACCGAACGAAATATTCTACATTGGCGGATACAACTTGGAAGTAGCAAATGATATCAGAGGAATTCTTTAAAATTAAAACGTCTTTTTCTATATAGTATATTTATGTATGGCGGATATTATACATTGATGTCATGTTTCAGTATAGTGTGCTATGTCTAGAATGAAATGAAAATGCTTTTAACTCGTTTTTTTAATCGGTTTTTAATTTTGTACTCTGATTTTATGAGACAAAAGAGATATCAGTTAATGCAGCTATCGCTAAAGTTATGTTGATCGGGTTTTCGTGAAATATTTTTATAAATATATTTACATAATAAGTATTAACGTCGAAAGACGGATAAATCCTGTATTTTTGGCATTTAAATGAATTATGTATGAATGGAAAGATAGATAATGTAAATTAAAAATTCATTGTATCTAAAAATTTGCTTCGTCATGTCCGTATTCAAAGTCGACTATAAGCTCAGTTCGATAAGTATTCCTCTGAACAGAAAATGAAAATTAGCCAGAATCTTTAAAACAATCTGTAAACTATTTTCTTAAATTCACTAATAGTTAAATATCCATTTTTATTTTTATTTTAAGTTTTAACAAAAGTTGTTTTGGTGCCAAATAATTGAAAGTGATTTTTAATTAAATTAAGAAATTTGTTTCGACGAGGCTGTAAATAATTCAAAACAAATATTCGTTGTATTTTTCTGGAAAATGTACAAAAACTAGTTTTTACGATTTATTTTTGTATTAACATAAAAGTTTTTAAATTGTAAATGTAAGTTTTCATATGAATACGTAATTATGTTCGCGAACGTCTCCCACGATGAGCGGACAGCGTCGTGGAATAATATAATGTTTAATACGGAACATTTGTAAATTGTTTATATTACCGGTAGTTTTATTTGTCTCTACCTAACCGCAGAGTGCAGGCAGTTACAAAATAATTAACACACTTTTATAAATTAGAATTAATTACGCGGAGCGTTTTGGATATTTTTTTTAGATCGAAATTACAGTGTTATTTTGTTTTACTTCACGAACCCACAGACATTTTTTCACTTTTTTTTTAAGACACCTACTGTCACTGTTGTCTATGTATATGTTTTCTTCGCCATAAACCTAAGAGATAGATGAGTCGTCTATTATCAAAGGTGGCAATCTGTGCATTTGGACAAATTTTTTTATTGATATGTCAATACAGATTGATTTGAATATAATCGTCTCCTTCAAAGAATACGGTTCAAAACCTGCATTAAATAAAGGTTAATAGTTAACCTGTTATTTATCTAAGATGTCGTTCCGAATAGTTTTGTGACTGCCAATGGAATACAAAGTCAATAATTCGTTTTTCTGATTTACCAATCATTGTCCAAAAGTCAGATTGCCGGCTTTGATAATAGTCGACTCAGATATATGTTTTCTTTTTTTTTATAAGTTGTTTTTATATCTATCAACTCCAATTGTCTAAAAGGCTATTCCAGCTACGCCCGGACCGGTAGGTGAGCTGACGGGCTTAACCTGAGAGAATTTATTAACACTACCACCGGAACGGAATCGGAAAATCCTACGGGAAACGCCGTGGGCTTACCGGCAGTCCTTGTCCGTACGGACGCAGCGTCCGAACAGTGTGCTTAGTGCAGCGGTCGGGGAACCGGGGTAAATTACCCCAAATGGGGTAATATGAACTTTTTGTCAGTAAAAAGAATTTTATAATTTGAAGTGAAACTTCTTTAGAATCGTTTTGATTTCAAACTGGATGAAACGAAATGAAATGAAACGAAAAAATAATTATTTTTTTTTCCAAATTATCCTGGGGGCTATTAGGTATATGAAAGATGCTGAAAAGAAGCGATTTCGTTTTTTTTTGTTTTTCGCCATGGGGTAATGTCAACTAACACAAAAATATTTTATGGTAATAATTTAAAAAATTCCCCGACCGCTGGGCTCAGTGCGAGTTTTTTAACGTTCTCGATAGCGTTAAAGTTACCTGAAATTTGTATGCAGCTGGAACAGTGCCCCTAGCGACAAACGTAGATAGACGTTCCAACTCCCTACAAATTTGATTTAACTTTTACGCTATCGAGAACGTTAAAAAACTCGCACCAAGCACACTGTACTGCCGCGAACCGGATAATAGATTTTACGGTGGCTATATTTGAATACACTTAACACACCAGGCGGCCTGTATTTTTCCAAACCAAAAATATAATTTACCATTATATATCCAAGTAAAAGTAGATGATAATCCATTCGAAAATGAATATGTGTTGGTGGGCGTTTTGTTTAGTGCTCAAACGAATCAATAACGTAACTGTCGCTACCCACCCTGAGACATGAATTCTAAGTTTCAATTATATAGTAAATTATCCTCGGGAACTCAAAACGCATTACTGTTTGGCGGCAAAAAAGTGCGGTAGATACCGCCGGACTCGCAAAACGCCCTTTCACCTATATGTGTATATAAAAATATGTCCCTAATTCATAAAAACGAATAAATTAAAATCATTTATCTACGTGTAATCTACATACATATATTGTTATTGTCCTATTGTATATTAGTTAGGATTAAAAAGAAATTGTGCCTGTATTTTATTAAGATGCATATCTGCTTAAATACGTTTCACTGTGTAATGTTAGTGTTGGAAAGTGAACCTAAATATGATAATTATCGCTGTTGTTGTCCCCTTTTATACTAATCGCATTGTTTCATTTCATTGTGCCTAAAATAATTAGAAATGTAAAAGTAATCCATTTTGTGTTAATCTTTCTTACTGATATCATTTTGAAGGTTGTAATTTACATTACACACTTCTGTGACTTTTATACTTAAAATTAAATAAAACATATTTCTTCATCAAATACGTTTATTATTTGGAATGTTATTAATTGTATAAGAATATATTTATTTATTTATTTTCATCTTGAAGTTTATTCTACAGCAGATAGCATAGAAAATACATATTGTTACAATTTGTTTATCAAAGGTGTGATTTTTTTATATTAAATACAAAATAGAATGTAGTTTTTAATTAACCAACGATAATGTCATTATTTTGATTTATTTCAACATTTACACGACTGTGATATGAGGCCTATAAAATCAAAGGCAGCTAAACGCCGTAGTGTAGTAAAATGGATTAACTATGGCGCTATCTTGTTTAGTTAGTTGGACACGCTTTAGTATTTTCATGTTATTATAACATATGCAGCTAGCTATATCTCTAGCAAATTCAGTTCAAAAATTTAATTTTTACTCTGTATTCAATATAAACGAAGTTTTTATCATTTAAAATTCAGATTATAATTAGTAATATTCTCATTCTTTATAAATCTGCTTTAAAATAAGGAATATCGTAGCTACCTGAACAAAGCTATTTCAGTTTCAGCGGTAGGCAACGGCTTGGCTCTGCCCTTGGCATTGCTGAAGTCCATGGGCGACGGTAACCACTCACCATCAGGTGGGCCGTATGCTCGTCTGCCTACAAAGGCAATAAAAAAAAAACTCAAGCCGGGAGTGTTGCTTACACTTATTTAGCAAGAGCAGTACTTCGATGATTCGATGGATCAGGAGGATTCGTAATGACGTGTTTAGGGCCGATTTTTGTAGTTTACCTGTAGCCTTTGATTTTATAGGACTCGTATATTAACACCATCGTTTTTCCTTATGTGTTATGTGATTCCCAGAGTTTATTGTTAAATTCAATGCCATAAGACATGATATGGAGTAGTCTCAGTGGTATTTAAACGGCTATCCTTTCAGACCGGAGCGCGTAAGTTCTTNGATTCGTAATGACGTGTTTAGGGCCGATTTTTGTAGTTTACCTGTAGCCTTTGATTTTATAGGACTCGTATATTAACACCATCGTTTTTCCTTATGTGTTATGTGATTCCCAGAGTTTATTGTTAAATTCAATGCCATAAGACATGATATGGAGTAGTCTCAGTGGTATTTAAACGGCTATCCTTTCAGACCGGAGCGCCTAAGTTCTTTGCTGTAAAAAAAATCTAGAAGGATGTGCTAGTTGTGCGCCCTACCATCTACCAGAATCGCGGCCTAAAGGATAAGACTCCCAGTGCACTCGTATCGTATCCAGCGACGCAACTATGCCAATATTCGAATCCCGCAGGCAGGTATCAATTTTTATAATGAAATGCGTACGTAACAAGTGTTCACGAATGACTTTCACGATAAATTAATAAAATCGTTCAATGAAAATAAAACCCAAAAAAATATAATTAGAGCAATTACTGAAGGCAGGACGTCTTGAGATCCCGCACTGGTAGCTACCACTATCCTGCCTATTTCTGCCGTGAAGAAGTAATCCGTTTCGGTTTAAAGGGTCGGGCAGTCTTGGTACATTAAAATTGAGACTTAAAACTTATATGTGAAGGTGCTTGATGGCATTTACGTTTTGGATATTTAAGAGCTTCGATGACCACTCAACACCAGGTGAATTTTGAACTCGTTCATCCATCTAAGAAGTAAAACCCATCAGATCAAGGGTGAGAAAAAAACAAGAGATTTTGAGAAGCAACAAGGATGCGACTGGATTGATTATCTTATTTGTTAGTGGATAATCTCTGATAGAACGTGTAATTGCTGTTGATGGTACTGCTATGTATGACGGCGAAGTAACAGTAGATAGCATAACCGTTTCAAAAAGTTCAACATATTAATCAAGTATTTACGCTGCATTCAATTCTTTTGTGACTTTGTAAAAACTATTCAATCATTGGGATCACTAAAATTTGATAGGCTATAGAAAAAGCAACAATTCGACGTTCATTGGATAATATTATAGATGAGTCGTCTATTATCAAAGGCGGCAATCTGTACATTTGGACAAAAAATTTTTATTGATATGTCAATGCAGATTTATTTGAATATAATCGTCTCCTTCAAAGAATACGGTTCAAAACCTGCATTAAATAAAGGTTAATAGTTAACCTGTTATTTATCTAAGATGTCGTTCCGAAGAGTTTTGTGACTGCCAATGGAATACAAAGTCAATAATTCGTTTTTCTGATTTACCAATCATTGTCCAAAAGTCAGATTGCCGCCTTTGATAATAGTCGANTATAATCGTCTCCTTCAAAGAATACGGTTCAAAACCTGCATTAAATAAAGGTTAATAGTTAACCTGTTATTTATCTAAGATGTCGTTCCGAAGAGTTTTGTGACTGCCAATGGAATACAAAGTCAATAATTCGTTTTTCTGATTTACCAATCATTGTCCAAAAGTCAGATTGCCGCCTTTGATAATAGTCGACTCAGATAACAGTAGACATTAAAGACATTAAAACATGATTAAAACAAAATAAATAATCATAAAAAGAGATTTCATTAAAAACTGGCTCTTTCTTAAATTCTATGCGAAACGGAAAGTACATTGAGAGCCATGAACAAGTGTTGCCTAAAATTTAAATTCCCCCGCTTCTTACGATAAACTTTGGAAAATTACAGCTGAAATTTAAATCTAGTTTGAACTGTTCTATCCAAAGTGGAGTAATATTCTTGATCTCTTTGAAGCAAACCTTCCACGGACCAAGTCTAGTTAATTAACTCACGAGCTTTGACGCTTAGCATCACTCAGCAAAAACTAGTTACACTTACATAGCCCTAAAAATATTTCTTTAAATACACAATTACCATAACTTCTTTCTTGTCCGCTTCTATTAAGTAATGATGAATCATTTGAACTATAGTAATAATATCTATGAACACCAGCAACTAGCCAATACCAGTGGAGAAGTCATCTTATGTGTCCACCTACACACAGGTTCAGAAAATTAAATTTCATGAAAATGAATTGTTTGTATAAACCAAAAAAACAAAATAATATTGTATGTTGTATGTTGTTGACTCATATTAAAATATAATTGAGAGAAATGCGCTCGTAAAATAATAATCGGTTTGAATTGTACAAAATGTACTCTGAATTAAAATCAGCGCACGTAAGAACATGATAGTCTCAAGAGGGGCAACTGTCGCTTTCGTCTATAAAATTCTGGGTTTTATAAATTTAAATTTACTTTAAAATCACAGTTATTTAAATTTATGCTTGATTTAATAACTGAATTGTTTTTTGTTTAAGATAGAAAAATAGTTTAAACAACTTCAATTTCAAAAAGAATTTCGTTACACACTATATTATGTGACACAAAAGTGACAAAAAATTGTAATCATTCAAGACTAACATCATACCACTAAGACCTAAGATACATTAAGACAATTTTTACTTTTTTATTGGCAAGAAAATCTACATACGTCAGAAAAGTGTGACTTTCCGACTATAGCAATCTGGCAACATTTTATTCAGTGATGGCCGATGTTTCAAGTTGTGCGGAGTGAATAAAGCTTTGCCAAATTTGTGTTAATTCACAAATTTAGTTAAATTCGTTACCTTTGAAGTGTTGAATAATTATCATTGAAACATTATATTCAAATTTGTGAATTTATTGGTGACTAAATTGTAAGTGTTGTTCGATGTTGAATGTTTGTTGTGTCGCTGTAATAGGATCGGTGTAAAATAAAATATTGGATTACTGATCAGGGTTTAATTGATCGTTGTGAATTATCGGTAAGTACATAAACTACTTTTTCATAGTCACATTAGTTTTATCGGACGAAAATCACCGGTATTTGATGCCACGAAAGCTGAACGTTACTGCAAAACTACCTGTACAGAGATAACGGCAAATACTGTAGATTGCGATGAATTTTGATAACGTTTAGCGCCTCACGAACAAAATTATGTTATCATAGTTTCCTAATAAAATTCATTTTACACTATTGACATTAACACTGGAGTTACCAATCTCAATGTCTAAGAATGTTCCATGCTCTATTTCCCACTGAAAAGTTTGATATAAATTGAGAAACCGTAGTGAGAGGTATTTACGTACTCGCTACCTCACATTCCATTACAGTTCTGATGAATAAAAATTCCATAGTGGAATATTCTAACAGTTATACAACAAAAGTACTTAATTTTCTTTTTTTTATATTCAAAAAAGCATTTAGTTACTTTTAAACAGAAATAACTTTAGGTTTAATACTAAAACTATAATAGTGTCTGTCTAGAGTTCTTATTGGAAAATATGAGACATATCAATGTTAATGGGCTTTATTAATTTCCACCAGGAAAGACAATTGTACTCATTGAATTTCTAAATAATCAATCTGGGTCTTTATTCAAAATTATATGAATATGAATAGTGCTAACCATATTGAAATATAACATTACAGTCTCATTTGTATTGCACACAGGAACTCTCTCCTGAGTAAACTGAAATGCATTATTTCTTCCCAGAACAAATAGGTAGTATGATGTTATCCATCTGCAGGCTACCAACACAACAACACATAATTCAGTTTAATAAAAAAAGTTGAGAATACTGATCCTAAGGATAAAAGAAAATGTACTGGTACTAGTACATTACTGCAGGTGGCCAGTGTCACTTACCTGTGTTCTTTGAGTAGTAATTATAAAATCTTATGTACTCTTAAGTTATTTGCTTACTTAAAAATGATTGCCCTTGGCTGTGAAAAACTAGATTTTTTGTTATCTCAGGATTTCCAGATAAAGTCAATAAATAAACTTTAATAGTTTAGAAAATGAAATCAAACCAGGTAGTTTTTGCATCAAAAATGCAAAAATATAATACATCTAAGTACTGAATTAATAAAATTAAAAATATTATAATAAAAAAAGACTAAATATCGTTTTTGTGATTGTTTCCAATAAATATACAATTTTGGTTTGCAGATTAATTGTTTTGTAAATAAAACCATAGTTTTTATTTATTAAGTGTTAGTTGCAGTTGAAGTAATACAACTTGTGCATTATCATAACTGCATATACCATCTCATTTTTGTAAAATAAATGTGAAATTATTCAAGTGTGATAAAAATGATCCCTGGTGAGCATACTGTTATGTCCATTTCTAAATGAATGTGCATAATAATTTAAATATACTGCTATTTTTTACCAGTAGGAGATCAACCCTATGGAAAGTAAAATTAGTCCCTTGTAAGCAGTGGCAAGAAAAAATAACTGTTAGTAACATTTAACCAACAGCCTTATTTTAGAAGAAGGCAACAGATTAGCTGTGCTCCCAGTATTGCTGACGGTCATTAGCGATGGTGACTATTTATCATCAGGTGGGCCATATGACCGTCTGCCAACATAGAAAATAAATAAAAAAAGCATAAAATTGTTAAGAAATTGTAAAAAGATATTTAAGTGTAATTTTAGTAATTTTAGCTAATAAAAGTGTTGAATATGTGCATTATTCAACCCAACACAAATAGGACATAAGAATATGTGACCTACTTAACAAAAGTTTAGAATCCCAGAAATATGTGGGAATCCTATTGATAATGGATATACAAAGGGAAATTAAAAAAAAAACTTATCACATGTTGCAAAGAGCTCAACGCAACATTACTTAAGTAGCAACCTTGTAACCATCTGGATGTTAATTCTCTGTAATGTTTGCATATTAATTTGTGTGTTTAGCCAAGCATTAGTTACGGTTTGGAAAAGTTTAAGGAAACATGACTGAGTAGAGTATACCAATAACAATAATTGCGACTAAAATTAAAGATAAACGTGTAACATAAAATGTCTAATTCGTCGATATTGTTTTTACTGTTTTATTAATTTTGTCATTATTCATAAGATCGCCGATAATACAATAACGTAAATTTACTAGAGATATCACTATAGAAAACATTTTGAAATATATTGAAGGATATGCTGCTAATATTAAAAAAAACTATGTATCTTTGCCTATATATAAATACGCAAATAAACCTTTCGCCTACTAAAATAATAAACTTATTTATTTTTCAACTTCTTAAAAAGTAAGTGAAATTGTGAGATAATCATAGAAATTTCAATAATTATGATTTAAAAAAAATTGCTCTGCTCATTAATATTCATTAAAGTATGATTAATAAAATTATGCCCCTCATATTGGTGAGGTTTAAATGCACTAGCACAAAACCTAATTCATAAAATGTACTGGTAATAGTACATTACTGCAGGTGGCCAGTGTCATTTAAGTACCTGTGTTCTTTGAGTAGTAATTATAAGATCTTAAGAACTCCTAAGTTATCTGCTTACTTAAAAATGATTGCCCTTGGCTGTGAAAAACTATAGATTTTTTGTTATCTCAGGATTCCCAAATAAAGTCGATAAATAAACTTTAATAAAATAGTTAAAAAAATGAAGTCAAACCAGATAGTTTTTATCACGAGCAAAATTAAATTGAAGCATAATGTTCAGTTCTCGATAAACTCGAATCCCTGTTATAAGTTGGGTCATTTATGCCAACAGCGTACCGTAGGCGATAGCTTCGCCATTAATCCATCTGAGATTAAGGTATTACAGGAATTTTGGAATCGGAAATTGGACCGATTCGCGTGGAACGGACTTTGCAAGGTCGCTGGCTGCCTGTCACTTGTTCGCTTACTTGTATGCTTAGTATGCGTAATGTACACTTTAATATTAGGTACATAATAACAAAACACCACTCTATTAATATACCTATTACCTAAAGACAAGTAAAAAACAAATTATAAAAATGATATCGTATATTTTCGGTGCAAAACAAAAATAAAACACGATTTAATTTAAAAAAAAATAATACGATCGTCGATAAAATTTTAAGCCAAAGTTGTACACTTATTTCATAGTCATCGTTCCTTAATACGTATGCATATTTACAAATTAATCGACCCGTCTTAAAACAGTTGAATATTATTTTAAAATATTCCGTTACTTAGATAAATAACTGTCTAAATAACTATGTAAATTTGCAATGTAGTGTATTTATTGGAATACAAGTAACCGCATAAAAAAATATATGAAAAAAAATAATATGAGATTATGAAAATCTGAGTTACTTCGTGCCCTTTTTGAACAAGTTAATTTTGCAGGAATGTAGGTTGATTTGAAATTACTACGTTCACCCAGTTGTCTCATGTTCACCCTACTCGGGATAGTCGAGCTTAAGGATGACAAATTATAAAATGAGAAAAGAATTAGTAGGATTAAGGATCGTGTGATCTTAAAACTTATTTGTTTGCTGTGGGTCAATACAATAATCAAACAGCGACACAAAAATAAATAACATACATAAGGGTAGGCAAAGCTCGTTTGGCGATGGTTTTGCGGATAAAAAATTATAATCTCCCTTTCTCATAATTTTCTAAGATAACTAAATAAACCTTTGTGGGATAAATTAAATGTTTCCCGTTTATTATTCTGGATTTGAAAATACAATCGAGAGAGGAGAGAAATGGTTTTAATATTTCATGTTTAATTAATTGAACGCTTACGAAAAGTAATTCGACGAAGATCAAAAAGATTCTATAATTGTTTTTTTAATTCATTTACGAAACGGTACCGACCTAAATTCGCTATAAATGAATAACGCCTACGACACTTTTGGGAGTACCGAGCTATTTATTATACGTGACAAAATCAAATCATTGCCATCACATTGCTTACAACATGAACTTAATAAGTTCTCTCGTTCCAAAGTTATTTAATACATAGATAGACACGTAGCCTATTGACCAACTGTTAGAGAAACGTAAACCTGTCGCGAACATAGCGATTTTATTGACCGTTCGTTGTTTTCGAGCAAGGACGTCGAAGATACAGGTTGACATAGTTTTCGTAAACCTGATAGGCTACTTTGTTATTTAGTTCGTTTTTATATATATTTTTAATGCGCAGTAATTTTTCACGACAAAACAAATATTATTTTTTTTGAAGGCTTTATTCAGGTCGCGATTTTTTTTCTTTTTTACGAAGCGATCACTAAAACAACATTTTCTTTTAAACACAAACCCAACTTTTTTTTAAAACATACTGCTAAAACGCAATAAATTTATCACTGACAGAAAAAAAAAGAATTAAATAAAAGTAATATTATGTAACTAAATTCTGTTATTCTTCTTTTGAAGTGTCGTTTTTGACCGATGGAATTCTAATGACGTCTTGTTTCAAGCTTCAACGTCATTGATTCATTGTGTTCGTTCATTTTATACGCCCGTTTTATGTCGATGACTCGGCTCGAGGCGAAGCTAACTATACGCTTCCTAATTATTGACACGTCAAGTGATAGTCGTGCGAGAGACAAGACATCATTTTGAACTTGCGAATTTAACACGTTGACTGCGTTATGTGGTTTTAAAAGCCCCATTCACGATTGTCCTCTGATGCGGCAGTCATACCCGTGTTCTTTCGCTCGAAACAGGAGAGACTGTGTCCAGATTTCTATGAGTCATATTAAAAAAACGGTCCTTTGTGACGCTTATCATGTCTCATACGCACTGCAAAGAAGTCAGATCTTGCTACAAAAATACCTCAAACGCAATTTGGAAACATTTTCATCGGTTTTATCAAAAAAGCAATTTTCCGTAATAAAGTTTAAAAAAAATAATGAATTGTCGGTTTATGATTCTGAAATTCATCATGGTTGATTTACTAACATAATAATGTACATGAACCTTGTCGATATAATATATTTTCGCAACGCAGCTACAACAACGAATTCCGGCGAATACGAACTGAAGGTAATGACAGTGGAAGCACGCTCGACCGCCCGCGTTACCCCACCCCGGTTATATCCGGAAACGTTTAGAAATTGGACCGTACGCTCGTCCGTCCGGCGTCCGGTCTTATTTAGGCAATAGTCCTTGCCGTTTACGATTTCAGTTTCGATAGGATATTTTTTTTCTACCTAAGCTATCGTAAGGCTATCTTGAGAGGCTATATAAGCGTCGCCTTAACTAGTAGGTGAGCTCACGGGGCTCAAACCTGATGACGTTGCTAAGACGAACCCTAGCAAGAGCCGTGCTTCGCAGAATCTACCACCGGATCGGAAATGCGACCCACTGAGAAGATCCGGCGAGAAACTCAGTGGGCTCGATAGGGATTATTGTAACCAGCTTAAAAATTTCTTGTTAACTTATCACCATGATGATCACCAACACCAGTCGCTGTTCTTGTCGGACTCGTCGAATATGAGATGAGTTCTATATACAATCTGACCCATAGACACAAATCACTGAGTTCCTCCCCGCATTTTTTCTTGAGGCGGTGTTTAGCGCCCGTTTATACCATTGTTTAAATTTTACGACAAACATCAAGAGTTCCCTGATGAAGGAAAACTCCGTAGTAATTAGATTAGCGTAATCATTGGTCATAATTGTAAACCCTCACGAGTAAGGTAAGTTTAGCTACAACATAGGCAAGATGGTATTGCCTATACTTATATGTAGCTAAACTGTTATCGTTCCAGTTTGTCATCCGGTATGCTTCATGCCTGTAGATGGGTGGCAACAAACACGTTGATGAGATCCGAAAAATGTTTAGCAAAAATTACACAAAAATTTTTGAATACGAGCAGAAAATAACATCTAGGAAGGACATATTTCGTTAGACATATATTTGTAAACAAACTGCACATTTTGCCAGTACTCTCTCACCTCCTGATATCATAATTATCAGATTTTTAGCAGTTTCTTTTTTCTATAAATTTAATAGTTGAAACCTCATACAAAAATCTCGTCATACGAAATGTTCCAGTCTAGATCAGCTTTATAAAGATAAAAGATTGATAAAAGATTGTATTGGTTATGTATTGTGTTAGTAACGTTTTCTAAATTTCCTGTTACATAGGCGTAGTCCGCCAGCACTGTCACTTTTAATTATGATGATTAGTTATCGATCCCATGGCCATCTAGTACTATGTTACAGATTACGGGGCGCTCGAACGTTGACCGCTCTTTACTGTTTTATAAAGAAATGGATATAACCATTATTATGTTCTTTAAATTTTGTAAAAGACGCCTACAAAGTACAATAATTTTGGCATACTAGAAATGCTATTACTTGTATACGCCACATATGTACCTAATTTTGATAGTATATATAGTAATAGTAGATATACATATTTTAATTTACTTAGTCATTAGCCCATATGAAGAAACGTGTTTTTATCAAATATCACGGATTCTATTCAAATTTTTAGATTTTATTATTATAAACATCATTAAGTACTGGTTTGAAAACGACTTGACTTTCATTAAGGATGTAATCCAAAGCCTTGCATACTATAAAAACAACTCTCCGCGAATCGCTTTTAACAGTATCTGCACAAACTTGTTTCGTTTATAATCTGTGTTCGACGATCCGAGATAATTCCAAACAATAATAATCTTTTTGACCGTCAAAATAATTTCCATTTCAGATTGTGCTATGAAAAACAATCGTGGGCCTCCGGTATTTTAATTGGATTATGGCCGGTTTCAATAATATTATTTTAAAATAAAACCGTTTCTTGTGACACAAATCCTAAGAACATGAAGCTTTAATAATTTAATATCCTTAATCTACTACTTTACTACCTACCTACTTTGGTGTAAGATTTAAAAAAATGTTTTGGTAACGGTAAAGTATTTGAAACTTGAGCATTTGCTAAATGATTATAATAAAGACAAAATTTAACAGTATAAGTAGTTTTAAACATGTCCAATACTCAACATAAAAATCAATGTCAAACATGGTCATAAAAACATGTAAATTATATAAGTATTGGAATGTTACATCATAGATAATAAATTAATTATATTATGGTACATTACTGAAATTCTTATTTCAAAATATATAATATATTTTGTAACCAAACTTGTACCGTTGTATTTTGTTCGTAATAATATCCTGCCTAACGGGTTTAAAGTCATAACGTAAAAAGTCATAACGTTAAAGTCGTAACGTAGAGGCTGAATAAAAACCGTTTTTTGTTTGCCTACTGACATCCATACAGCCTTCTTTGTTATTGTATATGGATATTGGGAAAGCTAGAGGTGTAGCCAAGCCGATGTCTAGCACTAGAGAATTTTCTATACCTCTTTTTAGGAAGGCCATATGTTCAAAAAACACTCCAGAAGGGTAAAAATTCAGAGTCTGATAAAACAGAGCGAGGTTGCAAACTGCAATAGTGGATAAACACGGCTGTTCCAAATTCTATACTCCGATGGTGGTTGAATCGATTATCTTGTACAATTTCTTAGAGAACAGGTCTCGAGTAATCGAAACACCTTTACATTCACTAAACAAGAAGTATTGAATATGAATGAATTAGAAAATCATCACGCCTTCACTGACGGTCACATACCTTTACAAATGCGAATTTCTCTATCGTGAACAAACATCAGGCGCCTTTTACCAACATTCCACCGATTAGATGGCTATCTGCTGAGTGGGCTTGCCCTTCTCATGGGACACAGATATCCAGCTGCGTTAAATCCGCTTGTGAACCGTTTTAGTTTGACTGTTACTGCAAGGTCGTTTAGTTTTATTGAATGTGTCCTTCCTATCTACACAAGTGCTTAAGACACAAACTGTCTCACAACTTAAGGTTTTAATACTAGTAAGCACATCCCAGGAAAGGATCACTTTATTGATAAGTCGTCACGAAAACTACTTGACTGATTAGTTCTTATGTAAGTCTTCTGTTTATATGTAGGGTATGAAATTTCAATAATAAATAGATAGATAGATAATAGATAGAATAGATATTTTTACTTAGTAATATTGTTATACCTTTTCAAATTTATTATCTTGACTCACACAGAAAATGACAAATTACGAAATATATGTACAATGTGAATCAGTGAAAGTCAAATAGTGAACGCTATTGTTTGTTGTTGCTGTGTAAGAAGTTAAAACTGAGGCAACGCACTCATAAAACTCTTCCGTCGTTATATTAAAGAACAGACGACCCGTCCACTTAAATCCACTACACTGTGTAATCAACACGCTTGATAATAATTTAAAATGCTGTTTGTAAGTCCTCCTATTCCTATTTATTTTTAGTGGCACTGAGACAGCAAATATTGCTATGCTACTATTGCATATAACGAGCAATCTAATGCACTCAACTCTCTCCCCATGTCTTCGGTCCGTTGTGGTAAAGTGATCACTATTTGGAAGCGTCTTTTTTTTTTATTGCTTAGATAGGTGGACGAGCTCACAGCCCACCTGATATTAAGTGGTTACTGGAGCCCATAGACATCTACAACGTAAATGCGCCACCCACCTTGAGATATAAGTTGTAAGGTCTCAGTATAGTTACAACGGCTGCCCCACCCTTCAAACCGAAACGCATTACTGCTTCACGGCAGAAATAGGCAGGGCGGTGGTACCTACCCGCGCGGACTCAACAGGTCCTACCACCAGTAATTACGCAAATTATAATTTGCGGGTTTTACTTTTATTACAGTACGTATTTCATTAGAAAAATTGGTACCCGCCTGCGGGATTCGAACACCGGTGCATCGCTTCAACACGAATGCACCGAACGTCTTATCTTTTAGGCCACGACGACATCAATAGAATCTATGAAGATTCACGTGAATAAATGCTTTGATTTCGCTATTTAAACATGAATAACGGTATTTATATTGCAGCGTTCACTTGCTAAAGTTATTATTTACCACCAGTCAAACTATAGCTGTTGTTTTAGAACAAGTCAGATTAGTTTTATTTCATATCCGATATTGCTTTAGAATGAATGATGACTGATGTGTGAAGTGAACAGGTTTGTCCTGAATTCGGTTCGTAATCGTTGTGACCCGCATGCGATGGACATCGCGCCAGACACGCGAAGACACGGTTTAAACTACATAAAGAAATTACTTTGCTCCGAATTGCCTCAGGAAGTTGTAGTAACATTTCAGTTAGATAATCGGTATGTTTTTATTTTAGTTTCATTCGAAACAATTACGATACGATTTCTTGGATATTGTTAATATAATTGTTATTATATCTCACACATAGATGACTGCCATGCTCTATTTAAAGATTCAATTACATCATAACAATGCTATGAATATTAGTCCTTTAAATTATCTTCATGCACAAGCTGTAGAAGAGGAATCAATAGTATTAATAACAATGTTATAAACCTGAATGAGTGTTTGGTGGTTTATTTTTCTTACGGACACTTACAAAGGATTTACATATTTTTCGAAAAACTTATGGGCCGTAATGTGAAAAATACTATAATTATCCCCGAAAAAACTTTTCTTTATAGACAACCATTGTCTCCAATAAATAGTCCAAAAAGTGATTTTAAGGATTATAATTAATTTCAAACGATCACTCAATCATGGTTTTTGTGAAATATTAATGATCGGTGTTCCAAATCAAAATAAATCTATTTAAACCTAAAAATCTATCCATCATTTTTAACGTCAAGTTCAACACCAATTACAACGCTTGGTGTCAAATATGACTAATCGTGTAATAATGTGTTTTTTGATAAGGTTGTCATTTATTTTTGGCCCTTGTGACGTCACACGTAACCAAGCTTAGCCGAGAATTTGCAGCAATTTCGAAAACCGTTAGTGGCCCGATTTCCTATTAAACATTAAACGCGATTGTAAACACGAGTTATTTCTACTACAAGAATTAATAGCACTCAGCCATTTGCATGATGCTACTGGTATGCTAAGAACTACGTGCTTAATTTGTAACGGTATTTCGCACGAAAAATTATGTATGATTGTTTGTATATCTCTTCGATTGGACAATCCAAAAGCTATCATAGGGATATTTTTGTTTTTCAAATCCTACAATCAAATATATAAAAGTGATACTCATCTGAATATTGCCATCGCTGGCTGGCTTTGATGTTGGGGTTCGATTTATTATAGTAATGTGAAGTGACGTTTTTTCTATACCAAGTGGGATTTAGATAAAGAGGTCGCGAGAACATTGTAATGATTATTTAAATTTTAACGCAATATAACCGCGCGTACAACTAATTGTACGAGATACCACTCTTATAGAAAATATTTGGGAAAAAAATTTTGCACCTTAAATTTTTACTGACTCCATTTATACGCCTAAAAATTGCCTTGTACTTCAAAATTTACGCAGAATGAATGAACACAATAGAGAATATTCACGTAATCATCCACATAGTACCTCTTGAAGCAGCCAGTGGCTCATCGGAGCCGGATCTTCACAATAAACGTCCTTGGCCAACCCTCGACTGTGCATCCACTTATGACGACGCTTTACCTTCTCGTAAAATTGCAATGAAAACTGTACTTTAATACATTGCTTTAGAATTGCTGTTGCCGAGTGTCAGTGTGGACTTACGACTATTTCAAATTAGACCGTAGCTAGATTAATGATTAGGGGAGATATGAGGGAATAGATGTATTTTGAGGAATACTCTAGAAATGTTTATTTCAAATTACGAATACAAGTTTGTGGTTTATCTTCATCTAATAAGACAATCCAATTAAATAAAATTACTGATGTGTCGCTCACGACTTAGAGAAATCGTTTTGAATTCTATGCCAGTATCCGTACATGTAATAGTGTAATAGAAAAAGGGTTAGAATAAAATATTAAATAACAAGACAAGCAAAAGATTAAAGTTTTATGGAAACAATGCGAGTCATATCCATCATTCCAACAACGCAAATTCTGCAACAAAACCAGTTGGAACGTTATTAAAAAGCACACGCTAATTGTAAGGTGATCTAAGAATAGACGTAATCCGCAACCGGCCGCATTTCACTTAATTGTATTAGAGGCCAGTGTCCGAGTATTACTGAGCCAAGGCGATGTCGAGGACCGAATGAGCTGATCGCGGTTTACGGGTGAGGATGCAACGTTGCAAATATTAATAATATACATAATTATGATATACATTATTTTGTAGTTGATGCGATATTTAATGAGAAATGAGTTTATGAAACGCAGTCAAAACCGCCATTAGTTTATAATACTGAATAAATAATAGTTAAAAAAAAGTAACAAACACGCTTTTATAGAAAATCCAACTAAAAAAGTGTGCGTGTACTAGTGTACACACGTAAGAAGTGAAACTTGTTTATGGCCTTATTTTTCGAAAAATGATCTACATGCAACTTTCTAGAAATTGGTTAAATAAAGTTAAATTAGATAAAGTTTAAACAAAAGGATTTTATTATCATAGACATGAATACAAAAAAGTTAAATTAGATAAAGTTTAAACAAAAGGATTTTATTATCATAGACATGAATACAAAAAAGATGGCGCGTAACGGAAAAATGTGACGCGTAACCGAAAAATGTGACGGTAAATTTTTTTCCAACGCCGATAAAGAAGTTTCACTTCAAAAATAGAAAATAAATTTCATGGTAATTTCAGTAGTTATAAATATTTTATGAACAGATATCAGTAGAAGGGCTATTTTAATAATATCCTGAAAAGCACCCCACGCTTTTTTTTACAATAAAATCATTTTTTCTCACACTATTTTTAATTCAAATTTACTAAAAATTATTTAAAAGCGTATTTTTTTGTTTTTTTAAACTATTAATTTATTTTTAATTTTTTAGTTGAATTTCAATTTTTTCAATATTTTTTAAAATATCGAAATGTCATCGCTCCTTAATAAGTATACCAAATTTCGAGTTAATCTGACGTTTTGAAGGGGATCAAAATCATGTTCAAAGATTCCGTTACAAACACACATACGTCTGAAGCAAATAAAAGCGTATAAAAAAACAGGGCATTCATTAAAAAAAACTGTCTTTTCTGTTTGAGTCTGAGACTGTAGTAAGACCCATCGTTTCGAGATGCACTACCTCATTCACATCGTAACTATGTGTAATTTGATATCATAACCACTTATAACCAGATTAGCCATTAGCAGAAGTAATGCTGTATCTTCAGTCAATTATTAATTGTGAACCATGTAATGAGTTCGTTTTTTCCACTACCTATTCGCTGATAGCCTAAGGGACTATTCCAGCTTCTCGCGAATGGGAGAGTTCGTATTGTCAGCATGATGATTTTAAATAAGAAGGAATATTAATTTTTTTTTAAATCTAGAACGTAATCAAATGTCAATCTTTACTTAATACAAATAAAATTGTATTTGCTGTGTATGTTGGTATTTTAGACATGCCTAAACCATTTATTTACCCCAGGTATATTCACAGTTCAGGAAAGGTGTTTTGGTCACAGTACAATCCGCAGTTCGTGCGTGTGCTATTTCAAAGAATTGTACTTACATCTGGTGATAGTCACAGCGAAGCATGGCCGGGTCTCACTGGTATGAAATAATACTCGTATATATCGCAACGGTAGTTCATAATGTTTACGACACAGAGGCCAACTTCCCAACCAATATTGGCATGTTGCACATTTTATTGAGGATGCAAAGAAAGATTTAACGCGTAACCAAAGTAATTTCATAATAAACGCTCGAATAAGATTAAATTATTAAAATAAGTAGGAGATAAAACTATTTTGATACATTTCTTTCTACCATTGCTAAATAATTAAAACTTCCTTTACTTTTCAATGCTGCGTTTATTATTTTCATTTTATTATTTCTGCGGTACTATATTTACTTTACGATTATTCTGTTTAATGGACTAACGTGTCTATTTGTAGTCTATTTTTTCAGAAAGTTTAAATTTAAATTAATACAGGATTGCACCGTAAAAACTTACTGCTATAGTCCGTAGAACGAGCCTTCTACCCACCTGATGGGTATTTATTATTCATTCATTCCATTGACTACGATTCTTGGAATCCATAAGAAAATTATATGGTTCATTATTTGTAATTATCAAGGGGTGTGATTGTAAATACATAACAAAACGTTTGCTTTTGTCCACAGATCGTGAGAAACTGGAAAGTGCGTCAATGAGACGTTGATTCTCGAACGAGTAAGGGCATCGCCACACTGTTCGGTTCGCTTAGTTGTAAGTATTGGTATTAAATGTTGTTCATACCATTCCTACGAATCGCCTGTTGCCTAAAAAGTATGATGCTTTATTTATAACAAGTAATGTGACTATACCCTATCACATGGTAACAAATACACCTTATTCCAAAATTTATATTTTTTCATAAATACTGGTAGGGCTTTTGTGAGGATCACAGAAATGCGAAATAATCGTGAGTTAAAGCTTTAAAGGTACCCTCTTATCACAATACAAGTGAGACTTCTTCCGAATTTGATGACGATATTTTAATGTCCACCGATAATCATTTACTACCCGACTGACCACTCATATGCGAGGAATAAAATGTAGCTTTCGAAAGTTTATTTATTTATTTATGTACACACAAAAAAGAAGACATAGTACAGAGTAATAGGAAAATTATGTACAAAGGCACTGCTTATTTCTTTAAGAAATCTCTTCCAGCAGACCTGCGAGAGGATTATGAGAATAACAATTAAGTGATGAGTGTGTGTAGAACAGCTAAAATAACAAATACAACATGAGAATTATAGTAATGCACATACACACAACAAAGTTGTACTTCTAGTGTAGTTCACATTGTTTTTATTCATGATTTCATCACTAGGTAGACACATAGACGCAGGAAGCGTGTTTCGTCTATCATAAAAGAAAACTAATTGTAATTGCAAATTATGCGCAGTGTAAAAACCATAATGATTAACAGCGGGTTAATGAAGAAACTGGTCTGTGAGTAGCTGTTGGAACGCTTGCAACGTTAATGTACAACTTTGCAACATTTACCAAGGTTGAATAATCGATAACCTCTTTCGGCTTATGTAATATATTTTGGCACTTATAACTTTATCATAGAGACACTTGTGAATGACACATTCAAAAGTGTTTCAAAAGATATGTCGATCAAAACGATCCATAAGAAAAATGTATTTAACGTTACAGGGGGGTAGTCGTACTCACAGTTTTCCTAGAGTTAAATGCATGTAAAATTAAAATCGAAGTGTCATAAAACCCCAGTTTGATCTTTAAAATCGGAATTCATAACTTCTTAGCGACAGAAAATAGGCAAGGCAGCAAGCAATGCCCGTGGGTACACGAAACGCGACACATCCTTTATTATAGAAGTCGTTTGTGCTCATAATGTTTTAATAAACCACGTCCTTATGGATCCATCAGATCTAATAACCCTTGCATTAGATGCCTTCAGCTCGACAAAGAGTTCGACGTGCAACCTAACCCATGCATCAGCCCGCTAAGTTTCCCGCCGGATCTTCTCAGCGGGTCGCGATTCCGATCTGATAGTAGATTCATCCGCGAAGCAGCTGCTCTCTGAGTTATTAGGTCTCCTACGGAGGCGCTCGGGCAGCTGTTAGCTATTCCCACCCCTCGTGGCTAAATCTTTGCTCGCCCACCTGTCCTGGTGAAACTGGAAAGGCCTCCGGGCCACTAGTAAACGTTTAATCACAAAAAAACATTCGGAAATTTCAAAGGATTTTAATTACCGCACAATTAAAAATTCTTCCGCTGAACGAAACTTCATTACGTGGCACGTCACTTTGAGGCAAAGAATATGACGAGGTAACCAAAGATTAAAATACAGTAATAATATAAAATGTATTGGTAATACGCTACATAACATAATATCATATTATATTGGGATTGCTGGTCAAATTTAATAAATGACGTTTACTGTATAAATGACGTAACCATTATTTCTACTTTTGAAATATTTTTTGTAATTGGTGTCCTGTTGTCTACTACATATTTAAAGGAAAAATGTAACTTGTTCGAGGATCAAGCCACGGCATAATCGCATGACCACCGGAGATATACTGGACATCTTATCAACTATTAGAATACAGATACAAAATTTTACTGCACAGATTGAAATCCATCACAAATTTCAAACACCGGCACTAAAATGTGAATGTGTAACAACTAAATTGAATATTAAGCTTGGCCGATACGATAAGAGCAATCATTCAATTAACAGGGTCATTGCACCTGAAGTCGCGTACGTCGCAATGCCATCTCGAGCACGGCATTGTGTCCGTCTTGGATGGACACGCTTGCCAAGTGTGCCGGATATTGTCAACCTCGTGTCAGTGGTTTAGGGATGAGGATCAGTCTACGTAGTCTGAATCGAATGAATCGAGCTCGAAGCTATTAGAATTACGGTGATCGGGAAATTAAACGTCAGTAGATATGTTCCTATAAAACTTTAATATTAATCAAATGTGACCGAGTATACTTCACACACAGCCCACCTGGTGTTAAGTGGTTACTAGAGCCCATAGACATCCACAACGTAAATGCGCCACCCACCTTGAGATATAATTTCTAAGTCTCAAGTACAGTTACAACGGCTGCCCCATCCTTCAAACCGAAACGCATTACCGCTTCACGGCAGAAATAGGCAGGGTGGTGGTACCCACCCGCGCGGACTCACAAGAGGTCCTACCACCAGTAAAAAAAGTTATGTGAAATCAAAATAAAAAGTTTCACCTTTAGTCTTTTCTCTTGGCTTGAAGTTAGAAACGCATTCGTAAACAAGCAAAAGAGTTTTCTCGTTACCGACGCTAATGTATTTTTCTCAACAATAAACCATTATTTTAGCAGTTTAGGAATCATTAACGTTTTGTATGGAATTTCGGTTGCGGGCTTCTAAATGCTTTTGCAGTCCAACTACCTATAAGTAAACGTGTATAAATCGCCTATATTGCCTACTTAGGAGGCGTTAAAACCGTTTTGGCTTACAGAGGCCTAATTCTGTATTTAGATTGAGGACGGATTAACCTGAAACTTGTGTAGTCATTAGTCGGTCTTCTTTAAACTGTGATCGGTACGAGGAGGTGAAAATAAAGTTATTGTAATTTTTTTATTAGTAGACAATAATAGAACACTGTTTGTCTTAAATAGTCACGAATTACCTGAACAATAATGAGCCTCGTTAGTATGATTCTGCCGTTTTTCTAGAGCGAGGACACGCAGCCGATATTATGAGTATAACATGCATATCAGTCAGTTCGTAATTTTTACTGTGACAACGCTACAAAAGTGTCGTCAAGACTGTGTTATGATTCATCAATAGTTCAAAAGAGATTATGCTGTATGGTATTTTGCCTTTCAATTCGTTTACTCTAATCAGTGATCACGATTCTGCAGAAATCCTAGTATTATGTTTGCCAAACTACAATCGTTTTTTTTTTGTTTTTCTTACTTGCTAATAACGTACTACAACGTTGTCAATGTGATTGTTTAGAAATAGTTTTTTTTAAAATATGTATTTTTTATCTTGAGGCTTTAGCGAATATGGTCAGAATTATTTGACAAAAACATATTCATCATATATCTGTGTATTTTTAATAGTTAATCTTAATGATTTAAAAGCTTAAATAATTTACAGTCTTTGCAATTAAATTTCTACATTATTAAAAAGGATTGTATAATTTAAATTAACGCAAAAAATAAGAACATCAAGTATGTATGTTGCCAACTAAGCGTATAATTTATCACGGTTTGTACCTTCCAAACTTACGTGTGCTTTTTATGGTGTGTAATTTTATTATTACCACTCAAATTTACGAGTTAGCTGCGAGCATTTTTGCAAAATAGATTGCTCTGATTAGAAACTTCTGAGAAGAAACTTCTACCATCTGGGTTGCTTGTATCCAAGCAAACAGGGACAAAGCTTTACGTCCGCTCGCTTCCAGATGTCAACTGCTTGCAACTTATGCATCATTTAATTAAAGTATGTTCTCATCAGTCCATAGCCTGATTTATAAAACCCACCGGATCAAACCAACTGACAATATAATACTAAAATAACTGAAAAAAAACCAACCGAAAAAGAAGAATATTTATTACCTTAACTCGACCTGCTAGTGCTCGATAAAAAAGGTGCCGTAAGACACTATCGCGTTTACGTATGAATACTGAGTGTTAATGTAATTAGTCATCGATGAGTTTATCCTGGTCACTTATGCCAGTGAAACATATTAATTATAAACCTTATTATAGTATTTTATTTTTATTTTATAAACCTTGGAGGTTTGTAAAATGGAGGTTATTAATTATCGCGTAGACTTTTGAATTCGGTATATTGTTAGAATCAATCAAAGGACTGTTGTTTCATAATATGAATTAAGTATTATTTTATTAAATATTAATACTTGTACGTTAAACATTCGGAATTTGTTGAAAAATGAAACCTAATTTTTTTTTTCGGTGATTGTTAAAAACGGCCCGAATTAATTAGTTACGCTTTATTTAATCTTATCGTGTATTATAAATATAAACGAAACATGCAAAATTTGTTGATTAGCTTTATTGTTAAACAACAAGCGTCAATTGGCAATGGCACAACTCAATTGCAGATTGCGGGCCGTGTAGCGTTTAATAAGTGTTTTACGCGATACTATTATCACACTAGATAAATTGAAACATTAGGGTTGGCAACATAATTTAATGACTACGTTTGGGCATTCTTTTACTTTGCATTAAAATTGAACGCAAAATTTAATTGTACTGATTCCACGACTAACTTGGGAACTTTTTACATATATATTCGCTATCTTATTGTCAGGCACATGACTTGTTTGTTGTTGGGAGGTCACTAGAATCCTCAAATATTGACGTGAACCCAGTTGTTTTTAGATTTGAGGTCGAAGACGAATACAGTGCTCTTGTTCTTCGTTGCTAGACTCGTGGCTGAGTGGTCGTGGTCGTCGTGTGCTTGGTGACGAGTTTTTCACCCCCACTCCTGGCTTTCCGCCACATGCCCGATGCTTACGAGCAAATTGCAATTCGTTGCAGTCTTAACTTGGTCAGACCACATTACGGGGGGTCTGCTGCGCAGTCTGTATATACGATTAGGCTTTATTAAAACATAATTTGTACTGAAGTTATCTGAAAACATTTATTCTTATTATAACGGCTACCCCTACGTTCAATTCGTAAAGTTAGTTAGTTTATAAGAGTGTGCGTCTATTTTTAACAGGACTGGTCAATCGCGATTCCAAAATTATTCTGTAATCACTCATAGCGGGTTTTTTTTCTACCTAAGCTGATGGTCTAGAGAGACCATATCAGCGTAACCTTAACTAGTAGATGAGCTCACGGGGCTCAAGCCTGACGATGTTGCTAACATGAACCCTAGCAAGACCCGTGCTTCACAGAATCTACCACCGGATCGGAAACGCGACCCACTGTGAAGATCCGGCGAGAAACTCAGTGGGCTGTGTCTTAGGGTTAATTTACTCGCCGAGCCCTTCGTCGCAAGCGACGGGTTCGACGAGAACGATGACCGGCTCATAGCGTCTCACGTTAAAGCGTTTATAATCCGATTCCCTTCCCATTCGGTCTTCCCGTTATTATTATTCTACAGTTTGACTATCTCGTTTAAGCGTTCTGGTTATTTTATCAGCCCTAATGTGACGTGTTAAGCGTGCGTTTCGGTTACGTGACCACGTCGTATACACACGCTCACGTATTTAATGCTTGTGCACACACCTCGTGTGCATCGTTTGTCACGTATCGTGCTCATTCGACTTTCCTACATAATTCATTTTGTATTCAAACAGTGTGTTCGCGTCTTTATAATTGAGTAACGTTCTAATTAAAGAGATATTTTCGTTAAAATGTGGCCTTAATTAATCAAAAACTATCCACTATTTGCTTTATAGTGTATTTAGTGATTGCTAGAGCATTAAGTGGACCGGATACCTGGTTAAGTGAAACCGTTACCTATTCTATAAATAATTTTAATAGACTTAAATTGCTTAAATTTATACATTTTCGATGTTAAATTCAGTAACTTCTAACAGTTATTTTTTTATTGCTTAGATGTGTGTACGAGCTTACAGCCCACCTGGTGTTAAGTGGTTACTGGAGCCCATAGACATCTACAACGTAAATGCGCCACACACCTTGAGATATAAGTTGTAAGGTCTCGGTATAGTCACAACGGCTGCCCCACCCTTCAAACCGAAACGCATTACTGCTTCACGGCAGAAATAGGCGGGGCGGTGGTACCTACCCGCGCGGACTCACAAGAGGTCCTACCACCAGTAACCAGTACCAACAGTTCAAACCCGTAACTTTACGACACTGAGCAAGAAGCTCAATAATATTAAAGTTTAATATGTCAACACCAATTCATTATGTTAATTCAAATGTCGGCTGAGCAATTCGTAATGTCGATGTTCAAGAGTGAATTAAACTATTGGCCAGTGCGTTGTGAAAGTTGCAATTGCGCCACTGCCTTAAACGAGAATTATTTCATAAACCAACCGGTATAAATTACATTATATCGTTATTTTAATCTAAGACGAACATTAATACGTTTAAATAGTTAAGTTTTTGTTTTAGACAGAATATTGAAATCGATTAGTGTAGTTGCCACCTAGAAATATAGTTAGGTGATAAGGACATAATGATAGTAGGTCTGTTCGACTGTGATCAGAATCAGATCAAAAGATGCGATTTCGGCTTCCTCGAACTATGATTTATAGGCTTTATCTAGTCACCTCATTCTTAATCTCCTACTTTACACGTTAGCGGTAGGGCCGTACAAAACTGTAGAATGAGTATGAGTATGACGAGCTGTCGTCAGTATGTAAAGTGGCAGCTCAGCCCAGCTCTCTGAAACGTTCCGTACTGCTTGCTTGCTACAGGAAACCTTTCTAACTTTATTGATTCAGGATGAACAAATTTCGTGTAAATTGTTTGACACCTTTTCGCCCACGTAATTCATTCTAATTCAAGTATTCGGACCCATTTTCCCTACGCTGAACCCTAAAAAACAAATTGATAATTGTATGAAAAAGTAAGTCCCTAAAAATAATTACCACTTTCCACCATGAACATTCTAATTAAATAACACGGAAAAACGAAACAAAGACCTCGTGAGCTCGCCTGGACATTTGGTGAAGCCTGAATAGTCGCCGGCGACAACAGACAGTAAAAATAACAATCGGGAAACTTCATCACCTTATAAAAAAATATATATGAACGATTAAACAATCGTCTTGATTCACGAAATTATTTTCATAATCATACTCGTTTAACTAATCCGCATATTGCTTTTAACTAATCGTTATAAAGATAACTAGTTACAATTACGGGCTGTAAACATAAATAACTTGTATGCTATGGTTGATAATAACGTTTTTAATGCAATGAATCGATCTTCGGCCGTGACCTTTGAACATTATGTAAGATAACATAACATTCAAAAGATACGCATCTAGAGATTACGCAAGCATACAATAACATTTGAATAAAATCAGCTTTGTTATTAGAGGAATAGAACGATGTAACTTTTGTGCTTTTTTGTTTGAAAGCATTTACGGTATGTTGTT
Source organism: Bombyx mandarina (assembly GCF_003987935.1). The sequence continues at coordinate 6,446,408 of NW_021011476.1, read as the reverse complement.
TTTCTTCTAATGTCAATAAGTTTGCTACTCAATATTTGATTCAAATTTCGACCACTTTGTGCCTTAATTGAACTTAAAAACCAAATTAGTATAATATAATTTTTCACCTATTAAAGTATTATTTAATTGTGGACAGAAGTCACGCGCCATTGTACAAAACCAAGGGCATCGTGCAGTTTTTTATTTAACATGCAAAGATACATTACGTATACGTTGAAAGATAAATGTCATAACGAAATAAAAAATCGTTAAACCAATAACACCTTAGTCGTGTGTGAGACAACGAAAACTGTAAAGTTTTAAAAACTTGAAAAATAATATAATATACTTAATGACAATAAAAAAATGGAAAATTGAGATGTAAAAGTACTTTCAGCTATGACTACGACTCGCAAAAACCGAAAAGAATAGTAAACAAAATTGTATTTGAATAAAGTTATTTCACATGATTATTTGAGCATTTATTTATGAATTCGATTTTCCCTACTGTGCACGTGAAATGCTTAAGATTATGTGTGGATTATATATTACTTAGATTTCTTTCTGCCAGCAAAAACTATCGAATACTATCAAATGGACACTTAGAGGGTACACACGTGCATTCAAAATTTTATTTTTCAAATATGTTACGGCGAAATAAAGCCGTTGTATTTTATATTGTATGTCTTCAATCCCCCGAAAACCTCTATGTGTATTGAATCTCTGATCAAATTCAAAGTAATAAAATATTAATTGTATAACACTTCAACGTGAATGTATTCTATAGGTTTCACATGAATATAAAACAATTCTAAAACAGAATTCGCTTTATGATCCGTGTAACACAGTATTTCTGTTGGAATTCACTTTTACCGTGATTGAATATTGATATGGATATGAATCATGCTTTTATTATTCAGAAGAAATTTAAGTTAAGCGATTGTTGTTACGATTGTTTTAACGGTTATTTCTCAAAATATAACAAAAAAGTTTTTTTTTTTGCATGTTTTCTCCCAGGATTCTATCCGCTTTTCAGTTCAAGCCGAAATTTGATTTAATTTCTACAACATACAATTTATTTTAAGTTTAAACAGTTAGAATACAAAAAGAAAAAATTTTGACCAAAAAATTATCGGCCAGTCACGTAATGTGAGCTAATTGCTGTTTTTAGTACAAACGAGAAAATAAGCTTAAAAAAATAGCCTTAACAATCAAAGCTATAAATTGAGTCGTACAGAAAATTTCTATCTCCTTAGAAGCCTACAACTATTTTCCCGTCCTCAAGTAGCCGGAATAGCGCCTTGGGCTAACAGCGTGCAGGTACATGGGAATAAAAAAAACACGATTCTTTTAACATTTGTTGACATGGGTCCTCATTACGTTGGATGTGTTCTGATAAAACAAATGATGTTATACTAAAATAGACTTTTTTAGCTATCATTAATCAGTACTAAATGAATTTGCCAAGTATATATATCTTTTTGCTTCCCTCAACAAATACATGGATACCTTTTTTATTACTTAGGTGGATGGACGAGCTCACGGCCCACCTGATGTTCAGTGGTTACCGGAGCCCATAAACATCTACAACGTAAATGCCGCCACCCACATTGATATGAATTCTAAGGTCTCAGTTTTTACAGTAAGTACAACGGCTTCCCTACCCTTCAAACCGAAACGCATTACTGCTTGACGGTAGAAAATAGGCAGGGTGATGGCGCCTACCCGTGCGGGAGTACAAGACCTCCTACCACCAGTAATTACGCAAATTATAATTGTGCGGGTTTGATTTTTATTACACGATGCTATTCCTTCACCGTGGAAGTCAATCGTTAACATTTGTTAAGTAATGTGTAATGTTTTCTCCTGATAAATCCTGTTTTTACGGATGTTCCGTTATAACTACTGAATCATCCATCCGATTGACTTGACAGTTGGTATCCATGTAGAAAATACATGTACTTAATGGATGGGGTAATATTTATATAATTGTTGGACTCCCTACACCAGTTGCGGGGGCGTTAATCATGAGAATCTCTATGGGGGTGAGATATAATAATGTTAATTTTAAATGCCCAGCGAAGCGGACGGGTACAGGCTAGTTAGCAGATAATAAGCGTGGCAGTATAGTGCGCACGCGTCTAACCCAACAATGCCTATTCTATTCACGAACAAAAGTGTCTCGCCGACACAAAAGTAATTTCATTATATACACTACACACTTGCTCCTCGAGTAGCACTTGAAGAACGATTATCGAGTGTGCAACCGTTGTGTATTCGTTATTACTTTTGTTTATTTTTTACTTACGCTGTTTGTAGCCTACTCTAAAAGATGAGCAGAGATCTTAAGTCTGCCACCTGTACTAATAAAAATGTAAATACATACACTTTGGCCGCATTTCATGTTCTGAAAACATGCACGCTTCGTACTAAGACCCGATCCTGCCGCTTTGTGAGAGACGTCATGATACCTTTTTTTTTTTATTGCCCTTGTAGGCAGACGAGCATACGGCCCACCTGATGGTGAGTGGTTACCGTCGCCCATGGACTTCAGCAATGCCAGGGGCAGAGCCAAGCCGCTGCCTACCAACCTCTAAGCGCGTGAATGCATTATTTTTAAACATTCTATTCACACTAATCTACAATCAACTTAATTTAATGCCACGTATTTTGTTCTTCCATTCATATTTTTTTTTTGTATTTAATAGATTTTTTATTAATAAATAACAAATCAAAATAATTTAACATAAAACAGTTCATACAGTAGAACAAATCTTCCAATGCGCTTGAAGCAGGCACAGTTCCCAAGATACTGGCTGCGTTACCTCGTTGGACCAGCCAGACTCACTCTCTGTGCAAAGTACCAGCCAGCCTTAGCATCACTCACGTGTAGCCTCCTTCGAGTATTTGGAGATTTTTGATAAATTCATTGATTCATTATTAAGATTATTTTATTTTGTAAACATTTTTTTTTGGATTGCTTAGTTGGGCGGACCAGCTTACAGCCCACCTGGTGTTAAGTGGTTACTGGAGTCCATAGACATCTACAAAGTAAATGCGCCACCCACCTTGAAATATGTTCTAAGGACTAGTATAGTTATAACGGCTGCCCCACCGTTCAAACCGAAACATTACTGCTTCACGGCAGAAATAGGCAGGGTGGTGGTACCTATCCGTGCGGACTTGCAAGAGGTCCTACCACCAGTAACATTTAATGAACCGGTAATCTTTATAATAGAAAATTTCATATAATAGTATATTTCTTGTTGTTTATTTCGGTCTCGAGAACCGGTCGGATTCCGTTGCTGAGACCAGGGAACCGAACAACCGGACCAATAAACCTCACTTTTTATTGAAACACGTTTCATATAATTTGTTATGTTTTTATGGAATTCATTTACATTATATTTAAATGTATGCGACGCGTCTTGCTTATAAGCCTAACGCTGCGTATCGGAATGGAACAGTCGCAATAAATTACAAGTGAAAAAGCCTTCAAGGAAACATAGAAATAAACATAAATCTACTAGAACCAGTACCGCCGCCGAGTACACATTAACTTTGTTATACATTGAAGCTTTTATTGCGTTGATCGAACCCCTGCAGCTTCTAACAAACACGAACGGATACCATAAGAAGGTATTATACAATAAATTAAGGTGAACTTAGCGGGAGGGCATGAGACACGGTAGGAGTTGAGCGATCGTCTCGCACTCCTTGAGGCAGGTCGGAACTACATTCCACGTCATAGACTAAAACTTAATGCAGACGGTTCTACGAATTAATAATATTCACAATTAAAATGTTTGGATCAACAGAACGTACTTAATATTGTTTGACATGGCTAAGTTTTGAATTTTTCTGCAAAATGTCATTATTGGCAATAAATGATCTAATATTAAAAAAAAAAAACTGATATTTAAAAAAAAAAGACATGCCCGCTGAGTTTCTTGCCAATTCTTCTCAGGACGGAGGCTAGTTTTTGTGAATTGGCGGTAGTTCTTTTGACGTTCAACAAGTATGTACTTTCATTTATGTTGAATAAATTTTTTTTGATTTGATTTGATTTGATCAAGTTGTCTAAGAGCCTAAGAGTAGTATTCAAACTTTAAATTACTTAATTATAAAATTCAATATGATATTTACGAATCGACTTTTGAAACCAGTAATTAATATTTAAGTTCAAATATACCTACGAGCTGTGTATCAAATTTCTGGGCCCCTCCAGATTCATTAAACATTTGATAGGATTGTCGACAGCGATCTAATTAGCGGATCATCCTGATGTATAATGACAATACCTTCCAATTAGTCGAGATGCTATTTAAAAGCGTTTGACCTGACCTGTCTTAATTAATTGTATGAATTGCGAGTAAAACCGGAAAAAAAAACGACCTTCAGACTTTTTTTTCATAACTTTACATCTGTTTGGTATAAATTTATATTATTTTTGATAGAGACCTATGAGACTATGTAAACCTCGCATAAAGTAAACAAGGAGATTAATATAATTAGCATTGTTAACAATGGCTTACCTTAGAACTCGTTAATACGTACCACAATAGTTGCAAAACTATTTAAATATACAATAATTGTAATAATGGCGTGAATATTCTTCAAACATTTCCACAAGAAGAATGCTATTTTAAAATAAGAACAAAGTCACAAACTTTTTTTTTACATTGGCGGTAATCTATAATATAGGCTAACCGGCTCTTACCGCGATTTTAAATTTGATTAAGTTACTTACTTATCAGAAAATTAATCAAATTCAAAGCTGTTTCAAACGAAAGACGTTTAGAAAACGTCTTAATAAGCCATAAAAATAGATCAAAGTTCTCTTAAAAATACTTCACAATTAACTGTATTTTATTAACTGCAGTACTCAGTAGTTTTAATAACCAGACATTTAGACCTAAAATAATGACTTATTTGGAACAAAATCATAAAACAATACCATTTAAAATAAACTTTGTTAAACAAATGTAAAATTATGGTAAATGACAATATGTACAGTTAGTTAGTTTGAACGTGGAAATATCTGGATGAGTGGATGTGTAGCGGATACACCTCGCTATATCTCTCGTACGCCGGCGCTGCAATGACGATGACGTCATCAAAGATAATTTGCATCCTTTTTTTATTATTGGAAATTTTCACAATCATCTTATATAGTTTTTTTTTTCGGGCCAGTGGCCGAACTTCCTACGAGGTTCCCGCGCCTAGGTGGCGCGCGGGGTGTGTGGGACTTGACGGTCTGCAAGGTGTTGGGAGCAGAGCGCGGGCCCAAGGAATTTTAGGGTCCTACCACACTAAACGACTCCCCTGCACTCTTACACCCGACGTCCGATCTCCCCGTCACCTCACCTGGAGGACACTGCTTTCTCATAGGGGCCGGAGCTCGACGAACGCCTTCCTCCGACCCCCGATCTTATAAAGCTAACGCAACCTCATACAATATTATTCAGTATCAAGCAACTTCATTCAAACACTAGCCAAAAATTAAATTATTTATTTCATTATCGTTTATCAATCAATGAAGTCGAATGTATTTTTTTTGTAGTTCCCAACTTTACTTCCGATGCGTATCCGCGCGGCGGTTTCAGCGTGACCACATAGGCGTAACCGTTCCGATCTCTAATTTCACTATCGAATCTCGGAGTTTCAATTACTTTAAGCCGCGTATTTTGTTTGGCTTCCACCGTGACATAATTACGTTTTATTGAATGAAAACTTATTATTATTCAACTTAAACATATTAACATGACTCATTATGATATACCTATTATATATTAAAAAGTAAAATCAATAAAGTCTATTGACGAGTGTTGCAATATTCTGTAACCACTATTATCCCAGTTGTCTTTGAAATAGAAAGGATTACTGTAAAAACTGTTGTCGGTTTTTGTCAATAAATAATTTCAAACGTTGTAATGAAATTTATAGATTTCGGCTCGACTGTTTTGATAGCTTAGTTGACCTTGCTGAGATGGTGACAATCACAAGGATGACATCAGATCATCTAAGATGACATCTAGATATAATTTAAACATAGGCAGCGTGATTATTAATAAATATATACGGCGCCCAAAAATTCAGATAAAATGAGAGAGATATAGTCGGAGGTCAAGAACAATGCGTGGAAGTTAGCCGTTTGTAGTTCCTAACGAAACCTTGGCCCGTAGCTTCCTAAGCGCCTCATACCCAGCCAGCGTGACCGCTTGAGATATACCTCTCTGATAACCATATATCTTCAAAGCCAAATTAGCTTAATACCTAAACAGTAGTTTCTTTGTTTAGTGGCCAAGCATTTGTTTTATCGTTTTACCAAATCCGGCTTCCTTTGTTCATTAATCAATACTGTGAAATTATCATCATCATCATCATCAGCCTCTATCTGCCCACTGCTGGACATAGGCCTTCCCCAATGCCTTCCACATAATGCGATCCTCCGCCTTCCGCGTCCAACGACTTCCCGCCGTGCGCACTAAGTCGTCAGTCCGCCTGGTTGGAGGACGCCCCACGCTCCTGGTACCCATCCATGAAATTATCAGTACTACTAAATTAATTTCAGTGTCATTTCTAAAGTTAAATCATTTAATTTCGTTCAACACGCTTGGTATACAGACGATCGATTTGTGATTGAATTGTATAAGTGACGTACCTAAATGTTAGTTTGTGTGGACAGCCGGGCAGGAGGCTCGCGTCCCACATGTTTTATGTCATATCCACAGACAGCCGTTTCGGACACACCACCCGGCAACCCACGGAGCTGATATGTAATTGAGAATTTGAGAGCGTGTCCATTTTAATAACGTGGAAAAAAATTGAATTGAATCGCGTAACATCGGATGCTGGTTGCATGTTTTTATTTATTTTATTGCATGGATGGATGGACAAGCTCGCGGCCCACCTGCTGTTAAGTGGTCATTTCGGCCAAAACGCACCGCTTCATGGTAGAATTAGGCAGGTTCTGTCAGTAAATGCATATGTTACACGTAAGCAGTCTTATTGCATCTTTTTCATTACGCAATAACCTTGTTAGATCATGTACTCATGACTAAAAACTGTAGATTCTAAAATTTCAAAGAATTATAAAGCTATTTACACATTTATCAATACGTGTAATATTCTGTACGTGTACAATACAGTCAAATTTCAGAGTTGAATTTAGTAAAACTAATTTAAAACAAGCAAAATATGTAATTTAAGAAAAAGGTGTTACGATGTGATTCTGTTTTTTTACAGTAGTGTTGTTGTTAATCGTTAAAAATCGGTAAAAATTTGCATAATCTAATTTAACCTTTAGACACATCTTGTAAGACTCATGAAGTGATTTCATTATGACTATTTTCTTTCTGACTAATCGGTTAATAATCGATGAGATTTGCGTGTTTCAAGATTTTATATTATTTCTGAATAGTTTTGTATGTAACAGCAAAAACAAGAAAAGTTTTTTATTTTTCTTACAGCCAATTTAAATTTACTGAATAATGCGGACTTTTTGGCGGGAAAGCGAGGAATGAAGTTCTATGATTTGTTTTATTTTGTCTATTTAGTGTTTGTTCGGGTTTAAATGTGTAATAACATTACTTCAATTATAAATTGGTTGGTATAAGAAATGTTCATTATATTCTCACAACACGACGGAATAATAGTTCAACTGATACCAAACAGCTTTCATTACATAAATCTAATGCTCACTCTAGACAATCCATAACAGCTCAGACCATAGCACTATCCCTTTCATACACAGTACAAAACTGAAGATGGAAGAGAATAAGGTGTATCTAAACACTGTTCATCGGAAAGTTAGGCCCATGAGAATATGTTTTATGACTTTAACACATGGATGTTTATGTGTTTTCGTCACGAGCGCTGAGTGCAGTTAAATAAATTTTGTTAAAGCATTGCACAACATCATTGCTCAAGTAACCAATAAATATCCAAATATACTTAACTTAAAAACGGCTCTACACGATTTTTTTGTTATTTGTAGATGTTTTTCAAACAGAAAAGCTAATGTGCAACGTACTTGACTTGACATCTATAGCAAATTGTAAATGTGATCGCCTACCCTCAGAGGTTTTGAAATTCCATTGAATTAAATTAGCGGATATACTATAAATGCTACCAGTGTTGACGGAAAGATTTTAATAGGATAGTGAGGTGAGGATTCAGAAAGGACTTTAGTAAGGACTTTAGAAAATATTGAAAGACAGCAACAGTATTTAAATATTTATAGAAGCTGAAGTCGTATCCGTTTCTTCTAATTCAGAATCAGATAGACTTTTCTATATGCTTACGATAGCAGAGGAACATGACTGAAACACAATTGCCAACTTAAACGATGTCACTGACCACCTATCGTGAAAATTCGTGAATATATGTAACCTCTATACGATTAATCTTAAAAGAGGTTAATATGATATAAAGATGACATAAATAGAATTTCGAATATTGAAACATAAAAAGCATTAGAAAGAACATTAGACATATAAAAAGCATTTTTGCAATATTAAAATATAAAAAGATATAAAAATAATGGTGAAGCAATAGCTTTAAATGTTGTTTCTCTTTATAAGAGCAACTCAATTTGTGCTATAGTTTTACGAAGTTAAATTGTATTTTGATATAAATACATTATGTATATACATCACTTGCCTGTGGTTAGTTTAGTTTAAAGAAGTTTTAATAAGAGGCCTGAGCGGTAGGTAACTTGTCCATGGTTATCAGCAACCAGGTAATTTAGTATGATTCTCATAAATGTTTATAATTAAATCTTTCAAATTTTGTCAACTCGTGCATTTCTTTAATTCATTCATTTCATTATTCTCTCGTATAACGTTATACAACTTTAGTATTTGATAATTCCGTAACAGAAGAATCTCAGTAATAATAGTAATAATTTACTGTGTAGAACAATGATAAAATAATAAAAACATAACACAACCATTCACCACTTAATAAAATATGCATTTGTCCAAAATGAAATCCCCTACTAGACTGTTAATTGCTAGTGTCTACAATAATTTCATCTCATAATTTTGGCAAAACGTTTCACATACATAACTTGGTCGTTTTTTCATTTGATATTCCGCAATTGCTGACACAATACAGTCTGTGTGAAACACACGCTACCAACGCCTTTGACGCGGCTCACACTACAAGGTCGCCTGTGACAATCGAAAACATTGGGTTTTCCACCAATTCTCATGTCATTAAAGTCTAAAATTCAATCGGATCTTTCTCAACGTCAGCATTTTATTTGCCTGTATCATTCTAGACTAATTTCTGACATTTTTGGTGTTCGCGTTCAGTCGTGTTTTGTTTCTCGTAGACAATCGTTTTCACAGTGAAATCTCAGGTAGTTTTATCGTAATAATAACGTCGCTTTGTCCTCTATTTGTTCTCTTGGCACGTCATTTGATATTTAAAGTTTTATTCTTACAAGTTGTGTAAATAAAAAAATATAGGCTATAATTGAAACTGCGCTTCGAGTTGTGTTTTTTTTTTAATATGTCAGCAAAGCCTAATAGTGTCTTGTGATGTGTTTGTTTTTAGTTAATTCGCCCGTGTCATGCTTAATTCTATAGTTGAAGGGCTGAAGGAGTCTTAGCAAGATTAATTTTCGACTAAATTTTCAGTTTGTTGAGGTTTTACGTCGTAAAGATTACGACAGATGATAAACTGTGATGTATTATTCATTGACCTTGTAGTGCAGAAGTATGGTAGCATTATACGAACCTCTCATCCCACATCATAGGTTCATATATTCAATTTACGCTTTTTCAAAGTTGTCGTCAAGTGATGACGTACTGTTTTATTCGTGGGCCTCTCAAATTGATAGCGCAAGAAGCTTTTATATGTAACACAATATATTAATCGTTGCAGACGTTCCTGTTGTTAAAATAGAAACCACAGAATTGCGAATATTTTGGAAGTCTGCATATATTTCCTCAGATACGAATTATAATAATACATCGCTAATGGGCCTTACGTGTTCAATTGCAACACAGAAAAGATGCTAATCGACACAATGTGACACAGCGTTAGTGGAATTCTTAATGCCAAATTATTTTTAACATCATAAGTAGCGAAATTTGCTTATCCTGTCACAATTCAACCTTGGCTGATTGGAAATTAACCGTTGTGACATTATGACATTTAAGCCCACTGAATTTCTCGCCGGATCTTCTCAGTGGGTCGCGTTTCCGATCCGGTGGTAGATTCTGCGAAGCACTGCTCTTATTAGGGCCAGTGTTAGCAACACTCCCGGCTTCAGCCCCGTGAGCTCACCTACACATCAAGGAGAAGCTGAAATAGCCACTCAAGGATATCAGCATAGGTAGAAAAATAATAAAAAATTACATTTAAATATAAGTATTCAGATAATGCATCATAATCACGATTACGAACAATATCTGAATTAGTATTCTGCTAAGAAATCAAGGAACGAACACGGCTTTGAGCAGGCCGGATGGTCAATAAAAAATCTCAGTCAATAAAATTACAACCACGCGATACATGTCTATGAATAGAAGTGCGTTGTTTGTTTACCACTTGTTATCGCGCTTACTTGAGACGACGGCCGTGGGAGGAATCCGACGGTTTCTGAACATATGTGATTCATGTGCCACCGGGCGCGCTCATAGGAACATCGATAAACGATCCGCGCAAATATGACCAAAGTGAAGTACAGACGGACGAAGTGCAAAGGAAAATTTCATCATTTTTGTCGAAGTTTAAGGTAATATATTCTATATTTTTTTATATTTAGTCACGATGACGCCACGTTAACTGGTCCCGTGCTAAGTTCTTAAAGAACTTGTGTTACAGGTACCAGATAACGGAAATAAATGTAAGATTTTTATTATACACATACATATATTTATAATATACATCCATAACCCTGGAAAAGACATTTTATATTTAATTTTATCATACAAAAATCTTCCCTTGGCGGTATTCGAACCCGCGACCCCCTTGTGTAGTGACCATGTCACTTACTACTACACCAGACGGCCGTTTCATAGTTTTATTTTCATTCATTTCCTGTCTCGTAAACTATTATTTGAACCCCATCCGTTTCTCATAAATTTTTTGATAAACATTTTAATCCTACAAATTAATATTTCATCTTTTGCATTGACTTCATTATTAATTTAAACATAACAGAAATCAAATTGTTTTAGAAAATGAAAAAAAAAACCAGATTTATTGTTTGACATACCGAAGTCTCGACTAAAAACGTGATAAAATGATTTAGTATAAAAATAGCTTAGATTCGTAACATTGTTGAAGTCGCTACGTGTATGAACATGTAATTAAGATGATCACACTAGACGGTAATTTTGCTAGACCTCGTGATGAGAATGTTAAGTTAATGTCGAGATCAAGGCTACGGATGTAAGTAGGCATGCGATTCAAAACGAATATTTATAAATATTTGTTATTATTATTTGCGCTAAGGATACAAGTGACAATCCGTTAACGTAATTTCTAAGTTTTGAGTTGTCCTTCGATTTTAGCGATAATCATAAAACCACCTAATTCTAAACTAATCTATACATATCTATACATATAAATAAAATTGGAGTGTCTGTTTGTAATATTGAAATAACCGCTTTTTACTACATTCATATGAATATATATACGGTACATACACCAAAATAACATATTTAAAAACTGTCTGTCTGTCTGTCTGTTTTTTCCGGCTAATCTCTGGAACGGCTGGACCGATTTTGAAGAGACTTTCACTGATACGTAGCTGATGATATAAGGAGTAACTTAGGCTACTTTTTTTTAGACTAGCTTTGCCCCGCGGCGTCACTCGCGGTACGACAATAACCGCGGGTAACATCGCGAGACTCAGCTATTCAATAATAAAATGTAATGTTTCCGAAGCGAAGCAAGGGCGGGTCGCTAGTTGGAAATAAGGGCTGATTGCGGGAAAAAGGTCACAAGCGACAGCTATCATTGTTTCGCACTCAAATTGTTGAATCATTATGTACGAACAAGGTCACAATGGAGGAGTAAGTAAATTATTACACGATGGCACTGGTCATTAGTTGTCGCTTCGAGAACGATTCCGAAGAAAAACAAAAACGGTGCATCACTGTAAGATAAAAAATGTATCAACAAAACGATCGTTTCTTGCAACGCCCACCCTCAATAAACTCTGGGTGGGTTTATTCATACAATAAATTATGGTTTAATCGAGTATTGAATCCAGATACCAAATAATGTAACGTAGCTCTGTCTGTTACGTTATGACGTCCAAACCTCGGAACTGATTTTGACGAAATTCGGTACGGAAGTAGTTTGAACTCTAGGAAAGAAAATATGCCTTTCATCCCACGCAATGTTAAGTGTGATTCACGCAGGCGAAACTCCGAACGGGAAGTTAGCTATTGATATTTGATAATATAATGTTTTCTAGAATAATAAATTAAAATGTCTGAAATAGTAAATTTTATTTTTTATTTTATTGCTTAGATTTATGTTTTTTTTTTTTTTTTTTTTTTTTTTTTCCTACCTAAGCTGATAGCCCTAGCGGCTATTTCAGCGTAACCCTAACTTTAGTAGGTGAGCTCACGGGGCTCAAACCTGACGATGTTGCTAACACGAACCCTAGCAAGAGCCGTGCTTCGCAGAATCTACCACCGGATCGGAAACGCGACCCACTGAGAAGATCCGGCGAGAAACTCAGTGGGAAGANAAAAAAAAAAAAAAAAAAAAAAAAAAAAAAAAAAAAAAAAAAAAAAAAAAAAAAAAAAAACGTGTATGAACATGTAATTAAGATGATCACACTAGACGGTAATTTTGCTAGACCTCGTGATGAGAATGTTAAGTTAATGTCGAGATCAAGGCTACGGATGTAAGTAAGTACACATGCGATTCAAAATGAATATTTATAAATCTATGTTATTATTATTTGCGCTAAAATTCAGGTAACAATCCGTTAACGTAATTTCTAAGTTTTGAGTTGACCTTCGATTTTAGCGATAATCATAAAACCACCTAATTCTAAACTAATCTATACATATCTATACGTATAAATAAAATTGGAGTGTCTGTTTGTAATATTGAAATAACCGCTTTTTACTACATGCATATGAATATATATACGGTACATACACCAAAATAACATATTTACAATTTTTGTCTGTCTGTCAGTCTGTCTGTTTGTTCCGGCTAATCTCTGGAACGGCTAGACCGATTTTGAAGAGACTTTCACTGATACGTAGCTGATGATATAAGGAGTAACTTAGGCTACTTTTTTAGACTAGCTTTGCCCCGCGGCGTCACTCGCGGTACGACAATAACCGCGGGTAACATCGCGAGACTCAACTATTCAGTAATAAAATTTAATGTTTCCGAAGCGAAGCAAGGGCGGGTCGCTAGTTGGAAATAAGGGCTGATTGCGGGAAAAAGGTCACAAGCGACAGTTATCATTGTTTCGCACTCAAATTGTTGAATCATTATTTAAGAATAAGGTTACAATGGAGGAGTAAGTAAATTATTACACGATGGCACTTGTCATTAGTTGTCGCTTCGAGAACGATTCCGAAGAAAAATAAAAACGGTGCATCTCTGTAAGATAAAAAATGTATCAACAAAACGATTGTTTCTTGCAACGCCCACCTTCAATAAACTCTGGGTGGGTTTATTCATACAATAAATTATGATTTAATCGAGTATTGAATCCAGATACCAAATAATCTAACGTAGCTCTGTTACGTTATGACGTCCAAACCTCTGAACTGATTTAGACGAAATTCGGTACGGAAGTAGTTTGAAACCTAGGAAAGAAAATATGCCTTTCATCCCACGCAATGTTAAGTGTGATTCACGCAGGCGAAAATCCGAACGGGAAGTTAGCTATTGATATTTGATAATATAATGTTTTCTAGAATAATAAATTAAAATGTCTGAAATAGTAAATTTTATTTTTTATTTTATTGCTTAGATTTATGGACGAGCTCACAGCCCACCTGGTGTTAAGTGGTTACTGAAGCCCATAGACATCTACAACGTAAATGCGCCACCCACCTTGAGATATAAGTTCTAAGGTCTCAGTATAGTTACAACGGTTGCCCCACCCTTCAAACCGAAACGCATTACTGCTTCACGGGGGAAATAGGCTGGGCAGTGGTACCTACCAATGCGGACTCACAAGAGGTCCTACCACCAGTAAAAATATTATAATAAAGAAAAACCTTGAAAAATATAGCGTAGACCCGACGATGACCATAGAATTAGTATCTCTGCAGTAACACCGACGAAGAGAGCCAATTAAAATTGTGAGTTTTGCGAAAACGAAGGAAACGTAGTGTGTACATATAAGTATATAGTATCAAGTTGAACAGGGTGCTAGCAAATATAAAACACACAAAAGACTCGTCCATCTGCCAGTCAAATCTAGTAAAAAGCGTTTTTGTGTTGAAAACGGAAATACCTTGAGTATTTACAAGTAGCTAATTTGGTTAAAGCAATTATGTGATTCATGACGCATACCTACAGCATAAACACCAATAGTATCGACGTAAATACGACATAAAACATAATAGAATAGAATAGAATATAAAATCAATGACGATGTCGCTTTTTCGCTTCTACAGAATAATAGAATTTCTATCAATTGGAAATCCGTTATTACAATTAATTAGGCAGCGGCTTGGCTCTGCCTCTGGCATTGCTGAAGGCCATCAGGTGGGCCGTATGCTCGTCTGCCTACAAGGGCAATAAAAAAAAACTAAGATCAGAAGCGTCTATAAGAAAAAGGGATTATGTATTTTACTCAGTACCTAATCAAAAAATCAGTATTCGTTTGCAAATCTATGTATTAACTCATATTTATAGTCTCGTAAACCTATTTCGAATCTGGTCGGGGGGAAGGTTTACAACAGCAGGGGCGTGTCGCAACATGTCTTTATAAATTAAACTTGTCGCAAATTAAAATTGTAAATATCTCACCTCAACCAGCCAGCTGATAAGCTGTGCTTACAACAATTGTCAGAGTTCGGTACAAGAGCGTGTATGATGTGTTCTCAAATTCCTTTCAATCGTTACTCATGAATCGATTGTGAAATCATTCATAAAAAGCGTTAGCCTCGTAAAATATATTTTTAACATGGTCCTAAAAATTCATTTGTTTACTACGATACAAGTCGACGATCCAACGTCGTAAACATCCCGTATGCTACTGTATAGTATTGACTAGCGGCCCGCTCCGGCTCCGCTCGGGTCTTTAACAAAAAATTTCAACAATATTTGACGTTGTTTTATTTTTTAAAATAAAAGAACACTTGTTGCGGCACAACTATAATAGTTAGACATGTGCTGTCGCGACACTTTTTGTAAATAATAATGTATTCTACAAAGTCGTAGTACATTATTTTATCCTATCTATATAGTTTTTGCAGTTTTCGCACGCGATGTATGGAATATTTTAGGTAATTTTTTACACCTTGGATTACATTATTGGAGTTTTAGTAAGGATCTCTGATTTTATTCTAAAAAGATAGCCTATGTCACTCGGGAATAGTGTAGCTTCCAAACAGTGAAAGAATTTTTCAAATCCGTTCAGTGCCTTCGGAGCCTATTCAATACAAACAAACAAATCTTTCCTCTTTATAATATTAGTATAGAAGTATGGATGACTCGCATTCATAATAAACGTGATATTTTGAAGTAGAAAAACTTTAACAGCCGGTTCACTATTAAAATTACTATTATAAACGTTTGGATGTTAGATACCATAATGCCTCAAGTTAGTGTTGGCCACTTTTTTTATCATAATCCTCATCTTGTTTATAGGGATTGGTTGAAATAAATCTCAGATTTTTATTGAAACGGAATAAGAATGCAAGTTTCTCAGAAAAATTATCATAACATTTAAAAATTCAAATCGCTTCAATTATTATTATTAAACTAGCGACCCGCCCTCGCTTCGCTTCGGAAACATTAAAACACAAATGAAACCAAAAAAAGTAGCCTATGTTCATCAGGGACAATGTCGGCTTCTAATGGAAAAAGAATTTTTCAAATCGGTCCAGTAGTTTCGGAGCCTATTCGAAACAAACAAACAAACAAATTTTTCCTCTTTATAATATTAGTATAGAAATAGAAAACAATTCCTTTTACGAAGCATTAACGTCGTGATTATGTCATAATAACTTACTTTTAAATCATTAACCTTCCGATCCGCGGTTTCACTGTGTATTTATTATACATAATATCGCTTGGACCCGATGTGCGAGAAATACCGATGACGTCAAATACTATAGACCTAAGTTTTAATCTCACCTTGAATGAACTGGATCAACACGGGATTATCTGCGTGTAGACAATAATGTCATTATTTAAATTTGTACAGCGCGTTGGTTTCGTCACCTTTGTTTTAATTATTATACATTTTAATCATGCTTAAGAATTTTTATTACAAATATTAATTCTTATTCATAACGTAGCTCGTAGAATTATAATTTTAAATCAATATTAGTAAATGCGATGAAGCAAAAATGTTAATTTATTTTTGTATAACTGCGTTATAGAAACAATTTTGTAAGTTCTGTATGTATTTGTTTTACTCTTATAATTGTGAAGGACTAATTCTATTTAAAGAGGTCTTAATATTATTTTCAATTTCAAACATATTCAACTTTCATAAGATAAGATTTTAGTTTAGTATTTATTATGCATCGAAGTACAACAAAATTAAATACGTTTAACAAAAATACTTAATGATTTTGATTGGGAAACCAGAACCGAACTACATGATAATGCAATAAAGCAAAAATTTAATACGTGACCTAAAAATAAAATAGGTGATTTTACGATAACATGAAAAGAGGGAGGCGTTATTACTATAATAGCGAATAAAATGATCCAATTTACTAACTAAACTATGTACTTGGTTTTTTTTATTGCTTAGATAGGTGGACGAGCTCATAGCCCACCTGGTTGTTAAGTGGTTACTGGAGCCCATAGACATCTTCGACGTAAATGCGCTACCCACCTTGAGATATAAGTTCTAAGGTTACAAGTATAGTTACAACGGCTGCCCCACCCTTCAAACGGAAACGCATTACTGCTTCACGGCAGAAATAGACAGGGTGGTGGTACCTACCAGTGCGGACTCACAAGAGGTCCTACCTACCACCAGTAATTACGCAAACTAAAATTTGCGGGTTTGATTTTTATTACACGATGTTATTCCTTCACTGTGGAAGTCAAACGTGAACATTTTTTGAGTACGTATTCGTGGAAGAAATAGTCTACGTATTTTTTCAATAATCACACATGATATAATAAACATATATTCGGAAAATTTTGTGACATGTACAGCACTCTCTCAACTTTATTCTAAACACCAGCGTGTTCCACTTCACCATTCGTATGAGATAATAAAAAAAGATATTAATTATAATACCTATCAAATTAATCATCGACCGTGAAATAAAAGGAAAATGAAAGGAAATAATAGGTACCTATGTAGTTATGTATATAGATAAATAGGTAATAATAGGTACTTATTAAAATAAGTAAAGATAAAATATTACTATTACTGGTACTATCTGGGTAAACCCGGTTAACGTTTATAACATATAAGTATACATTACATACACATTGGTGGTTGGTAGATAATATTTTAGTATTTAAAATTGAATTAATGTTTGTCTCGTGTCACTCGCTGATTCATTGTCCTGTCTAACGAACAATAGCTGAGAAGGCTGCAATGTCACCTTAAATACATTTCAATCATTATTTATAATTTGTGTTATTCCCGAATAAAGAAAAACTCTTCATTTAAATCTAAATATGTATCCGTTTATTTGTGTAATAATAAACTATTTCTATTGATAATCGATTATTACGAATTGACGAATTTAGAATTGATTCTGTGAATTGCCTAAAATCGAATTTTTGTAATTAAGATTTCAACTCTACTTTTTCTCATTTAAATGATAATAATATAATGTGTCTTATATAGTTTTAAATGTACTTTTTTAGTATGTAAAAAACAATTTTTTTTTTGTGCTTTGAAAGCACAATTTACTGGTGGTGTAGTTTTTAAGCACGTTTATTTTTATTTTATTTCAGTTTATTTTTTGTCACGAACAGTCATTTGAAGGGTTAGCACAGCCGTTATTTAATGCAATTTAGATTAAATCCTCGTGTCTCAAGGTGAGTGACGGAATTCACAAAGTTCATAGATTCCGATAACCACTTATTTGAAAAATAAAATATATTTTGTAAAACAACAGTTTCGTTGTTTTGGAATATTTATGACTAATAAAAGAAGTGAGATGGTCATACGTACCATTTATATACATAACTACATCTCTATAGATAAAATGTTTATTAAAAAATCTTCTCCTTTGTTACAGAGGGGCGGTGTGTGAGTGTCGCACCGCCATGTCGCACCACAGCGACGAGCATGCGTTGCTCACAACCACTTCCGACTCGTTCTGGGAGCCTGGTAACTACAAGAGGACCACCAAGAGAGTAGACGATGGACATCGACTGTGCAGCGAACTTCAAACCTTGGTCCAAGAACGTGCCGATATCGAGAAGGCGTACGCGAAAAGCCTCAGAGGATGGGCTAAGAAATGGAATGATTTGATCGAAAAGGGTACGTATTCGTTGGTGGCTAATACAATTCTTAAACAGGTTGATTTCGATAAAAAATTCTAGTCCTAAAAAACACTTAAATTTAATAGAATATGCAATTTCGAAAAGGCCACATTTCTGAAAATGTAAAATGTTCAGGAAATGAAAAAAAAAACTGATTATTTTCTAAAGCAGTGTAAAATTTAAAATATTAAATTTTGAGATATATTTTAGTTTTAATTAGCAATTGAAAATTACTGGAATTATTATAAAATGAGTGTAGGTAAGCCTCAAAACTACATGTACATTTATGAAAAAACGTATTTGACAAAATATGCGACATGTGCCCTTTTCGAAATTGCATATTCAATTTAAACGAATACAAGAACAAAAGCCAAAGCAAGTACAAAAGGTGGTAAACAGTAAAATCGCTTTGCACAACCAAAAATGTGAACAAAAATATTAAACAAAAACCAAAAATAGAATGTTATGAAATTCTCATACTTGTAATAGACAGAATACTCCGTGCTTTATTGATAAATGGATCTCTGAGTACGCCAGAATCGATTGAAGATGAATGCGTTAAGAAACGAATCAAAGGAAACTTGTTATATAAGTATTCACGCTCCACATTTCGATTTTCTCCTCTTTGGGGTTCTCTTTATCGTTATACGTTTTTTCTATAAAAAACGAAGACTATACAACGTGTCTCAAAATTGAACGATAAGCCGGTACCGGTGTATGGTCGGATCAATAACTACACATGGGAAAAAAATACAGGTCTTTTTTTTTTTTTTTTTTCAAAGTTACATAATTTTTTATTTTATTTTGTAATGTGATACCCTATACCCTATGATTACGTACTGTGGCTACAATTTTTTTTTTATTGCCCTTGTAGGCAGACGAGCATACGGCCCACCTGATGGTGAGTGGTTACCGTCGCCCATGGACTTCAGCAATGCCAGGGGCAGAGCCAAGCCGCTGCCTACCGCTACAAATGTGAACATATGTCCACATTTTTTTGTATTAGCTACCTATTATAAGTAACATAACTATTAATTGCAGTTCCAAATAGGACCGAAACATTCGTAGTTTTTAATATAAAAATAAAATAAACAATCTATTTCTTGAAATTTTAGAATATTTTAACTTTTAATCAACCTCAATATGATGTGTAAAGAAAATTGTATGAAATGTACTATGGCATGGCATTACATACCCTCTTACACATATCGTCTTTTACACAATCCATAATTTTTTTCTTATATCTACCTCTTCCTCTACGTTACAGTTATAATGGAAGATTTAATTTAGCTCTACAAATCGAAAGTTTTTATTAATTTATTACACGTTAAATAATAATATGTCATTATAAAAAAAAACGCGTCTTAGTATTTACTTACAGCACTTTCCCATCGCATCCCAAACCAATACCAGTTCAATACTAGGAAGCGTATGTTTATTCCCAACAAGAAGTGGCACGACCAGCCTGACCGCATACCTCGACTTCTCAAATACCGTCTCCATTTCCCGAACCGTTACGATTATACTCGTAAAGCTATCGGTGGTCATAGCGAAGAAGTAAAAAACTACGTCAGAGTTGCGAAAAACTGGAAAAGTTAACCAATTTATTTTTAATATTACAAAACACAATAAAAATACTAATAATTTTTTTCCTCATTCCTATTAGACCAGTAAAGTTAATATTTTTTTTCAAATTTAATATTAATCTTTTTATGCAAAAATCAATCAGCTAGGTTCCCATTTAAAATTTTCATTATCTGACAAATTCCAATTGGACTATCACTGCTCCAAAAATATTTAATACATCCATTTAAATGAGTAAGATATCGTTACTTTAGCGTTTGTGGACACATTCTCTAGACGATTTACGACCGTCTTGTTGGATATATGTGATGTAAACGCCTCGCCTTGTCTCACTGCACAACCATAGTTGTAATGCGGTGAGAGCAAGTGTCAAATTACTTATTAAAATTAACTACAATAATATTTGCCGTGAAACGATTACAATACATTAGGCCGTAAATAATTGCGTGAACACGCGACAAATTGTAAAACAACAATTATCACCTGTATTTTACCACAAACTTAAATCGATGCCAAAGGCGATAAACGTGCAACCTTGCTTTAACTGGGTTACCCAATTCACGGGCTGATTTTAGAATCGATTGTGATCGAATATAACGATAAAAATTATAATCAATTCGCGTGATTATGCATGCCATTGATAAACTATTTCGAAGGAACATAAACAGTTAATCAAAACGCAGAAGCACCAAGCGTTGCTGCAACAATTTCGTAATGAAATTATAGATATAACAATTTTGTCTAACCATCAGTTGCTTAATTTTGGAAGATTCATAATAGGAATTAGTTACATTCACTTTTTAAATTACCATTTTTCAATTGTTGCATAACAAAACGAATCCTGAATAAAAAGTCGCAATGAAATGGAAAGTCAATTAAGAATTCCAAGGATCGTAACTTTTCTATAATCGATCGTCTCGTATTCGATACACGGAATCGAATTCGTCTTACGAATCGTTACATCGGCAACCGGGCAATGAGTACGTGTCTGAAAGCAAGTTTTGCGTTTTAGCATTGGTAGTTAAAAAACTGAAAGTGTCGCGATTGGTGCTTACGGAATTTAAAATGGGCGGTATGGTAATTGGTCATCCTTTTTCAACCGGATTAAGTAACAGTATACGACGAATACGAGTCGTATAAGTGTAATTGGTTATGAAATGATCAATTGCGAAAATGGCCCGGCCTTCAGGCTTCTTGATGAGACCGGTTTGTTTTTTATTTGAAATACGTTACAGAACTATGTTTTTTCTCGTTTAAACTTCAATTTTTTCCATAATAGATAAAAGATTCGTAAAAGGCCACATACAGTGAGTTTTTCACCCGCTTTCCGGCTTTAGAACTGATAGAAAAATATCAAACAGGCACCCGAGATGATATACTTATAATGTTAGTGGTTACTTAATGAATAAGAGAACTGAAAATCTAGTAAAGCAAATAAAGAAGGGTGACAAAATGTCAATGAAAAATGTGAGGTTTAAAAGTGTGTCAGATTGCGTAAAACTAAGTTGACAGAACGTGTGATCATGTGAAATTGTGCATAAAGTTATGAACACGTTAGGGTGTTTTAGACCGAAACACCGCTAGCATGCGAGATTCAAAAATTTTTAATTGTCTAAGTAAACAAGCTGGTGCGTCGCCAGATGATGAGCAATCACTATACCCCATGGCCACCACATTGTGAATCGCCACGCAAAGCACCTTCACAAATAAGGTCAAAATTTAATTACAATAGAATAAAGTATCTTGTCATGCCTTGAAACTAGTACTTGGATTTGTTTTTTGTTTGCGAGTGAAATAGACTTACCCGTGCGGGTCTTAAAAATATCTTCTGAGGCTTTATAGGGTAAAAAGTTTGCTGTTACAATTTTGTGGAAATTAAAAGCATTGTTATATGTTTAACTTATCTTAAGCTAAGTTTATTTTGTCTGGTTATGCAATTCAATTTCAAAATTATTTAACAAATAGTTTAATTACTAATTCAGATGGAAACAAGGTTATGTTTAAATATATGTATTTTTTTTTAAATAATATGTTTTGGAATATGCAGTTTAATAGTCTCTAAGTGAACTGCAATAAAGTCATCAAAATGTTACAATATATACATAACATTTTTCTCGATTCGCGCTATCCGTCTCCTCTCCGTAATATTAAAGAACATTAAAGAAAATTACTTGCGGAGTTCCCAGTGCGGGCGTTCAGCATTTAATTACTCCAGCAGCAATTAATTTTCAGTATAGTTTTATATTTTAGACTGAACGCGCCTGAATTTAAGAATCGATTTTGAATACACCTGATTCAATTTACATAACTCGACCACTTCCCGTGATGCAATAACCACAGTGGCTAGTTTGACTAGCCCCTGAGGTTACTAAATGTAGTAGTAGTGAAAAAGTTAGTAGTAAAAATAATAATGAAATATTAAAATTTATAATTTCTTTATTTTTAATTAAATTTATATTTTCCAACTGTAAATTTAAGGCGTAGGTGTAGTGAAGTGAAGTATAGGTAGCACCATTCGGTCACGAAGTATTCAGGTTTAAAAGGTATGACAGTTGTATTCAATGTATATTTGCACCTTAACGTTTCAAGTTGGGCGACATCGTTCACTTTGCGTTAACTTGGACTGTGAAGATTTGACTGGTCACTAGTGATAGGACGTAAGATGAATCCAATCATACATGATGTACGCGATCCTGTCTGTTTTATTGTTAATAGTAGTTTTCCCGAACAAGGTTATGGAGATTTAAATTCTGCTACAATTACCAGAACTCATCATGTGTGTAAATTTTCTTCATGCGTTCACACACAAGCTGTCCCAACTCATTATTAGTTCGTAGTGTAGTTAATAGTATTGTGATAAAAGCTTTTAGTTTGTAAAATAATAATAATAATAAGAGGCAGATAAAAAGACCAAATATTTGGACCTGGCGCACGAGGTGACAGACGTGTGGAGGGTGGTATCTACAGAAATAATCCCGGTAGTTGTGTCGGTGAATGGTTTGGTCCCTAAAAGCTTCTCAAAACGTCTCGAGAGGCTTGGTCTCAACAAAAATTCGGTGCTGGCCCAAATGCAAAAAGCAGTCTTGCTCGACAATGCCCGTCTAGTTCGCCGGTTTCTCTCCCAATAGTCCCTAACGCTCCGGCCGATTGTTGCCCACCTCGCCGGAGTGTGTCCTGCCGTCTTCCCAGGCGTGGCAGTGTTTAATACAGAATAATAATAATAATAATGATGATGAATCAATTGTTAAAATGTAATTCTTCTGCAGGACCAGAATACGGCACAATGGAAGCTGCTTGGAAGGGCAGCATGGTGGAAGCGGAACGACTTTCAGACCTCCACCTCAGCGTCAGGGATAGGCTGGTGAACGACGTTATGGCACAGATAAAGAACTGGCAGAAGGAAACTTATCATAAGGTGAGTTATAGTGTACATAGAATTAAGACATTAAGAATTTCATTATCGAATCATCAACCTGTTTAATCAGCTAAACGTATGGATGCCACTGCGCCACAAGCGCATATAAAACTGCGTAAATTAAAAGCCCTCGTTCGGTTAACCTAGCATGACCCCTCGAGGTCACTAGAATAAGTAGGAAATTTTTTTATATGCGAGTATTAAAAAGATACTTGTTTAATTTATGAGTACAACTTGTTTACTTTTCACTGTATGTTAGTAGAGTCTGATTAGATTACATTTCGCAATGCAGATGAATTTTAGCTCAAATTTACAGCGAGGTATTCGTTGACATCAACGCTGTTCTTTAATAAAAAATCTTAGCAATAAATATTTTTAAAACTCTCTAGCTGGTAGTATTATTAATCGAATGTCTTTCGCATCGACAGTCAGCTCTAAATGTCATAGAGGAAAAAAAACACAGTACAAATTAGGGTTGATTAGTGTAGGTGTGGAGCTCATTGTCCACCGGAACCTAAATGGTATATCATCAATAGGAGATCAATTATCCTGCGGACAGAATGGAAAGCAGTCGACGTCGCCCAAAACACTTCATTTCGGATCCTCCCGGCCCACTAACGGTGCTTTTAGGACCTCAAGCATCGGTCATCGTTCTCGTCGAACCCGTCGCTTGCGACGAAGGGCTCGACGAGTAAATTAACCCACAGACAGAGCCCACTGAGTTTCTCGCCGTATCTTCTCAGTGAGTCGCGTTTCGGATCCAGTGATAGATTCTGCGAAGCACGGCTCTTCCTAGGGTTCGTGTGGGCAACGTCATCAGGTTTGAGTCCCGTGAGCTCACCTACTAGTTAAGATTACGCTGAAATAGCCTCTCAAGGCTATCAGCTTAGGTAGGAAAAAAAAGCCCTCAACTGCATTGTAACGCCTTCTGGCAGAATGTGGCAGGCAATCACACCACCATCCACGTGACGGAAACAAGAAAAGAGATTCTCAGTACATCTGTAAATATCTGAATTGCAAAAGTCTATCTTATAGTGCTGCTTAGCTGTCACAGGAGACGAGCTTTGCTACAAAGCTACCACTTACCCACTTTACATCTAAACAACTGCCGATTCGCTCAATGGGTTACACACATATCAGCAGCTGTCACTAAAAATACGTAAAATGTACTTATCAGGGAGTGTACCAGAGCCGGTAATGTAACGAATATCACAATATACGGTTACAGCTCTGTCGCTTGGATCGTTGCCAAATGTTTACTGCGATAATTACTGTTAATATAATGTTCTGTCAAATATTGAGAGACTGATAGATGCGATGTGGTAAATGATAAAAAACTTGAATTGCGAAAGTATATTTTCAGGTTTTTTTTATGGTATGCATTTAACGTCTTTTGGTTGTTATGAGCACACATGGATTGATATAAATGACATTTCTTCAACGGTCAGAGATAATGCAATATTTTTTATTGAATACGCTTCCTTTAAGAATTCAACTATTTCTACCTCAACAATTCGCATTTTTATTTGCTAATGGTCACCTATTGTTCGCTTAAAGTGCAAACAAATTGCTATTCAAATTTAAACCAGACGTTCATTCATTGTGCAAACTTTTGGCATACACAGAAAATATAAACTCTCTTCTAATACATTATGTAAACATTTTAACTTTACATGCATACGATACACAAAGAGAAAATACCTTTCTAAGACAACTATTTAAAATTATAATCACTACGATAATAAAATTACGCTGGACAGAATAAATACGTATTATATAAACTAAAGAGTGAACTTATTAATAAATTCACTGCAACATTTCTAATTAACTCTGTGACGTTAAAAAATAGTTTTATAATTTTATATAAAATTTTAATATCTTGAATATTTTCTCAAAGAAATTATTTCTTTGTCTTGTATAACAAACCTTCTCGTGATGTAATTTGTTTTCCCTCTTTCGCTGTAACAAGAATTAAAAATTGCTTAATAGATGAAACTTGATAGAAACGATATAACATGAAAACACATTGGGACAGTGTAAAGAAAAAAATGTCATAGTGATTATTCGCTTACTACAGATATCAAATAAATGGAACTAGTTTATGTTGTGTAGTAGTTAGTAGTGACTATTCTACGGCATTATTCGATCGCACGTCCTGTCTGACCGATTATCCTAAGTATCCAAAACTGTATAGAAAATTAAACAATATCGGAGAACATAATTGGGGAAGTATTCAAATTAAATTGCCCTCTACCCAGAAGCGTCTTCTCTATACAGAATATCGTTTTCGTAGTCCAATTTGCAGTTTAAATTTGATTGTCGTCATTACGATAAAAAATTAATCAAAGTTAATTTACGCAGAATAATTCAGAAATATTTGTTTCTATTTACGTTTATCTATCTTCTTCTATATATATAAAAATGAATTGCTGTTCGTTAGTCTCGCTAAAACTCGAGAACAGCTGGACCGATTTGGCTAATTTTGGTCTTGAATTAGTTGTGGAAGTCCAGAGAAGGTTTAAAAGGTAGATAAATCAATGAAAATGTTCGGAATTAAATAAAAATAACACTTTTGTTTTTCCTTTGATGTGTTTTAAGTTTATTTTATACAAAAGTTTAGGTCTTTTATTTATTGATTGAGGCACTACGAAGTCTGCCGGGTCAGCTAGTTCATCTGATAAAAAGCAGTTTAAAATCTGTCTAACACAGTGATTACGGTGCCTTGAATAGTATTTTATGAGAGGCTACCTTTATAGAATTTATCGTAATTATTTTTCTGACGCTTTCTCTGTGTTTCTACTATTTGCTCCGTTCTATGTAAGTTTTCGTGCTTATTATATGCTATGTTTATTATAAGGGTCCGTAAATATCTTTTTCGCTGTTTGCCGAAATGATACCCTTTTTTGCGGCCCAAAGACCTGTCCAGCTTCACCAGAACAGGGACTATGATGTCCATCTAATGAAAATTAGTAGACATTCGACACTTATCCATCGCACATTACTCGTCCTGTTATGTAAAATACTAAAATTTATACTTGCTATAGATTTTACAGTATCGTAATTTTAACTCAAACTTAAATCACATTTCATCCGCAATGCTTTTAAAATAATTTTTTGTAGTGCCATGATAGATTCTGCTAAAAGGCCTTGAAGACAAAAATGTAAGATGTCCTATGTACCCTCTATAGTTTATGTATATACAGAAGCAGTATAGAATTGAAACACGTGCGATACATTCAGCACAAACATGGTATCTCATGAATAATACACGTCTCGAACTACGGTCCATCGCAGGTAGACAGGCGGAAACGTGACCTAAGTCCCAACTTCGTCGCTGTAAGACGTACTCTAATAATAAAATTTATTTGCATTCAACCTATCTCGACTTTGGAAGTAGATGAATAAATAGTTTTGATTATTATAATTCTGCTATCCTTATTTTTTTAATTAGGGTTGCGCACTATTAAAATACTAATCGTTATGTTTTAATACGTTGAGCTGATTACGTGAGAAGAGATATTGTAACACATAAAAATAACTTACCAAATCCCCACATAATGAGAATGCCGCCACCCATCTTGAAACTAGCGGTTCCATTTTCTATTTAATTTAATAGCCATTGTCCCCACCCTTCTACGACTACTTAATAATATAATTGTTTTACGGCAAAAGTACGGTAGATCTAAGAAAT
Source organism: Bombyx mandarina (assembly GCF_003987935.1). The sequence continues at coordinate 6,419,097 of NW_021011476.1, read as the reverse complement.
GAAGGTATAGTTAAAAAAATGTGCTTTTAATATGTCAATATCTGCTAATGTAAGCCGATGGTTTTTTCTTACATCGAATTGATTACTAAACCACAATAAAAAAGCATTTAATTAAATTATAAGGTGGGTATAACGCATTTACGAGTGTACGATGTTATTGAAAATTTTCTTCCAATAGAATTGACTCGATGTTAATACGCAATACTCTAATCGAATGCAAATATTAACGGCGTCGCTCCTTTATGGATCACATAAAATTAATATTGAATGTGCCAAGGGTGAGTGATGACATCGATTATTTACATTATTCATGTTTTTAGAGTGTCAAGACGTAGGTACATTATTCATGTTTTAAGATTGTCAAGACGCGTCTACGTTAAATGATTGATAAACTTTTCATTTAGTACGTATACTTCTGGTTAATGAGCAAAGATCATCGAAGTAGTATAAAAATCATCATACCCACGAATTTTTTTAGAGACACTGTAATTCACCACCCACCATTCCACTTTTTTCTCCACATTTTTTCATTATGCATTCCTATATGTTATTTACATAATAATAGTTACCGATATCCAAATAGTTTTTCAATGTCGTCGATAGGACACAAACGACCGATTTTAATGATAAGTGATGACCACTGCCTAAGGATGCTGTCATTACCGTGGCGTGGTAGGAAATATGAGTGCCAAAGAAAGAAAAACTTCAGAAGACTTAAATCGGAAGCCTCAAAATTGAGAGCCGTGAGTGTGAACATCGCTTTCAAGTATTCTCTCTTATGACGATAAAATACACTCTATTTTCACCGACCTGCGACAAAATAATATAAATTTGCAATTTTCATAAATAATGTACAGTGTAAATTATTTACTCGTAATATTTAATGTTAAATAATCTTCCAAAAGTGTGAACTGAGGTTTATCCATTGTCCAATAATTTTTGATCAATACATTGCTGTTGTTTGCAAAACAAACACTACTCGTTGCCCTCAAAAATGGTTAGTTAGGTTGGCAACCATGACTACGGGCAACGCAGTATGGTCTAGAGTCGTTTCCCGGTCCGTGTCAGCATCTTTACTAATAGTCATGAAAGCTGAGTACTAAGCTGAGTTCTTTGTCTTCCTTATTCCTTGTAGTCTGTATCTTTCGGCACTCTACATTACACAGGAGAAAATTCCAACTATTAATACGAATATATTGTTAAAAACGGTGTGCTGGAAATAAAAAGTAGTGACCACAATCGAGATTTTAATACGACTGTTTCGCATTGTTTAGAATTCAACAACGGTTTTCAAACCAATATCCGCTGCTGTGTGCACTATAAGAGTTTTTTTATAATCATACATATTAACTCAATAATACATAATAACATAATACATATTAACTCTTATTATATAAAAGAAAGAAAAGTTATATTTTTGTACATAGCAGATATTGAAAACGAAGATATGTCAAGTTCAGAATAAACTACATTTTTCCGTATAGTTTTCATTGAAACATAACAATGCCAAAGCAATAAATGAATGTAACAATGGGCTGCTTTATCGCTGAAAACGATCTCCTCTAGACATTCTTGTATTGAATGTAATTTGTGTGCACTAAAACCGGTTTGAAAATAATGAAATTGAAACTACTGTTCACCTATTCTTATTGCAATACTGTAGTCATCCGCGACCACGAAGACTGTATATTATTCGAAATTTCGATATTTGTAAACTTGTATGAATATACACTATTTATGTAAATCTTAAAATCAGTAAGGAAGTAGATTAAGAACTCAACAAAGTTAACATATCCTTAACAGCCAACCCTTAAACGTAGTTCTCGTCATATGGATATAACTGTATTAATTGAATAGTGTTGTGTACCAAGTCCCGAGAATCTTTGTCCCCCTCAAGAAGAAGCAATAAGCAATAAAGCTTTAGTTAGAACTTGGTCTCTTTTCTCGTATTTTACTTCTGTTCTTCCCATAGTTCAATTTTTCCCCTACCTAGTTGCTAATAACCTAAGGGGTTATTCCAGCTACGCTCGAACGGCTTAGGTGAACTCACGGGCTCAACCTGTGGGAATTGTTAACAAGAGCTGCGCTTCGCTGAATCTACAACCGCATCAGGATCGGACTCACTGAGATGATCCAGCGAGAAGCTCAATGGGTTGTTTCTATTGGCTATACGGCTTCGGGTGACGGCGGCTTTGCTTGCCCCGTCGTCTGGATCGGATATGTAATTAGCGGCGGCCACGTTAAGAGTATTATCGTGTCGCGTCGGTTTTTTGAAGAAGCGTTCTGACGCTGAATTCTGATAGCTATGCATCGATTCTAGTTAGAGGTCGTTGTGAAGATCTACATTCCTCACATGCCACCGTGGGTGGAGCCCGCCTGAGTGAACATTACACTCGCATAGGTTATGACGGAACGTATACAATTTTTCTAATGTGTCATTATGTTACGAAGGGACAATTTACTTCGCTTGCAGGCCATGGGGTAGAGACGACCGTGTGCTAATGCGGCTTGGTCCCGGATAGTTTTAATGTGCGTGCGGAATGTCATCCTTCTGTCGAGGTACTTGACCTTCGCGACCCAATGTATGGGCTGGCTGGCAGGAATGTAGCTACCAAGCCTAATACGGAAGGAGATACTTGCAGCGTTGTCGGTAGATCGACCGTTTTTGAAGAGCACAGCTGTGCTTTTCGTGAGTAATAAAAAAATAGAGATTGAAGATACTTCAAATTTTTTACGTTGACAAAAATTGCCTTATAATTGGGTGGCGCCGCCTACGCCTCTCGCAAATGGTAAATAAACTACGAATGAAAATGGTAAAAAACAGTAAAACACGTACGAGTCGTCCATTTACGAATTGTTTTTAGAAAATAATAATTGAAACCGTTATGTCGTAACGTATGTTTTTTTTTCATAATGAATAAAAACATTGATAATTTTTTTGTTGGTAAAAAAAAAAAGACTGAACGGAATATAATAACCTATATGTATGTATATATAAAAATGAATTGCTGTTCGTTAGTCTCGCTAAAACTAGAGAGCGGCTGGACCGATTTGGCTAATTTTTGTCTTGAATTATTTGTGGAAGTCCAGAGAAGGTTGAAAAGGTAGATAAATATGAAAATGCTACAAATTTAAATTTTATATGTTTATTAGACATGCTGAAATTTTATCAACTACGTTGTAAACACTAGATGTGATAAATTATTATCGCGGAGTCTTTTCTTTTAGGTAACGTTTATTTTAGATTAGGTAGATATCTACCGTGCTAGTATATGCGAGTATAATGCGTAGATATATATCGTGCTTTTTATACACTTCCTATAATGTGATTTTTTTTACTAATAAATAGCTGTTCAAATTTCAACAAGATTTTTTGTATATTATATTCAGTATTATATAATATTAAATCTGTCGCGATAAGCAATATGTTCAAGCGAACCCATTGTCCATAATGTCAATACATTAATAACACTCTTTTTTAATACGAACGAATATACATAGTATTTCCCGATTAGAAGTCCATATTACATAAATTATTAACTAATATAGGGCCATAAGAGACTATTAACACTTTTGCCTTTTAAACATATTCTCCTCTGGATTAAATAAATACTATCAAACGATTTCATCGACATAATCCTTGGATGGAATGTTGTACGTTACTGGGAAGAGAACAATTTGGCATTCATTCCACACTAAGCCGAGTGGCCACTGTACCCATAGAAACAACAACCACAACGCAATGATTATTCAACCCTTCGAATTAGTACGCGTGATTGCTTTACCGCAGAGGCGGAGCGGCTGTACCAACACTAACGGACATACATTTGTATGTATATCTAAATCTGTAATCGTCGTTCTGTTTGTGAAAAGTTTTTGAAGCTTTCGTTTTTAACATAGACGGTGACTCTATAATAAGTTTTTTAATGAAGGTAATTTTAAATTAAAAACTTTTAAAGTTAAATCTAAAATAGTTGTTCGATCCGAACCCAGTGCCCTCGTGGCAGCCTAGGTCTCCGGAAATCAGCACGAGGTGCCCGTCGAACACGTGCCGCGATCCGCGGCGCCGTATGTACTTTTTTAACAAAATATTGTCGAATCACTCACCGGAACCGATGACCTCGTCGAATCACGCCGTATCACTTAGGGAGAAGGGTTCAGGTCCAGGATGGATAAGGAAAAAGTGGTAATGAAAAACCGTAGCGAAAACCGTCGCACATGAGGGTACCGTCTCGTTCTAGAAGCAAGCAGAAGCGATAGATATAAAGTCGCGAAGGCACCGACAAACCCGACCCGTGTTGTAAAAACTCAATAACCCACAGACTGGTTTCGAACACTAGTGATTAAAGAGATCGCGGAATTCCACTAGATGCGGCAGTGCAGCTGCGGATATTATGACGAACCTTGGACGAGGCATTCAATTTATCTAGCAGTGTATTCAATAAATTCGCGCCTCCACAATAAAACACCTATTGAAACCTTTGGTTATCTGGAAATAAATCAAATTTGAATGTTAGTTCATCGTAAAACCAAACCCGCAAAATTGTAATTTGCGTAATCACTGGTGGTAGGATCTCTTGTGAGTCCGCACGGGTAGGTACCACCACCCCGCCTATTTCCGCCGTGAAGCAGTAATGCGTTTCGGTTCGAAGGGTGGGGTAGCCGTTGTAACTATACTGAGATCTTAGAACTTATATCTCGAGGTGGGTGGCGCATTTACGTTGTAGATGTCTATGGGCTCCAGTAACCACTTAACACCAGGTGGGCTGTGAGCTCGTCCATCCATCTAAGCAATAAAAAAAAAATAAAAAAAAATCGAGTAATAACAATAAATAAACAACAAATTAAAAACATCACAACTTTCCATTGAATCTATATGTAATATTGAATAAATTCATTCTGATGTATAGCTATAATTAATATGTCATAAGCTTAGTAGGCCATCTGACCCGCTGTATTAGTGCCTCGATTTACAGTAAAACCTGATTTACCATTTGAAATTATTAACATAATTTTATTTGATTCTAATAAAAAAATATTTGAATTCATAATAATATGATAAGCTTAAAGATCATTAGCAATTAAAATTAACGTTTCTTTAACGCATGTCGAAGACTAAAATCGACCTTTAAATAAAGCGAATAAGGGGGTAATTTGCCTTGGATCAATTAGTTTAATGAGTAATAGAAATATTGTTTATCATTTAAATTGCGGTGATAAATATGATTAGTTTTGCTAACTATATATAAACTTTGATGCGCAACAGTATCTATATATTAATACGTGAAGCAAAAACTTTGTATCCCTTTTTACGAAAATTGCGCAGACGGAGGAGTATGAAATTTTCCACATTTATAGAGAATATAGAGAAGAAGTGCACAATGCTAATATCTTTTTTTAAATTATGCATAAAAGATACATTAAATCAATAAAGAAAACATTACACACACTCCCATGTAGTTGACACACTCACTTATACTCTTTGTTTATTGCACTGAAGTATTGTCAAACTTTTGTTATTGCTTAAAGTCTGTAGTCAAACTGAAAATAGGATAGTATTGTTTATCTTTAATATTACGAATATTTGCCTATAGTGTAGTCTTGGCAAAATCTGTAACAATAGGACTATAATAATGTTGAAACTTATAATTTCAATTAATTATAGTCGAATTTCGACTACTGCGGGACCACTAGTATATTATAATAGTTTCTGTATTCGATACACAAATTTGAAATTACCGTAAGATACTAAGATCACACATTCCACGACACTTAAGCCACTTCACATATTTTTTGCTATGTAAAGAAAAACATCCTGCGCTATTTTATTACTGGAACGAACGTAAAAACAGGGCATCGACCGTTTGAACAACTAAATCCTATAAAACTACCGATTCACGGTGAGTTGTATACTAAATAATTACGTATATACGTGTGTACTGGTTACTTTTTTTTATACATTATTTATCAAGACTTCTTGCCGGAGTAGTAGCTGGCACGGGTCCAAGTGTTTCCGAGGGAAAGAGTGAAAATAACCCGGCTGACCTTTAGCGAGCCGGCTTTACTTTTACGCCACAAAGGAACGTGGTCTCGATCGTAACGATTCGAATATGTGAATTTACTCATAAAGTGACTTCATAAAAGGATTTATTAGAAAACTATATTTACAGCAGACTAAGTTAGTTGTTTTTTTTCCTACCTAAGCTGATAGCCTTGAGAGGCTATTTCAGCGTAACCTTAACTTGTAGGTGAGCTCACGGGGCTCAAACCAGAGTGATGCTAACGCTGGCCCTAGCAAGAGCAGTGCTTCGTAGAATCTACCGCCGGATCGGAAACGCGGCCCACTAAGGAGGTCCGGCGAGAAACTCAGTGGGCTGTGTCTATGGGTTAATTCGCTAGTCGAGCCCTGCAAGCGACGGGTTCGACGAGGACGGTGACCGGAGTGGAATACAAAAAAAAGCTTATAAAATGTTAAACGAGACTAATTTTCCAATATAATCAACCGGACGAAGCATGTTGCGGATAATAACATGTACTTTTAGGTTAGGAATATTGTGTTCTTTTTTTTATTAGACCGAATACTTAAAAAAAAAAAAGTATATTATGGTAGAACCATCAACCGGACTGTCTAAATTTACCGAGTGCGTAATCACGTAGATAATTCTGGCAATCTAGTTTTGGCATTATTAACAGAATTCCAGCATTCGCGCGTAATATTCGATAACGTAACATCAGATATGCGGAAACGCTGTCGTGTGTACAGAGCGTATTTTACGACGAAATGCAAACAATGCTAAACGCGCGTTCAAATAAAAAAATATATGGTATGGATTTAGCATCATAATTAGCAAAACTTTTAAAATTTGTTACTATGCTGTCCAAATGTAGTTTCTTTTGACGAATTGCGGAAGCTTTGCCGTTTCTGTATTAATAATTTAATATATGGTAGTCTTTAAATTGATTTATTTATTAAACAGAAAATTTCATTCACATTTCATGTATTATAATAGAAAATAAAGAAGACTCATATATATATAATTAAAATAATAAACATTCCTTTGCGCAATCAGCGAAAATCCAAATTTAAAATATAATAGCATTCCAGTATGTGTGTGCAGATGAGCGTGTTTGGCATATTGCTCGTTATTACTTGGCATGTCTTATCATAAAATGTTTAATCCAGATATCAATGGCACTGATACCAATTTCATGTAGATAATCTGGAATATCTAATCGAAGTTTAAACGTAACATGTAGCGATATACATATATGTCGCTACATAAGTAAGTGCTAATTATTCAGTGACTTAACCGTCACAGACATCGATAACTAAACCCAATTTATATATATAAAAATGAATTGCTGTTCGTTAGTCTCGCTAAAACTCGAGAACGGCTGGACCGATTTGGATAATTTTGGTCTTGAATTATTTGTGGAAGTCCAGAGAAGGTTTAAAAGGTAGATAAATGTGAAAATGCTCGGAATTAAATAAAAATAACAATTTTGTTTTTCCTTCGATGTGTCCCCCATCGGACGTATTCGGATTCCTTTTGTTTGTTTTATGTTTATTTTATACAAAAGTTTACTTCTTTTATTTATCGATTGAGGCACTACGAAGTCTGCCGGGTCAGCTAGTTTTTAATAATAACGAGTACAACTTTAAAAAATGATCACGCATTGAGCAGCGCTATTCCGACATTTTTTAATATTTCAATATCACGTTTCAAATTCATAAGCATGACAACCTTATCAGATTAACCTCGATTGTAATATCTAAGATATATCGAAATTATCAATTGACAGCAGCCTACAAAGTTACAAGACGCAGAAAAAAAACGGATTGAATATATGGACACGATTATGTTGCAAGAATTGAAGAAGAATGGTGATAGAGGAAGAAAGAACTTTGCAGGAGTGACTGCAAGGATTTTTTTTTTTGCTTATATGTGTGGAAGAGCTCACAGCCCACCTGGTGTTAAGTGGTTACTGGAGCCCATAGACATCTACAACGTAAATGCGCCACACACCTTGAGATATAAGTTCTAAGGTCTCAAGTATAGTTACAACGGCTGCCCCACCCTTCAAACCGAAACGCATTACTGCTTCACGGCAGAAATAGGCAGGGCGGTGGTACCTACCCGTGCGGACTCAGAAGAGGTCCTACCACCAGTAGAAATTAGAATTAATTCATGCGGAGACAATACAATGACATCAGTAATGAAGAAGAGAAAAATATCATTCAATATAAGGATGTGCAAACGATCTTGCCGTATTTTTTAACAACCTGTAGAGCTTGTTTCAACGCGAACCTAATTTTAAATCAAGGAAAACCTGCTGATCTAGTTATAAGAAGCTATGTTGTCCAAAGATTACTTGGGAATAAGCACCCCGGCTACGACCTAAACGCCTAAACTAGAATGACAACATTGTGGTTAAAAAGTGACGCGTGCCGCTTTCGCGAATCTGCAAACGATCGGTCGAAAACTGCCTTGAATGCCAAAGAGCACTAAGGCTTAAATGTCGTACATAAAATGGTAGCTAGAAGGTTTGATCATCAAATAATACGAACTGTTTCAGCTAATAATTCAAGAGAAGTAGCAAATTCCAAGAACAGAGAAGGAACAAGAAGATCCTTGTGTATCGAAAGCTCTCAGAACCATAAAATACCTGGTTTGCACAATAATAAAAGCGGCCCATTTAACATGAAGCATGGCTACAATTTTAATACCAGCTGTAGGTACTGGCTTGACTCTTCCCCTGGCATTGCTGACGTCGATGAGCGATTGTAATCACTTGTATGTTGTACGCTTGTCTGTCTATAAGGGCATTTAAAAAATTGCCAACGGCATCGAATAGCTTAAAGTCGCTTGTAAGGGGGGCCTCAGCATATAATTCTAAAGAAGCGTCCTTATAAATAATGCGCTCGTCTGTCTACAAGGGCATTAAAAATATGCCAACTGCAACGACTAGCTCCAAGTCGCTTGTAAGGGGAGCCTCAGCATATAATTCTAAAGAAGCGTCCTTATAAATAATGCGCTCGTCTGTCTACAAGGGCATTAAGAAAATGCCAACTGCAATGACTAGCTCCAAGTCGCTTGTAAGGAGAGCCTCAGCATATAATTCTAAAGAAGTATCCTTATAAATAATGAGCTCGTCTGTCTACAAGGGCATTAAAAATATGCCAACGGCAACGACTAGCTCCAAGTCGCTTGTAAGGGGAGCCTCAGCATATAATTCTAAAGAAGCGTCCTTATTAATAATGCGCTCGTCTGTCTACAAGGGCATTAAGAAAATGCCAACGGCAACGACTAGCTCCAAGTCGCTTGTAAGGGGAACCTCAGCATATAATTCTAAAGAAGCGTCCTTTTTGGTACTTACATAAACAATACTTCATGATTTTATACTGTTAAAATCTTTTGTAAACCACCTTTTAGTCTCATTACCTACGTATCGTTGTATAAATATAATCGTGATGTAACGTCGGTCCTCTGTTATCGAAACTCTTTAACGTAGATCACCGTACTTATATTATTATTACTTAGGTACTAAAACAACGCGTGAGCGTTTTTTCCTGATAATATCATTATCATTTTATAACAATGTACTTCATTGTTGTAATTCGACGTCTGCATCTATTAGAAAACATTTTTTAATTATTATGAGATGAGATGATTCGTAAATACGGCTTAAAATTAGGCTTCTTTTTTTTCTGAAAACTCCCATCGTAATGAGCTGTAAAATATTGGCGAATATACCTTACCGATCAATAAACATTAGTCTGTGATAATGAAAACTGAAATATTCAAAACGTCAGAAATAATAAAAAGATGATGTAAATCTGCGATTACACCGTAAAAGGTAGTTTTAATTATGTCAAATTAGTTTTCGTTTTTTTTTAATAAATGAAGGATTACTGGTGGCCCTAAGGCCTTTCCCTAGGACAGGTGGGAGAGCAAAGGCTAGGCCAGGAGGTAGGGTATTTGCTAACAGCTACCCGAGCGCTTCTGGAGAAGACCTTACAACTCGAGGGCAGCTGCTTCGCAAATGAATCTACTACCCGATCGGAATGGCGAGCCGCTGAGAAGATTCGGCGAGAAATTCAGCGGGCTAACGTATGGGTTAGGTTTCACGTCGAACTCGGCAAAGAGTACGGTTACCAGAGGCCCTAAGCCTGCTCCTGATGCTAAGACGTCTAATCCCGATGCAGTTAGATTTAGTATTATCCATAGGGCAGTGATTATAATATTACTTAGTTTTCGTTGTAGTTTTTCCAATAAAATATTATATGTATAATCATCAGCTATGCTCGAGTTGAGGGACGCCGGATGTAGATATAACTCTTCTTGTTTATTTGTGTTACCATTGTAATGGTTTGAATTATAATTTTAATAACGATCAATCTTAATTGTTCTTAATCAATTGTAAAGGATTTCAAATTATTCGAAAAAATTTAAAACATTAGTGCCCTGTATAATAATATATCTTGAATTCCTATACGATGCCGTAATACGGTATCTACAGTATTTGTTATAATTATTTTATTTTGTGGATAATCATTGATAATGTTGGTGTACGTGCTTAATTAAACGTAAACTATTTATATAAACGCATTGTAAGTTGAATTTAAATATTAATATCCATTTAAATTTTTTTAGAAACGAATTTTATGTTCTATTGTTTTTTTTTTTTAATATAGCGGTTTTGTGCTAATACAAAAATAAAAAACAAGCGGCAATATCCACTGGTTGGAAAATATATTAATAAAAACATTTTTATTAAGTATCTCATTTTTTATTCTTTAGACGGAGACAACTACACGATGATGTATTAAGTTTTATTTTTAAACGTACAAAATATTAGGATAATTTGAGTTATTGAGTATCTCGTTCTCGGATTACAAAGTTTCTGATCTGAAATAACATACGTACCGATTTAATTCTAATTATACAGGATTTATATTATCATCTCTGGTTGTGTATTTTTTCCATAAAAAAAAGCTTTTTACACACTCCGACTTTGGACCATTCATTAAAAACGACTTAGAAGTTTATGCTACTTCATTTACTTACACACACACATATCATAAATTCTAATCTTACGTAGACAAATTTATTAATTACGTATCGCATTTAAAATATATACATATTTTTTTCTTAAAGTTGACGATTTCACTACTACTTATATTTAGACTGGACTGTAGATCGAGAATAAAAACTTGCACATTATTAAAGATAAACTGCTAATGAATAGTAGGTACTATGCAGTATTGCACAAGTCAACATGCATGACTTGGGAAGCAAGCGGGCGTGACATGGCATGTATTATAGATATTACGTCAATGCAAACGACATCATTCAATCGGAATCTCATTATAAGTTAAACACTGTTTGAACGTGTTATTTCTAAGACGACTGATACTTTTGATATGGTAACTATATAGAAAATACTACATGTTACTTAATTAGATATATCTTTACATTATTTGGTTCATTTTATATGCCATGTACATTTACTTTCACATACCTTTATTTAATTACCTACATATATGAATGGTATTTTTACTGGTGGTAGGACCTCTTGTGAGTCCGCGCGGGTAGGTACCACCGCCCTGCCTACTTCTGCCGTGAAGCATTAATGCATTTCGGTTTGAAGGGTGGGGCAGCCGTTGTAACTATACTGAGATCTTAGAACTTATATCTCAAGGTGGGTGGCGCATTTATATTGTAGATGTCCATGGGCTCCAGTAACCACTTAACACTAGGTGGGCTGTGAGCTCGTCCACGCATGTAAGCAATAAAACAAAAAAAAAATTATGTTATAGGTAATTTTATTTATGTTCTTCGTCTTTCTTCAGTTATATTTATGCTGTTATTTAATGATGTCATCATCATTATCATCATTTAAAGCTTGTCAGCCGCGGATGTACCTTGGCCTGGTCGAGTATATCTCCACATTAGATTCCATTCCTTTCCCTCCAGCACTGGTCAAATCATAGTCCTCTTTTGGGCTTTGCATAGTATTTTAATGATCATTCGATAACGAAGGAATGTCGGAATAATGAATTTTGAATATGGAATGTCGTGTAAGTTCTTAGCCGTTGAAGTATAGTCAAACAAGATTATTCGTGTCTTATCTTGTTTAGAAATTCGCGAAATGTGCTAAGTATATACTGCCGTTCCACGGTTAACGTGATCGGTTCGTGTTCACGAATTTTATATAATGGATATATTTTTGCATTTCAATACTATTACAATTTTAAAATTAAATTATTTCGCCGCTATGAATGTTTATTACCTTCATATATCCGAAGCTACTTCTGTTCTAGTGTTAATACACGTTCACGATTCCGATCTGGTTGTAGTTTCATTCGCCGGATCTTCTCAGTAGGTCGCGTTTCCGATGCGGTGGTAGGTTCTGCGAAGCACTGCTCTTGCTGGGGTTCATATTAGCAACATCGTCAGGTTTGGGCCCGTGAGCTCACCTACCAGCCCGGTGACGCTGATATGGTCTCTCTAGACCATCAGCTTAGGCAGGAAAATATTAAAAAAAAACATAATCATTCCATTTCTGTCTCAAAGCACCTCAGCATATAATTCTATAATTCTAAAATAATACGTCGCGGTCAAAGGGTATCTCAGCCGTCTTTGACAAAATAATTGCTACTTCGGCGACAATATTGTATCAATGGGCTTCCGTAATGACCTCTTAAAACCAGGTGGTACATGTGTTATCTGTACATTACATAACATAGTAATATTTTTGTTCATTTGTCCACAGTCAATGATTCAACTAAAAGAACGCAAGGAAATGGACGAAGCATTCAAGAAGGCCCAGAAACCATGGTCGAAATTACTTCAGAAGGTTGAACGCGCCAGGCTAGAGTACCACACGGCTTGCAAACAAGAAAGGACAGCACAGAACCAGGAAAGAAACGCCAGCGGAGACAGCTCTTTTAGTCCAGATCAGGTGGGTGCCTATTTTTAATACGCTTCAGACATATGTGTGTTAGTATGTAACGGAATCTTTGAACATGATTTTGACCCCCTTCAAAACGTCGGATTAACTCGAAATTTGGTATACCTGTTAAGGATCGATGGCAATTCAATATTTAAAAAACAATTGAAATTCAACTAAAAAATGAAAAATAAATAATAGTTTAAAAAAACTAACAAAATATGCTTTTATAGAAAATTCAACTAAAAAATAGAAAATAAATTTTAATAAATTTGATAAATAATAAAAAGCGTGGGGTGCATGGTATCAGGAGTTATAAATATTTTATGAACAGATATGAGTAGAAGGGTTAATTTGATAATATCCTGAAAGCACCCCACGCTTTTTTACAATAAAGTCATTTTTTCTTATTTCTTTTTCAACGATTATTTATTTTTATGCTATTTTGGCCCAATGCTTATTAAATTCAATAATAATGGTCCATATCAATTCTTTCTATGAATGTATATGATGTTTGTATGTGAAGTATGTATTTGCTTATCGATTTTTGTATCACTTGACTGAGTTATCGGTGCTTCGATTTGAGTGATAAAGTTGCATGTGTAACATGCGCGAGGGAACGAATATCGACAAAAAACTCCTTAGATAAAATGAATACCTACTTCGGATTGAATAACATAAAATATATATCCACTTTCTTTTTCATTAATGTAATTAAAACATTTAAAACCAGACAATTGGTCTCGGTCATTCGTGTCATTATAATAATTATTGTTTGTGTTTTTATCATTTACTTGAGCTATGAAAATTTTCCAGCAATAATTAAAAAATAGCTTATTTCATCTCATAATTAGTCATCACATAAATATTTATAATCACATTTAGAACAATTACGATTTGAAGAGATGAAGGTTTTCGTTTTGTAATCAATCTTCTTCTTCTTCTAAAGATAATTGTATTACGTAATTAAAACTAACAGAAATATTACTTAGAATTCCACAGACAGTAAGTACTGATGTTGAAAACGAAAGTTACGGTTTTGATGACTTATCGATGTTTCAAAGAAACGCGTTCATGACTCGATCGTCTGTTTAGGTCAGTTCCGTGTCATGATTTAAAAAAAAAACGCAGAGAATTTCCAGAATTCGCGTACCTACTTATGAAATTTACACAACACCCAGCTTATATAATAATGTACATGAATAAATATACATAAGTAAATGAGTATGTTTCAATGTCTAGTTTCCATGATGTAGAGAATCTTGCGGTCATAATATCCTGTGTGGTTTGTTCCCGATTATTTGTTTAATTAACAAAATTTGTTTAGGTATTTTTTTTAAACACATCATAATTTGTGAAATGTATATTGTAAGAAATTGTACCGTCTCGTCTGCTATCGATCCTTTGGCCCTACAGAGTTCTTTGACTTCTACAGTTTCCAGCTAGAGGCTAAATCGATGGCACTAATTATTTACACGTACTGAAATTTCTAGTGTTTTGTTTGCAATGTTCATAAAATTGTGAGAATGTCAGTACAATTTTAACTTAATTTATCAGGCACGTTTGTTCATAAATGAATGCCTTTAAAGAACAGCTTTTTAAATTTATTCGTTTTCTTTAAAATAAAATACGCTAATGACTTTGTCACATCTTGTTGAACCATATAAACATGAAATCTGAGCATATCATTAAATTATTTACGTTTTGAAATACTTACTCACATTCCGGTTCTTTAAATATTCGATGTTAAAATTTGTATGACTAACCGTATCTGATCTTTCTATCTCTTCTTAGAAGAAATTCCACTAAATTCCCGAATCGCTATTGAACTCTTGAAACTATTTCACGAATAGCGAAATCAAGTTTATTTCTTTCCTCTCGTGTAAAAATTGTTTTCACCAAAACCGTGCTACGTAAATAAATAGATCGGAGCATCTGTTTAACCTACGCTCTTAATAGCTACACTCATTTAAGCAGGTACGCAATTTTTTAAAATAATAATAAATAAGCCTGTAATTTAATATACGAATAATGTATTTATTCGTCGATCTAATTCGACGGAACAAAGACTAAATGTTAACCCAATCTCATCTAAATACATCTGAAAAACATGTGGAATTTTGTTTAGCCGGTGTAAAGAAACTACATATACGAGCAGACAAACATCTGCTTAAAAGCACATTATTGTACTATAATATCGCTTTAGATAATAAATATAAGTGTAAAAATACAAGTAGTTTGATGTTTCTCGTCAGCATTGCAGTTTTTTGGATTGATATTTTTGTCATTGTCAAATTTGATTTTTTTTGTACTGTTATCCCACGTATATAGTCTTAATACAGACCTGCCCTTCCCTTTTGTAGAGCATTGACGTCATAGCATTCAAAGATATTTTCGGAATCTTATCCAAAACGATTTTCTCAATGGGACACAGTCGACCCACGCTATTTCCGTTTTATATTCTAAATGTGTTTCACATTTTCATAGCTCTGTGACCTCTCTTAAAACAAAAAGATCTTTCACCGGAAGATAAGTATTTTCACTGTTCGATAAATTAATTTCTTTAACTTTTCTTTAATGTCACAAGGATTAAAGTTACTCTCTAAATCTTGTTCAAAACAATTTTCTCCATAGCCGAATAAAGGTTATGATGCGTCTTGATTTTTACGTCTTTCAGTGACTTATTAAACTTCAATTATTTAAAATATTATTATTAAATAAGACGAAACAGAACAATTGGCTGTGTATCGTTATCTTTAGCAATCTTTTCCAGACAACCGGTAATAAAAGATAAATATATGATTTATGATTATGATTATTTCAAATTTATTATATCACGATAACATACATTGTCATATTAAATTATGATTTTAAAATTCAAACTTATGATTACGTCTCGAGTTTGGGACATTTCACAATTGGAGACGTCTATGATACCGCTAGTGCTCATGCACTCACGTGTTTACATTGTGACCATTTCAAACAATATTATCTTAAACAAAGATCACAGAGAACACATTCTCAAGAAAGTTCAAGGTCAACATTAAAATTCTTCTAACTGGAATTCACAACACTAGATAATTATACAGTACAATTTTTTCTTTTACGCCGTAAACTTGACGTAAAGAAATGCATAGTTACAAATTACTTTTGTAATACCGTGTAATGTAATTTAAATATAATTTAGTTTAAATTAATATATTGAAAGGTCACAGTAGGTCATCATGGCAACACAACTGTTAAATTCATTGTTCTATTGTTGTATAATATATCAAGAACAGGCGAGGTGCTAGTCAGTATATAGCAGCGTGGTTTTTCCTCTGATATTGCAGATGCTCATGACCACTCAGCAACAAATGCGTCGTGTGCACGTCTACAATGACAATTAGAAAAACAATTAGCCAACAAATAACGGATAATTGCAGTAGTTCAAATGTTGAATTAGACAACACCTATATAGTTTCACATGATATAAATAAATGGACAATATTCGATTACATCAATCCTTGAATGTTTCAATCGTTTGTTTTTTCTCCTACCTAAGCTGATAGCCTTGAGAGGCTATTTCAGCGTAACCTTAACTAGTAGGTGAGCTCACGGGGCTCAAATCGGAGTGATGCTAACACTGACCTTAGCAAGAGCAGTGCTTCGCAGAATCTACCGCCGGATCGGAAACGCGACCCACTGAGAAGATCCGGCGAGAAACTCAGTGGGCTGTGTCTATGGGTTAATTCGCTCGTTGAGCCCTTCGTAGCAAGCAACGGGTTCGACGAGGACGGTGACCGGAATCAATCGTGTTAACGCAACGATATATGAGGATGCTAAACATTAAAGTCTAGTGTAATGTAAGAAATTCTGTTCGATAAAAATCGCCCTTTGCAATTAATTACACAGTCCAGGTGTTTAAAGCTGGACGAATCAGGAAAGAAACACACTACGTCTTCATTAGAGACACGGTAAAACGGTAATGAAGTTTAGTGAGTTGAAAATGTTGAAATACGCTCCCAATCTCACTGGCCGAACCGAAAATGACTGAAAATGCAGAAAACTTCTGATAATCGACAGATAATTTATACGGTTTTTCGATCACGCTTGCGGCATTCCGGCTACATAACTTATAGGTTAAAAGCGTTCGAATTAACGTAATATAATACTCAATCTTCGAAACGGCAAATGAATTGTTCAGAAAACATTTCCCGGACTATGTTATTTACATTCCAATTGAATGGCTAACGTTCGTATTGATCTGAGCGTTGCCTTCGCGTGCTCTGTCAGTACAGCCGTGACACAAACTGTGACCGCAACTCAAAAGGCCATTCATAAACAGATACATTTGTATGAGCTTCTCTATGTATCCACAACCGTAACTAATTGCTGTCCAAGACATGTCAAAACAAAACAGAACAAGTCATTGTCATGAAATTATTGAAAAATGTAAATGATTGAATTAAATTGTCGTTCGTTAAATAGCAATGAGAGTTTTCGGAATTTGATGCATTGCCCTATTATAGCTTTGAGTATTCTTGAGAATAACAATTGCCATAATAAATGAAGCTTCTTTTACTAAACAGTACTAAGTCGTCGTGGCCTAAAGGATAAGACGTCCAGTGCATTCGTGTTGAGCGATGCACCAGTGTTTGAGTCCCAGACCAATTTTTCACCAATTTTTCTAATGAAATACATATTCAACAAATGTTCACGATTGACTTCCACGGTGAAGGAACAACATCGTGTAATAAAAATCAAACCAGCAAAATTATAATTTGCGTAATTACTGGTGGTAGGACCTCTTGTGAGTCCGCGCGGGTAGGTACCACCGCCCTGCCTATTTCTGCCGTGAAGCAGTAATGCGTTTCGGTTTGAAGGGTGGGGCAGCCGTTACAACTATACTTGAGACCTTAGAACTATATCTCAAGGTGGGTGGCGCATTTACGTCGTAGATGTCTATGGGCTCCAGTAACCACCTAACACCAGGTGGGCTCTGAGCTCGTCCACCCATCTAAACAATAAATAAAAAAAACAGTATTTTAAAGAGATCGGGTACTTTGCCAGTCGTTAAGTATAGATCATAAAGTGATTGTCGTTCCTACAAAGAGAACGCCCCATTGGTACTTTAAACGTACTCACCCGTCTGGAGTGCGACCAACCGTATGCCCTCAACTCTTTGTAGAACATCGGTTCGTGCTGAATTTGATAATTGCTCGAGGCGGTTTGTTACACTCAAAAGACTTCACTGTAACTGAAACCCAACAAAAATAAGGACAAAGGATAAGTAATACCTAATGTAACTTTGTATTTGATAATAATAATAAATTGGACTGCGCCTTGCGTTACATGTTTACTCTCGTGATCTTTATAAGATGGAACGCGGCTACTATACTGGCTGTAATGGAGTTTTTTACTGATCGTAGGACGTCTTGTGAATCCGTACGGGTAGGTAACGCCGCCCTGCCTATTTCTGCTCAGATTTTAGAATTCATATCTCAACGTTGATGGTGGCATTTACGTTGTATATGTCTGTGCCCTCCAGTAACCACTTAACACCAAGTGAGCTGTGAGCGCGTCCATCCATCTATTCAATAAATAAATAAACATGAAATGGAATGACAAATATTTTGTATTTTTTTTTTTCGAGCACTGGAATTATTTTGTTTTCTTTTTTAATTTATTATATTGGAAATGTGATACTATTATAATTAAATACTGTCGCTGTGGAAACATAATTTCTTGTTATTTTTTTGTAATCTATTCTATTGTTTAAATTTGTATGTAAGTATGATTAGATTAAAAAAGAATTATCAAAGTTAAGTATAATTAATTTCAACATAACATTCCAGTTACAGTTTATAGTTATAATTTTTATGAAACCTATCAAAGGGCGCATTCATGGATCTTTGTCCTAACAGAACTATCGTAATTATTATGTATGAGTCGTAAATTCATTTTAAATATCTCACAAATGATGAGCAATCTTGTCTCTTAAAAAATCCTTTATATATTTATAAGTTGGCGGGAGAGAAAATTTTCTTAGTTTATTCGTGCATTGTTTCCACTAAGTACACGGTTACCTTATAAAAGTTTATGTTAATGTATTTCAAACAACGTTGAAACAAAGGCCCACACTATGTTAACATTTTAAATTCAACAAAATTTTCCTACACTTTTTTATCTTAACATCTTTAAGATCTTTCTAAAAATAACCAATACACAAAGAAACCGTGTTTATTCAGCAAGAGTTTTGCATTAAATTATACAGAGCCAAAAATAAATATACGAAGATCAAAAAAAAAAGTGTACTCCAAAGATATTTCTGTAATTTGTTGAGTGCGTCAAAAATGTTTTCTTCGCAACACGACTGCGATATGATAAAGATGTCACGTTTGACACAATCGTAAAGTGTGATTATGTTTTATCGGTTCTTATCGTCAATTTTGCTCCGCATCACGTCTCCTTTTACATTTTAAAGTACTTTTATAAATTATTTGTGACCTTACTAAGTGTGTCTAAGCCATTTAGAGTTAGCTATGCTTTGGGAAACTATAGCTAGTCGGTTCTGAATTCTTCAAGCGCTCATCAATGAACTCCTGTTTGACCCAGTCACCGTCTTCGTCGAACACGACTTGCGACGAAGGACTCGACGAGCGAATTAACCCATAGACACAGCCCACTGAGTTTCTCGCCGGATCTTCTCAGTGGGTCGCGTTTCCGATCCGGTGGTAGATTCTGCGAAGCACTGCTCTTGCTAGGGTCAGTGTTAGCATCACTCTGGTTTGAGCCACGTGAGCTCACCTACTAGTTAAGGTTACACTGAAATAGCTCTTAAGGCTATCAGCTTAGGTAGGAAAAAAAAACCTGTTTGAAATTTTTGGAATTACTGGGAATTTAGGTAGGTCGCTTATTACGAATGCGAACTTAATAGTTAATCGACTCTCTTGAGATTATACTATGTATTTGTAAATAAGAGTTTCTTATGAGTGTTTGATTAATAATGAGAGTCGGAGGGTAGATTTAGTGTCAATATAAAATTATTTGAACGCTCAAAAGAAACTACGCATTGGACTACTATTTGGTTTGATTCGATTTACAAATGAGATAAAAAAAATCTTTATCTACCAAAACACGAATCACGCTTGGGCTCTGATCTCATTTTAACTACGAATGAATAGAAAAGACAAAATAAGATACTTATACTTATAATAAAAGTAAAAGATTTGGAATTTTCTAATATGTTCAAATATTTAAAGGTGAATCAAACTCAAATACAATTCACATTAGATAATGTTATCATAGACAGATAATTAACAAATCTATAAATTTATTATAATACTAGCTGACCCGGCAGACTTCGTAGTGCCTCAATCGATAAATAAAAGACCTGACTTTTGTATAAAATAAACTTAAAACAAACAAAAGGAATTCGTCCGACGGGGAACACATTAAAGGAAAAACAAAATTGTTATTTTTATTTAATTCCGAGCATTTTCATATTTATTTACCTTTTAAACCTTCTCTGGACTTCTACAAATAATTCAAGACCAAAATTAGCCAAATCGGTCCAGCCATTCTCGAGTTTTAGCGAACAGCAATTCATTTTTATATATACTAGAGGTCCCGCAGTAGTCGAAATTCGACTATAATTAATTGGAATTGTAAGTTTGTACACTATTATGATTTTATTTTATACTCACACTATAATCACAAATTTCGCCAAGACTACACTATAAAAAATATGAACAACAAACAATATTTAATCTATTCTCAATTTGACAACAGACGTCAAGAACAAAAGTTTCACAATAAATAGTATGCATGCGTGTGTGCGTCAAATACATGGTATGTAGTGTGTGTAACGTTTTCTTTATTGATTTAATGTATATTTTATGCATTACTTTAAAAAAATATTAGCATTGTGCACTTCTTCTCTATATTTTCTATAAGTGTGGAAAATTTCATACTCCTCCGTCCGCGCAATTTTCGTAAAAAGGGATACGAAGTTTTTGCTTCACGTGTTAATATATAGATAGATTATCTAAAATGTATGAAACATTCCTGTCAAGTTAAGCAATAACTTTCACGTAGTCGAATTAAAATACCAAATGTCCAATTGTGAATGGTCAGCGGTAATCGTATACTATCGTACGGTTAGTCACTATAACGTGTCACGTTCGACTCCGCTCGTAAAAACAACTGCCGTTACATAGAATTTGAGGTTTCAATGTTTGTAATTCAAATGTAATGTGTATTAAAGCGATTAAGAGTTATTTTACCGGTTTTTTGCGCGCTTGTTTTAAATGAAAGTAAATAATATGTCGAAACATTGAGAGAGATTATATATTGTATGTTTATTGCTCTTCGACGCTCGAAAGGCAAACGTGACTAAGCGACAATGCGTGAACTTTACAGTAGACCAATTTAAAGTTGAAATACCTGAAAAAAATTCTATTTTAACGAATCTAGCTGTAGTAGAATCTAGCTAGTATCTGTAGGATTGAAATTATTTTAATAGACCTAGAAATATATATTTTTTGCGCATCGAATATGGTTATTGCCTATCATTAATGTACAAAGCAGTTATTGTCGCTTAGTCACTTTTGTCTTTCAAGCATCGTCTTGAAGTTTACTGTCTAATTGACGTAAGGCGGCTACAGAAGAATGTATTTGAAAAAACTTAAAAACTTAGGCCGGAGTTGCAAGCTGCTATACTTTCGTACTTTTTTTTATTTTTTTTATTGCTTAGATGGATGGACGAGCTCACAGTCCATCTGGTGTTAAGTTGTTACTGGAGCTCATAGACCACGTAAATGCGCCACCCACGTTGAGATATAAGTTTTAAGGTCTCAAGTATAGTTACAACGGCTGCCCCACCCTTCAAACCGAAACGCATTATTGCTTCACGGCAGAAATAGGCAGGGTGGTGGTACCCACCCGCGCGGACTCACAAGAGGTCCCACCAGTAGAAAACAGTACAGGCTCGCAATACGCACTACCGCCATTTTATTTTCATTTAAAATCATATTCACGAAACACGCATTTGGCATTTAATGGAAAAAAAAACTCATCGATATAATAGTACGTCCACGCGGCACGCTATCGGAACCGTGTCGCGTTACACCGGAGCATTATGTAACCTCCACACATCTGGGACAACCTACATCGGCACCTGCGATATCTCATGCCTGCATTCACATACGTTCGTAATTATGTGAAACTGTTTTTTTTTTATTATATTATTATTATTTTTCTCGTGTTATTCTGATACGACCGCACGCGGAGAAACTCGACGGGTAATTGCAGCAATTCAACACATTATAGTTGTTGTTGGACCGTCGTTCTGAATGCAATTTTTCATTTCGATTTCTTTAATCTTTTTATTATACGGTAATCTGAATGTAAAATTACAGTAATAAAAATTGTCTACTCAGTATACTCAAAACTGTTACAGTATTAAATATTGTATTTTGTAATAAATTAATAAAATTACTATTACGGCTAGTTTCAAATTCATAATTAATAATTTTTAATAATAATAATTTAATTAATAGCAATAATTTTCGTGTTCGTAGAAAATTTAAAATAATATGTTTAGCTTTGGAAAATGTAAATTGAATTGAAAATTATTTCAGCATGAAGTAAATTTGATCGAAATAAATAGTGATAATTTTTTTGTGTTTATATTTTTTTTTATTGCTCAGATGGGTGGACGAGCTCACAGTCCGCCTGGTGTTAAGTGGTTACTGGAGCCCATAGATATCTACAACGTAAATGCGCCCTCCTTGAGATATAAGTTCTTAGGTCTCAAGTATAGTTACAACGGCTGCCCGTTGTTATATTTATAAAGGTCAATAAACTGTCAAGCTCAGAGGTCGAACATGAAGTTCATTTTGTCCCTCGTCAAGATGTCCAACGCAAGACTAGATTTTGTCGTTCGTCTAATTGAAAGATATGCGTCGAGATCATAATCCGACACACTATTTACGGTACAATTCGATACTACGTGAATTTTGAGAGTCAATTCATACTTAACATAGATCGACTTATATAGTGTTAGATAAGCAGCCCGCATTACGCCACGAATGCATTTGCTTAATTTATTCCGCTCCGATTTGTGGAAGATAATTGATTATAATTAAAAATATAATTAAAATTAGCAGTTTATTAGTAATTAATAATAAAATCCTAAAAATATCATTAAAGAAATTTCACTAGAAAGACAGCAAGAAGACACCTAAATTAAAAAACCGTATATTTTCGCCTTCAAAAATATCAAGAACATTATTTTAACCAATCAAAATTGTTTCTTAACAAACCTGTCTTGGTAATTGGAAGAGATTCTATTTTATCAATGGAACATCTTTTATATTTTAATTGATCATAAAATTTAGGAAAATATAATTAAAACAGTCGATCTAGTATCTCGGTAGATTGTTTCATGAATTTATAACTGCGATAACCAAATAGGGACGCTTCCTATGTTTGGTTCTGTAGAGTAAAGTATACTATAGTATTTTGTTTGGTTTTCGCAAATGGTAAACATAATTAAAACTACTTTTACGGTTTAATCTCGCCACTATATTATTAACGACGTTTCGAATAGTTTACAGTTTTCATGGTCCGACTGATTTGGTCACGGACTCGATAACCGTAAAAACAGTTTTAATTAAAGTAAAGAAATAAACAAACAAACAAACACTAATATTATAAAACAAAAATTATACTTTTGTAAAATGAGATCCGAAATTGGTTTTAAAATTACTTACCAAATAATAAATATACCTATACCGCAACCGGGTGTGGAACCGCAACATACTTACCGTAACTTTTTTCAGAAAATTTCTAGATGAAAACGGTTGTCTTAGATCGCGTTTAGCGATAAGACCTCTTATTGTACACAGTATATCAACCTGTTGACTGATTTCCAATGTTAATTTTATTTTAGAGTGCAATAAAGTATACTCTCTCTCTCTCTTTCTGGTTTTGATTAGAACGTCTCTATATCTCTCTCACACGCAGTACACTATAATGGCGTAACTGACATCAAACCAGAATTTACTTTCTACGATTTATTTACATTTATCACAATGCCACTTCCATGTGATAATATTTTTTTCTGTTTTAACTTGAATTTCTAAATATCTTTGGTGAAGAATGTGTAATTAACATCCCTACTCCGAATGAAACAAATGTCGATTAGAAAGTTGTTCCTTCTTTCGCAGGATAACCAATTTAGTAAGCCTTTGTTCGTGTTTAACGTATTTTCGTTTCTCTCAGTCAAAATTACAGTTTTTAACCTATTCAGAAATAAAACAATGCATAGCAAATAAGGCAATGGTGAATCTGATAAAAAAAAACCCGCCATAATCCGACTAAAAGCACGAGAAATTGCAATACCACAATTTTTAGCGGTACATCAAATTACCGTACTTCAGTACCCAGACGCCGGTTCCAAGGAATGTTATTTACACAGAAAAAATATTTCATGTACCGTTGAAAATTTTCCATTTATCTTGAACGTTGACTACCGGAAAACCGTTCGGTCGGGGAAAGACCGTTTTTTTTCCCGAAACTGTAACCGGTTTTCATATAACATTAAAATGTAAATGTTTGAACTAGTGCAACATAAAATGTCCCTGGGCTGGGTGTTATTAGTTTTCTTTTCAGAATGTTAAACATTACAACGGAGATATTTACGTCTAAACAACTGTTTTAATTTCTAACTCTTCACATATTTTTACACGCTTTATATTAGCTTCACTCGTATGTATGTTTGTATGTTTGTAACTGACTCCTTTAGACGCGAATTTGACCCACTTTAAACGGCCAGATTTCATTCAAACTGTGTAGATTTATCGAGGTCTGATGACAATTCAATAATAATAAAAAATTTGAAAAATTGAAATTCACTAAAAAATGAAGCTTTTTTTAACAACAAAATATATATATTTTTTTTTACACTATTTTGGATTTAAATTTATTAAAATTTATTTTCTATTTTTTAGTTGAATTTTATATAAAGCGTGTTTTTTAGTTTTTTTAAACTATTATTTATTTGTTGTCTGTTCCTTCTAATATCGGTCAAAGAATCTTTCAATTTCCATGTTATTTTTTGACGCTTACTTATAGTTTGAGGTCCAGCTTTGTTTACAACAATCAGCTGTGTTTGCAGTATCGCCATTGTCAAACATCGCCACTGCTTGTTCCAATATTTGGCCGATTCGTCTATTATCTGTCATCTTCTTCCGCCTTGTATCGATTTCATTTATTCCGCCCTTATTGCTGAAAGAAGAAATGTCTAAAATAGAACATAAAATACTCCATCCAGAAAATTTTGATTAAAAGGAAATTACTTACTATTATTCTTCTTTTGGGATGAAGGCGTTGTTGGCACAAGCCGTGCGGGAGCGATTTTGACCACAAATTACTCGGGGGATCCGTTACGACGACGACCAGTTTTAGAGGTCATTAGATATATTTTATTGATAGAGATTGCTTTGTTTGCTCACGAATTTCCAAGTATTTTAGTTTGCCAACAAACTAATTATGAAGGCGGTGAGTTTGAAAATTGAGATATTTGTTAGAAGGATGTTTATATTCAATGCGTGTTCAAATTATACAAGGCGATAAGTTTCTCGTATTACTTTTGCTAAGACTTATAATTGATGTCGATCGAAATCAAATTTAAACGAAGATTTGTTAATTATATTATAATAGTTTTATTAAACGGATAAAGACATCAAACTGACACGTCGTCTTCGTCTCGAATGTTACTGTCATTATGTTGAGTCCAACGTTAACGTAACGACTGATGTTCCATTATAAACGTAGCTATGTGGGTATTTCCTTATATACGGCACGCCGGGGTTCAAATCATGTTAAGGCAGCAGGTAATGAAGTGGTAGGCAGAGGCACTTTTGTCGGATGATTGAATCCGCCCCTATCACGCCGAGTGGCTCGGGTAGAATTATAGCAGGGTTGACAAACAATTTACGCGTTTCGTCATTAGGAAATTACATAATAAATACATAGCATCGTGTAATAAAAATGAAACCCGCAAAATTATAATTTGCGTAATTACTGGTGGTAGGACCTCTTGTGAGTCCGCGCGGATAGGTACCACTGCCCCGCCTATTTCTGCCGTGAAGCAGTAATGCGTTTCGGTTTGAAGGGTGGGGCAGCCGTTGTGACTATACTGAGACCTTAGAACTATATCTCAAGGTGTGTGGCGCATTTACGTTGTAGATGTCTATGGGCTCCAGTAACCACTTAACATCAGGTGGGCTGTGAGCTCGTCCACACATCTAAGCAAAAACATGCGACATTAACATTAGTTTTAATTATAGCGACGACTGACGAAAACCGAAGAAGATACTATAAATATAACATTCGCATATAATTATATATAACGAAGTGGCTATTTCTATGGTGTTTCTAAAGTGATGACGTCAGCATTGCTGATGATTAACCAACAATATCGACATTAAGGACAAGGTTAACTTTATCTAGTCTTAGTTAACTAAATTCATGAATACATATTTCTTTTTTTATTAAAACATGAAAGTGGTATGCAGCGGCTTGGCTCTGTCCCTGGCATTGCTGAAGTCCATGGGCGACGGTAACCACTCACCATCAGGTGGGCCGTATGCTCGTCTGCTTAGAAGGGCAATAAAAAAAAAGAATGAAGTAATGAATACAATTACACATATTAGCTTACTTCTGATACATACCTGAAAAGGTACAACAAGATTCTCTCACACATGCTTATAATCAATTTTTTTAGTACAAGTTCTGGATACATTTCATCAAACGGTTACGGGTTTGAAGTTTGATGAAAATCCATGTTTAATGTTATTTCATATGGCAAACATCGGTTCATGAGTTGATTGAGTTCAAACAGGAAATAAGTTAAAAAGGTAACTTGATTATTCGATTATTCACTCTTTCGAAATTAGACAATTATGGTTATTGTTGAATACAAATTTTATGCAAAATGTTATCACCCTTGGAGCCTCTGGGTCTGCGGAGGCACTTCGGTTCCCTCTGTATTTTGTACCGCATGTTCCATGGGGAGTGCTCTGAGGAATTGTTCGAGATGATACTAACGTCTCGTTTTTACCATCGCACCGCCCGCCACCGGAGTAGAGTTCATCCATACTACCTGGAGCCACTGCGGTCATCCACAGTGCGTTTCCAGAGGTCTTTTTTGCCATGTACCATCCGGCTATGGAATGAGCTCCCCTACACGGTGTTTCCCGAGCGCTATGACATGTCCTTCTTCAAACGAGGCTTGTGGAGAGTATTAAACAGTAGGCAGCGGCGTGGCTCTGCTCCTGGCATTGCTGAAGTCCATGGGCGACGGTAACCACTTACCATCAGGTGGGCCGTACTCTCCTCTGCCTACAAAAGCAATAAAAAAAAAACCTAAAAAAATAGAGATAAAAATATCCTTGGAAAATAGAGCTGACTGGCGCTGTTATTGATGACACTTGTTCGCTGTTCAGGGTTCACAGACAAGTTGCTGTCGCTTTTCATGCTGATAAATGACGCACTTTATCACGGATTACAAAGAGGTTTATATTGTTATTATAAGAGCTCATACAAACATAATGCTCCAACACTATTTCATCTATTTTAAAAAGAATGTGATAATATGTGATGACTAATTGCGATATAACCCTTCTTAATAATACAATCTCTTACGTCTCTCTTACCAAATTTTAATATTATGTCTTGAAAACCTAATAAATAAGCGACTATAGATAAAATACTATAATGAAGTCTAAGGCGTAGAAAAAAACATACATTAGCGTGATTGTATTCATAGCTCATCTCTTAGTCTAAATTTGAGTTATAATCTAATAGTATATTAAGTGAATACATAAATTATATTATAGCCTTTTTGGAGGTTAGAAATTCTACAACGGATGCTGCAAAATGACACTTGGAAAATAAATATAAAAATACAAAAGGTGTCTCGGTAAAATATTATGATATTCAATTGGTTTCAAATTTCAAATTACCGAACATTTTGAAAAGTTCAAAGCAGTCTAACTATTGAAGACCGAAGGCTACGTCAAAACTCGTCAGAGAGCACCTACACCAAACTATCACCAATGTTGTAGTAGGTTTTTTTTAAAATATCATTATGTTTTTTACTATTATCGATCACATACTATCGGACAGCCAATCTGGCGATGAATTTCGATAAGTGTTCTTGGATGTTCGTAATGCCAACCTGGAAGGGATTCTTCTAAAGCCTAGTCCGAAAAATGACAAAACAAAAATGACAGCTGGAAAATCATTCAATGAGATAACTTCATTACATAGAATGCTGTAATTTTTTAATATAGGGATTAATTCTGTTCCCGGTTATAATAACGACTATCTGAAGCTAATTCTTAGATCTATCCTATCGTTCTACTACTTACCCTACCCCCCAACCTCACTACCCATTGAACGTATGGTTCAAAATGCAACGTGAACCAACGTAACGAAACAAATTTTTTCTTTTTAAATTTTATTATTTATTATATTCGACACAGATACTCATGCTTTTGTTATTTTTGTTTTTGCTAACAGAAAGCCATGACGGTAAGTTAACTCAACATTAAATAATTGGACGTGTTACGTCTTTATGATATTTTATGGTCAACTTTTCGATTTTGCTTTAGTCACGTATTTGAATACAAAATATGCAGTTAAGATAATGTAAATTAAACATAATATTCGAAGTAAAATTAAAATACAATATTCGATCGATATTTCATGTTTTACTTAAATTTTAAATTCACAAAATGAATTCAATATGAATTTAAAAAACTCTTCAAAGATATCAACCCTAAAAGCAATATCCATTCGATATATGCATCTGATACAGTGCCTATAAAAATATACAGTACAGATAAAAATATAATTCAATTTTACTATCTGACATTTCTATACTGAGAGAAATGTATATTATATACATACATACGTGCACGATTCAATGTCTCTAACCCTGTTAGAAATGTGGTGCGTAATTTTATACATATATGTATGCAGGGCTGTCCCTTGTCTAGTCAATTACAAAAAAAAAACTTCAATTTTTTTAATAGAACGAGAATAGCTACGTAATATTTATGTCATTCAAAATACTGAATTTTAGTTGTAATATTAAATATAGAATAATAAGAAAGAACAGGTTTATGATTTTAAAATGGATGTAAGAATATTCACTCGTTTAAGTTTTATTTTGTTTCTATTGTCGATTTTTGTATGTGCCATTTATAAAAAAAACCTCATGGTAATTTCTTGCAA
Source organism: Bombyx mandarina (assembly GCF_003987935.1). Next base: position 6,389,853 of record NW_021011476.1, on the reverse strand, counting down.
ATTCTATTATATTTTTTTTATTGTTTGCCAAGGCCAACTAGTTGTTATTATTATAAAATTTCAGTTCGGCGTTTTAGTTATATGTATGTACGAGTGTTTAGATTCGTGTACCGGATTTAAAAATTATTCTTAAACGATATAATACCGTTTTTAGTTGGCATATTTTCAACTTAGGATATAGAATAAGGATAATTTAAAGATAAAACTTTATTATTGCTGTGACAAATAGTAATCACGTGCACAGCCCTGTCAGTCTATAGCAGCGGCGCGGCGTGTAGACTGTGCGACGCCGGCGGACGCGACAATTTGCGTCGCCCCCTACACCTGCTAACTAGTTTACTTCGTTATAGTTATGTCTCGTTATGCCGTTAGATGTTGAGAAAATATATCTTCAGCGTTCCCTCTCTAATGTATATTACATGTTATTTATAATAAAGTAAATAATTCTCGACAATATTAATAAGCTCTAATTGTTCCTAACTGAGACTACATATGAAATCTGTTGCATATTTCTTGAAACCGTTGATCGTAGAATTAACGTGTTTTACAGCAAGCATTAATGTAATATTTCTTATTGATAAAGTTCAGGGTTTACAAAAATAAATACGTTTTTTTTTTTTCGTAGGTCAAGAAAATGGCAGATCGTGTATCGAAATGTCGCGACGAAGTGTCAAAGAACCGAGAAAAATACCAGACAGCTCTAGCCGAGATCACGGCGTACAACCCTCGATACATAGAGGACATGACTTCAGTATTCGATAGGTAAGAAAGACTACGTTTATGAAATCGTCTTAAAATTTATACTAATATATAAATCTACAGTGGTTTTTACGGATGTTCCGTTATAACTACTGAACTGTGCATCCGATTGATTTGAAACTTGGTATCCATGTAGAAAATACACGTACTTAATGGATAGGCTATTATTAATATGAGTGTTGGACTCCCTACACCAGTTGCGGGGGCGTTAATGATGAGAATCTTTGTGGGGGTGAGAAATAATAATGTTAATTTCAAATGCCCAGTGAAGCGGTCGGATACAGCTAGTCTTCTATAAATCTACTGTCATGTGGTTTTTTCTAGCATCCATACGTATGTATATAATTTATAAATTAACCGCCAAAACTAAACATCAATCGTGTAGGTAATCTTCAATAGCTTCAAAGGATTTTCGGTTATACAAATTTCAATTCCGATTAGTTTGCATCACGTAGTACACTGATTGCTCGTAACCGATCATAACTTTGACGTCGCGATGTGATCGTGATTGTAATTGTGTAATTACATGTTTACCTTGAGGCCGTCGGGACGGGGTTTGATGTCATCATCGTTATCAGGTATCGTCGCTAAACGTCTACAATGCTTAGACAAATGTATCGCGATTATCGCCTTAAAATTATTACGTTCGAGATCCTACTTATTCGCAATATCGCACATTGCGGCAACGGGACTCAAGCTGCTTTTAGTGCCATATAGTATACTTAGCCAATAATATATAGTACAGTACAGCGTGAATGTGTCCATAACAACATATGGTGTGCTATGAGCTATATACTATATGCTATTATAGTATAGCGTAGTCTGAAAGCGGCTTTATGATACATTACGTACATATGTGGCTGAACCAACTCACAACTCACCGAGTGTAAGATTGGTCCGGTACCAATCTTACACTCGGTGTATTAGACACTTATAGAAAACGCGGATGCCACCGCAAACCTTGAGACATGAGGTTGTAGACTCAATAGTATAATGGTAATCCCATCCTTTAAATCGCATTATAGCNTATGGTGTGCTATGAGCTATATACTATATGCTATTATAGTATAGCGTAGTCTGAAAGCGGCTTTATGATACATTACGTACATATGTGGCTGAACCAACTCACAACTCACCGAGTGTAAGATTGGTCCGGTACCAATCTTACACTCGGTGTATTAGACACTTATAGAAAACGCGGATGCCACCGCAAACCTTGAGACATGAGGTTGTAGACTCAATAGTATAATGGTAATCCCATCCTTTAAATCGCATTATAGCTTACGGCAGAAATAGATAGGATGGAGACCAGACGATAAACCTACTCTTGCGTGCTTAAAATACGCGCGCAGTAATAAATGACTAATGGCAATTGTTGTGCGATAGTGCAATACAGACAGAACGCTGCCGCCATTTTGCGAGCGCCATTTGAAATTTGCGAAGTGTTCCCCCCTCGCGTAGCTGGAATTGCCCCTTATGTTACCACTGATAGGTAAAAAAAAGTTGTAAAGTCCGCACGAGTAGGCACCAAAATTCTGCGAAAAGCATCTCTGCGCTCTGGTTTTTGAAGGGTAGGACACTATTTCTACAATTTCATTGAGACTTCGACGACATGTTTCAGTGTGAGTGACGAACCCACTGAGTTTCTCACCGGATCTTACGGGTAGATTCTGCGAAACACTGCTCTTGCTAGGGCTAGTGTTAGCAACGCCCCCAGGTTAAAGCCTCGAGAGCTCACCTACACTTAGATTACGCCGGCATAGCCTCTCAATGCTACCAGCTTAGGTAAAACAAATTATTAAAATTAAGTGAGTGACGACAATGACGTTGTGACGTCTTTTGGTTCCGTTAACCCCTTAACACGAAGGGTGCGGGTAGGCTCAATCAAAATTTTACTAAGGTATCATCGCCTTTATAAATCTTGGTAAAACGCTAATTTATCAGTTTGTAAACTTTATTTGTATGCTCGCTAAGCAGCAGACTTGGGTCTGCCCCTGCTGTCGTCCATGAACAACGCTAACCCTTCACCATCGGGCGGGCCGTATGCTCGTCTAACTACAAGGATAAATAAATAAATAAATTGTTGTCATTTCTTTTATCCTTTTACAGGTGCCAACAGATGGAAGCGCAGCGATTGAAATTCTTCAAAGATGTGCTGTTTAGCTTCCACAAATGCCTCAACATAAGTCAAGAACCGAGGTCAGAATATTTCTTTATACAGTAAAGACTAATATATAAATCTACAGTGGTTTTTACGGATGTTACGTTATAACTACTGAACCATGCGTCCGATTGACTTGAAACTTCGTATCCATGTAGAAAATACATGTACTTAATAGATACGCTAATATTTATAAGAGTGTTGGACTTTTTAATAATAATGACAATAAATACGGCGAGTACAGCTATTTATACAATAAATATGTGATGTATATCAAAAATGTACACCGAGATAACTGGCAATATAATTGACGTGTCAAAACTTAAATGTATTAAACTATAGAGAGAAATGATAATGCGTTTTCAGCTTACCGCAAATCTACGAAGAGTTCCACCACACGATCAACAACGCAGACAGCCAGAAGGACCTCAAGTGGTGGGCCAACAACCACGGGGTCAATATGGCGATGGCCTGGCCTCAGTTCGAGGTACGGACGTCATCTGCTACTATCCTCAGCCTGCATCAGTTATCTCTAACCGCACTGAGACACAGTCATCAGCAGAAAGATATATCTAATAAAATGATCACGTTATTTTTAAAGGATTTCGAAACAATTAAAGCCATTTAAGAATAAATAAATAATAGAGGAGAATTTGAATATTATGGAGGGAAAAAAACGATACATTATTAATACAGAAGCTACTCCTTTTTGATCCTCGAAGTTGGTTCATAAATAGCCTGTTTATTAGTATTAAAAATTTTTTTGTCTACCTCATTGGATAACTGTGTCTCTTTGATCTGATCTGATTTGCTCTAGTTTCCTCCGTGTCGAGTGCATTTTACTAAATTGTTAATGCTTATAGTTAGGTAGTGCATTTGAGATACTATTATTAATACACTATCATTGAATACAGAACATGGTATATTAAAGGTAGTTATAGCTCTCGCTGTGTAGATTAGCGTATTTCTAGTCTCATGAACTTGCCCTGAATAATAAGGTAATAAAATTATAATTGGCTTCACAAACATATAAATTGAAAACATTTTTCAACAATCACAATCGTGGAGATAATAAAGAAAATCGATTTACGCCATTTCTCAAACAGAAAAACGTAATAAATGGTTCCAATGCATCAAGTTACACGTCAGTCAACGGAAGGTAGTTCGTAATTTTTGTATGAAATCACTACGATTGTCTAGGGTGCGTTTTCAGGTGTCTCTTTTTCCTCTAGCTATAAATTGGACCCCCTTTATAACTGTCAAAGCGCTGTGATAGATCACTGTTCAAAGGAGGGCTCAAGAATAATCCGGAATGTAGCCACTTAGTAGTGAAAAATCCCATGGCACCACTTCCTATCGCGTGTACTATTAATCTATTATTAGTGAATAAAAAAATATGAAACAATCGTACGAAATACTTACTACAAATAAATACTCTATTTAAAACATTTATTACAAATATTTATTTTACAAATCAACAACTCAAACCGATTATAAGTGTATAATTATAGAGTATATATATTATATTACCGTTAAAATTGGTTTATCAACTACAGTCTACAAGAATTCATTTTACAAAAGCACGCCTTTCAAACGCCAAAGTTTATATACTTCTATTTAGATAGATTTTCATTCGTCGTTATCTAGGTGAATTGTTCGAATTCGTGCATTGATTTTGATCGAATTGGTTTCCTGTCACCTCGCTTAGGAAAACCCGTTAATGATTTAATTAAAAACACGATTAAAGAAGCATTAAGAATATATAATCAATTTAGTGGATAATATATAAATTAAGATACCTACGGTTTTAATAATCGTGAGATATTCAAATTTCGTGCAGGCGTATTTCGATTTTAATAAACACATTTAATCGAATTAAATTTTATCGAAAGTCTTGAGTGCTAATTTAGATAAAGGATTATAAATAAAAACGAAACTATACGAAAAAACTTCACAAATAACATTTATAAATACGACTTGAAGATTATATGTATTAATAAAGAGAAAATCACTGTCAATGTCACGAAGATACGAAACATCGTACATACATATGGCACTTATTCGTATGAGGCCAAAGGTACAGTTTCATGAACGTAATTCCGCAATAAGGACGAACCGGACGCGCCAGGCTCGTTTTACGAAGTGTACTCGTTGCGGGCGTCAGCGGCGATAGGACGCGTGCTGTCGTCCGACTTGTGGACGCGTTGTCTGCGCGCCGTCCGCGTGGCTCCATCCCTAGCCGGCTCGTATCGCCCCACGGCGTTCTTCTATACCAACCCGCTAATGGTACGAAACGACACCGCCGACCGCACGCACACACCAGCTTAAATCAAACGTACGGGCTCATTGTTGTTAATGTGTGCGTTGATGTGAACAATGTAGACGGTAGGTAAGTACAGCGGTGGTCAGAGGCAATAGCACAAAACTCGCAAACGAACGTTAAGAATTGGAAACGCACGAAATGGTTTTGTGGAGGCACAAGAGTATACACCGTGGATGGATGGCGCGTTATATACAATAGTTGCAACACATAGCGAAATCACAGCACCCCTCCTCCGAGGTGTTCCACGGCAGTAAGGCGGTTGTGTGTAGTACTTACGGTGAATAGAATAGAATAGCGATCATTGAAAATACGCCATTGTGGAACCATAGTTCAAAAAACAGTTGGAACTTTGATAAAATTTGTTGAATGTATTTTAGAATAATACTTTACGTAACACGCGGATTCACTCGCGTTAAATTCAGAAAAAATGAAGTCACATTTTTTTTTCGGAATAAGGAGTTGCTTGTATTATTCTCGCCGGATCTTCTCAGTGGGTCACAATATCGATGGAGTGGTAGATTCTGCGAAGCACTACTAGGGCTAGTGTTTGCAGATTTTCTCAGGTTTGAGCCGGTGAGCTCATTTACCCGTCCGCGCATATCTGGAATAACTTCTTAGGATACCAGCGAATAAGTAAAGAAAAAAATCTTAAGCTTATTAAGTACCGGTCCATGCACGTGCTTTACCTGTATGCGATGGCAGATGAAAATTAGTTCTTGATAAGATTTACCTTACCTAGGTTAAGATTAAGGTTAGGGTTATTTTTTCATTCGGTATTCGTGACGCGAAGACACAATTAAGGCTACTATTACGGTTTCTTTTCGTGTTTTTATAGTCGATAGTATATCGACGTTACGTTTTTAATTTTCGTTGTCGTTAAATCTATAGGATAGCTTAGGAGAGAGATCCCGTGATGAATGATGAATAAAATTACTAAATAGAAAATTATTCGAAATTGCAATATTTACTTTGATTAAAACAAAATTTAATATTTTATGATTTTAAATTCAACCCTTTTAGTTAGGTATGTTAGTTTCTACGCATGATTAGTAGTCACAGATCCCTATTAGAATTCTTCTACCTATTAGAAATCTTCTTTTCATTTAGCTTACACTATTAACGTTCACTAGCTTTGGATGGACGTGTTGTGGATTGTTTCTAATTTATTATTATTTTTATTTGTTTTTTTTTACATTATATTGAGTTCGCATAAAACGAATCGAAAGTTTGGACGAACTAATGAGAATCGTATTGCAAAAAACTAAACTTTAAATAAATTTAGTGAACAGTCCAAATTTTCGTTTCGTTAATACCTGTGACCGCTTGTGATCGGGTGTGTCGGTGACTCAGGAGTACACCGAGGAGTTCCGGGACATCGCCAAGGGCAAGTCCAAGGAGAGCCTGCCCACCGGACCGATTACGTTGCTCAATCAGCGGCCAGTCAGCGAGGATGTACGTTTCACACACGCTACGTCGCTAACACGTCGCATAAGCATGTTACCGAAATCGCGACTAACTAACTGCCATCGAATGTACCGACTGACTGATAAACAGTGAACACCTCTTGTGATTACCGGTGGTAGGACCTCTTGTGAGTCCGCACGGGTAGGTACCACCACCCCGCCTATTTCTGAAGCAGTAAATGCGTTTCGGTTTGAAGGGCGGGGCAGCCGTTGTAACTGAGAAATTAGAACTTATATCTCAAGGTGGGTGGCGCATTTACTTAACATCAGCTGGGCTTGAGCCCGTCCACCCATCTAAGCAATAAAAAAATAATTACACTATACTGTGTCAATAAAGAGGGATCTATCAAAAATGGCAACACCAGATTTTAATATTCTATTCGCTGAACTGGCAACACTAGATATAGTGTCAACACAAAATCCCACAAATACACGTGCTTATGCGTCGTCGTCGGTGCACAGTCCTAATCCTAAAACGTTTGAGCGCAGTTTATATTTAATAAAAAAATAATATTAAAAAATAAAATTTTAATATTAAATACAAACTGCGCTCAAACATAATATCTAGGATTTAAATGAGAATGAATATATGAGTTAACTAATATCGGTTGATAGTTCTCCTTAATATAATTTTCTAAAGCATGTTGTTGAAAGAATCGGGTCTAGTTTCCTGTAGTCGTAGTCTATTGGTGTTGAGGTCATTCTCATTTCGATCTTCTTTAGAAATAAGCTTTTTTTATTTATTTATTTTCATAATAAAATATATTTTGTCTTAATAGATGTTGCATGATGGATGTTGCTTTAAATAGAAAGCATTTGGCATGTCATCCCCTGACAGCAGATATGTGTATTAGTTATTTATTTTTTATAATATTTATGTAATTATTTTATTAAATCTCTCTTAATACAAACTAAAAGAAATGAATTAAAAAACGCTCAAATTTTTCTTTTGAATTATTATTTTTATTAAAATCAGAAATATTTATTAAAAATACGTTAAATGATGAGTATAATAATTTATTACAATTTAACAATCACTAATTAAATATTATAAAATTTAATTTAGTAACTAATCTTAATTCATTTAGTAAAGTAAATACTCATCATTTACCTTGACCATATAGGTAGATTTAGCACACATGAGTATTAAAAAAATGCGTTTGTGATGGGAACAGGAGTTACCGCCAATAACGAATAACAAGACGAACAAAAGTAACAATCACTCGGAGCCCCCCGTGCCCGCGCCCGCTGCCCCGCCCCTCTCCAACAACACCACCGCCAACAACACCATAGACAAGAAGACCATCAGCGCTCCCATCGCCGTCACGTGAGTACAGCACTTAAGTCGAGTTTTTGCTAAATTTTTTTTTTATTGCTTAGATAGGTGGACGAGCTCACAGCCCACCTGGTGTTAAGTAGTTACTGGAGCCCATAGACATATATAACGTAAATGCGCCACCCACCTTGAGATATAAGTTCTAAGGTCTCAAGTATAGTTACAACGGCTGCCCCATCCTTCAAACCGAAACGCATTAAGGCTTCACAGCAGAAAAAGGCGGGGTGGTGGTACCCACCCGCGCGAACTCACAAGACGTCCTACCACCAGTAAATATTATAACTAAAACGAAAAAAATAACACGTCATTTCGGATCCTCGCGATCCACTAACGGTGCTTTTAGATACCCCAAGCACCGTTCATCGTTTTCGTCGAACCCGTTGCTTGCGACGAAAGGCTCGGCGATAAATTAACCCACAGACACAGCCCACTGAGTTTCTCGCCGGATCTTCTCAGTGGGTCGCGTTTCCGATCCGGTGGTAGATTCTGCGAAGCACGGTACTTGCTAGGGTTCGTGTTAGCAACGTCGTTAGGTTTGACAGGCCCCCTACAAGCTCGGTGAATCTAGAATAACCCCTATAGGTTACTAGAAAAGGCAGGAAAAAAAAACATTAAAAAAAATAAGAATCCTTTTATCAATTTTAATTTTATAAGTGTAAAAATCAAAGATAGAAATTATTATCAGTTTTATCCCTCCTATACAATAAATACGTAAAGAATAAAAAATAAGTACTAATTATTTCAGAATAAAAAAATCATAGTGGAACGGTTGTGAGACTGGTCATTATAAAATAAAGTAAATTGCTAATCAAATATTCCCAAAAAATAAACTCGTAATAGGTATTAGCCGGTTCACTTATAATACCTTAAAATTCTCCAACAATTGGGAACCTATTTATTGCAGTCACGCCTAATCCCTATGTTCCTTCCTTAACACCTTTCCTGCTCTCCCTTCCCTAGTATTGAACGTCTGGAAATATACGCGTGTGGGTCGCTCGTGTCCCACGCCTGGCACTCGCTCGGCGGGGATCCGGTGCGCCTGGCACTACCCCCGGGGGACCACGGGAACTCATGCCGCAACTACGTGTTAGTTGTGTTCAAATGTGTTGGGAATCATTAATGAAGACATTATTTATTCATGTACAACATTGTCTCATTTCCATCTTTTTTTTATTGCTCAGATGGTTGGACCAGCTTACAGCCCACCCGGTGTTAAGTGGTTACTGGAGCCCATAGACATCTAGAACGTAAATGCGCCATCCACCTTGAGATATAAATTCTAAGGTCTTAAGTATAGTTACCGCGACTGCCCCACCCTTCAAACCGAAACGCATTACTGCTTCACGGCAGAATTAGTAGTCGTGGTGGCCTAAAGGATAAGAGGTCCGGTGCATACGTGTTGAGCGATGCACCGGTGTTCGAATCTCAGGCGGGTACCAATTTTTTTAATGAAATATGTACTCAACAAACGTTTACGATTGACTTTCATGGTGAAGGAATAACATCGTGTAATAAAAATCAAACCCGCTAGAATCAAGCTAGAATTTAAAAACAAGTTTAACAATAATATTTAGTACATATTTTGTTTACATGCTAATCTCATATAAATTAAATTAACGATTTCTGTATATTAATTTACTTATATATATTAAATTAATTAGTATTAGAAGGTTTACAAGTCACGATATTATCTCTTCGTTAAAGTATAATCATTTGTCATTGACATTGACAGTAACGGCACGGCGGGCGGCCCGAAGTCGAACAAGTCGTCGCCCGCGCGGGAGGGCGCCGACAACCCGTTCGAGGAGGAGGAGTGGGACGGGGACGGGGAGGGGGGCGCGCTCACGGACTCCGGCGAGCCCGGCCTGCCCGTGCGCGCGCTCTACGACTACACCGGCGCAGAGAGCGACGAGCTCTCCTTCCGGCAGGGTAAGTGTTGATACTCCAAGATCCCAGGGTCACCAGACGTCACATATTTTCTGACGAACGAAATGTGCCCGATTGCGTAGTGTTAATATGTACTAAAAACGCATGCCTACCTGCTACCTTGTCTAGACGGCCAATTTTCAGGTATCAGGTAATCAAGATATTATACATAAAATCATTACGAACTTGATGTAAATTGTGAAAGCTGATTTTTACTTATATTTTAGGCAATACCCTTAAAAATAAGTCGCCAATACTCCCAGACACTTTCCGTCGGCCGAATTGCTTTGCAGACGCTTTAAAGCTCCCAAAATAATTACCTAACTTCACGTAAATTATGATGCTTCATTTTTATATATGTCCACCAGATAACTATTTTAAAACTTCTTACAAAAAGACAGACCGATCCAAGGGGCCAATCATCCCCAAATTTAATTTTAATACCTCTGTGGGTAAGAGCGCGAGGGCATTATATTGACTTCTCTGTCTCTCTGTCTCTTTCTTACAGTTGACTCATATCAATTAATTATTAATATTAAAAGAAAATCAGTTAAAAATTAAATAATAAGGTAAATAAATAAAAATTAACTTTTAAAAAATGCTCATTTGACTACCATAATTCTTGAATTTTATCCTCCCGGGTAAAAAAATTATGTATATATAATTATGTATAAATAGGTAGGCAGCGGCTTGGCTCTGCCCCAGGCATTGCTGAAGTAGTGTAGTAAGTTCGTAATAATTTGATGTACCTCGATTACCTGAAACCTGAAAATTGGCCGTCTAAGCAAGGTTCTACAGGTAGGTATGCGTTCTTAGTACATACTAACACTACGCAGTCGGCCACATTTCGTTCGTCAGTAAATACATGACGTCTGGTGGCCCTGGGATCTTACTCTATGAGCAGAAGCCTCACCTGTGTGCTTAGTGCGAGTTTCTTAACGTTCTCGATAGCGTAAAAGTTAACTCATATTTGTATGGAATGGGATCGGTTGCGTACGTTTGCCGCTAGGGGCGCTGTTCCAACTGCATACAAAATTGGGATAACTTTTACGCTATCGAGAACGTTAAAAAAACTCTCACTAACCACACCGATAATTTGCATGTATCGCAACCTAACCATCGAGACGAACGTGCTATTCAGTCTGTCAATTTCTATCGAGCTATGTAGTCTTGTAATGGTTTCAATGTACTATTTATATTAACATGGACAATGTTTCAATTGATTATAAGTTAAATTGTAACAAAACGTTAAAAATAACTATAGTAATATTTAATTATGTAAGGGATATAAAATTGTAGATCGAATGGGAATGAAAACGTTGACTACAAACACGCTACTTGTTAAAAGTAAAAGTGATGAGAGGGAAAGAGAGCTATGATGCACCTATTAAATTTGTTCAACTATATAAATAGACATGTCCAAATGTTACAATAGTAATTGTAAGACACGATCCAATAAAATCACTAGAACAGCAAATATACTTGAAAAAATAATAGTGATTAAAATAGTTAATTGAAGATTAAAACCCTAAATTTAAAATGCATTTAATTTTTATCAATACACAAAATATTATTTTAATAACCTAAAAGTGAATGTTATTATCCGCAACACGCTTCGTCAGATTACAGAAATAGAGTTATCAGCAACATGCTTCGTCAAAAAGTACAACACTTATTTTTAGCTACACGCGTTGTCAACCCTAAATTATTCTACCGAAACACTCTCAACATCGTTATTATTGGTCGATTCCAGGAGACCTGTTCGAGAAGTTGGAGGATGAAGACGAGCAGGGCTGGTGCAAGGGACGCAAGGACGGGCGCGTGGGGCTCTACCCGGCCAACTACGTGGAGCCCGTGGGCCACTAGCGCCGCTGCCCGCACGAGTCCCAGCACGACTGAATATATTATCTAAATATTATAAATATATCAGAATTTTCATCAACATCGTAAACTGAATTACTTGTAGATTTTTTTTAAGAGAAAATCTTCAATTGGTATCGTTTACATTAAATTTTATTTATATTTATCGAGAACAGCGCGTCGTATTGTCTATTATTATTCATAGCAACATTTGGATTCACATTCATACATACATACACGAGTACATAATTAATTTATTAGCGAGTCGCGAATTAGTCATTAGAGTACAGGAGGACATTTGTATGAGCAGTCTAGTACGAGCGACTCTACGCTTCGTCGAATCATATATCATCCATTTGTGATATATTTTAAATGTAAATGTGCAGCGAAATATTTCTATAAAATTTACCGATCGATAAAAAAAAAACAAAATGTTTCTGTACACGATATTCCTCGCTATTGTAGGATATTTATACAATTTTCAATAATTTTTAGTGACGTGCCGTATTCTTGTAGTGTGTTATATCGATGTGGTTTGAGTAGATTCAAATCGATGATGCGTATAAAATGAAATATGTGAAATAATTTTTTAAGATAGCGAAGCTGTTTAATTGGCTTCGTTTTCGATTTATGAATAATTAATTGACTTGGAACGTATATTTTTGGATAAAAATTGTTAGCTACAATTTGCACGTAAACCAAAAAAAATGTTTATTTGTGTTAGTGACATTGTATTATTGTTTCTATGAACTTTGTTAACTGAATAACATCGTCGAACAAAGCTTGAGAATAACTAGTTGGACACCGCTGCCTTTGTCGGGCGCATTCAATTTAGCTAAGCCAAAAATTTTAGGCCAATATATAAATATATCGTAATAGGCAAACCAAACGTTTAGATGGCAATGGGATACATATATATATTTTGTGATATAAGCTCCTGTCGGTGGGTGTCGTTGTCTGTAGGTGTGGTTGTGTACATACACGCTTTTAATGATGTAATACTTGTCGTGAATGTATAGAGTATTTATTTCCCATTGTATATAATGTGTAATTTATGTGAGAATTTAAATTTGGTTAATATCGATAGTGTTGATTGGAATATATTGTATTTTTTTTTTAGCTTTTTATGGACGCAACGTTATAAAGATGCGTTGTTTTAACAAAGGAAAATGTTTTAAAGCAATTTTTATTCGTGGCTCAATAGCTATCGATATAAATCAACTCTAGTATTAATATTACGATAGGGCGCATAAAACATTAATGACTGATTATTGGCCTAGTGGTTTTTGACGGCTCGATTTAAGCTTCCATTTTGGCTGCCGGTTCTCATTCTAAGGTGCTACTCCCACGTCTCCCGCACCAGCGCAGACATGTGCACTGTATCCCAACTAAATATGCCACTACCGCATTTAAGGCTACATTTGACGCAAATATGAAATTGCCAAATAGAGCATTTACGAAAAGAAGTTTTGCACGACGCAAGCGCCCTCTCGTCATTAGTTTTAAAAAATATCATTAATATATTACGAAGATGTTTACCTTTATTTTTCTTTTTCCTTTTGTACCTCGTTATATTGTTGTATTGTGATTATGACGGGGAGTCATACATAGTCACGAGGCTGAATCCGAACACCTCCTAGACTACTTGTATCGCGTTAGTAGCGACTTGTTTATATTAAATAACATTGTTATAGGTTCAGCAACCTTTTGTGAAAATTATTTGTATTATATTATTATTATCAGAGAGGTGGTTCTGGACCACTTATGTTAATATATTAATAATATTGGTAATTAAATTGTTACATATGTGATACGAGGAGTTTTATTTTCATTTTTTTATTATCGAAATTAACTACCCGCCTCTACTCCCACACATTGCATCGTCATTTAATATTTAATAACTTGAATAATATTTAAGAAAATTACTATGTTCGTTAAGTTAAACTGTTGCTTGAAAATTAACAATTGACTGCATTGGTTGCCAATGTCAAATTAAATGCCGATTAAAAAACGCATCTAGGAATATCATTAAAAGTATTCCACTGTAATTAGATATCAATTTTATATTTTGAAGGCGTATTTTCGGCAGTCGTAGGCGTCATTATTATTAAAACTAACCCGCAGATGTCCGTGACCACGAAAACAGTAAAATATTCCAAACGTAAGATAATAAATATAAAAAGGCTTTATAAACTTAGACATTAAACCATAATGAAGTTTTAAATATCATTATGATGTAATATAAAATTTACCAAACACTGACTGAAATGAAAAAGATAAGTATTTTAAACTGATTTATTAAAATATTCGCCTCGGCACGTCGTGCCGTACACTCGTCACAATACAGATTTAGCTTATACTTTCCGATATTTTGGAAAATTTCAATAAAAATCAACATAAGATTCCAAATTTCATACTAATCTCAATGTACCTATTTGAATTGCATATAATAACATAAAAATCATAAAACTTTTAAAATATGTACTGATGATGGTTACGAGCTCTGCGCTGTTAATCGGTATAATGAAAGGAAAGGAAAACTTTTCATTATTTTCGAAATTATTGTGACACTTAATACTTCAATTTTACTGAAAATCTGTTTATGTCTTACCAAACAACTTAACAAAATTACATTTACAGAGAGCCTTTTTTCCAATGTACAACAAACACTGGATCTATAAAATAAAAGATTTAATTAACATAGGTATATTTAGAAATCCAAACCCAAAATATTTTATAAATGCAGAATTACGAATACAATATTTCAATTATGTATTGCATCACACTGTATTATTTTGTTTTGTTAAAAACACAATTAATAGTATATTTTTAGAAAACTCAGAATATAAAATAACTTGTATTTACACAACAGACTGAACAACTAAAGAATTTAATTTAAAAAAACGACGAATCATATCGTACAATTTAACAAGCATTCACAAAGTAATTTCCGTTAGTTTAATTCTGAATTAAACGAAACATATTGGTGTTAACTACAGAACAAAAAATATATATTTACAGAACAAATGAGTATATAACTCAAGCGGCGGCTCGGGGTGCTCCTTGTGATCTGCCAAGTTCTTATTTATTAAATCAATATTAGAGTTCAGTTAGTTCGTAACTTGACGAGTTAGCACTCGCGCGTCACACGCTCGTTCTAATAATCTAAAATGGTTTCACTAATGAGATTCACAATGTCATCTTAATATAAAACGTTAATAATAAATTTAACACAATAACGTCATAACAGAACAAGAAGTACACATTTTAGAGGACATTTTAATTGTTTATTCATTAAAGTGGTCAGGCAGTTCAATCTGCTGATGAGAACCAATCTTCAAATCGTACTAACTCAACTATGAAACATATTATATTAAATGAGAATCATAAAACAAAGTGGAAAATCTTTACATAACAATAATTAAATTATTTACAATACATTAAACGTAACAGAACTTTAACTATATATATATAATGTAGTTGAAGCGTCACTACAGTCTACGGCGTACAGGTACGGGACACACAAACAGACATACAGATGTGAACAGAAATATCGATAACAAAGCGCATTGTCAACTTAACCAATCACATTACAACACAATCTGTAACAAACGAATGTCCCATCTCAACTGGGCCTAGTTCAAGTTAGAACATGTTGTTTTATGTATGTATTGAAAAATAAAATAGACGTCAAAATATAATTGTGACAAATTCCTTAACAATTCCTTTAGTGTGTTATTGGTTGGTACATGCGCTGTACACTCGCAAAATGTTCAAGCAGTCATAAACACTACAGTCAGTCGCGGCACACGATACACGAAGCATTTACAACATCCATTAATATATTATGTTCAAGCCTATATATAATTTCAATAGTTTTATTTATTTATTGCGGCGTAAGGTGCTAGACGTGCAGTCGACTGAGCGAGCAGTGTGCTTAATGCGAGTTTTTTAACGTTCTCGATCGCGTAAAAGTTAACTCATATTTGTATGTAATGGGATCGTTTGCCTACGTTCGCCGCTAGAGGCGCTGTTCCAATTGCTTACAAATTTGGCTTAACTTTTACGCTATCGAGAACGTTAAGAAACTCGCACTGAGCACACTGTGCTTAGTTTGAAACGCGAGACCAAAGTTTTATCTCTTTACCAATAACGACTGTCCTCACCTTCAAAGCGAACCGCGTTATGACTACGACTCGTAGCCTACGAGTTAGAAACGGGCAGGTCTCGCAATACTCTCTAAAAACAACTTATAATTTTATAAACAACTATCGTCTCTACAGTAAAGAAAGAATATATTTTTTTCGTTACAATAGGATATGTCTTCAAATTTAGTTAGTTTGCACTTCAAACCTTTTCGGCCAAATTTATTTACGGGATTGACCGCAGCGCAGGAATGGTATCGCGAGAAATTGTATATTTTATTTATTTTTAAACTGTAAAATCGTAGACGCCATTTTGGACACATTTAATTACACGAAATGGCCGTCAAACGTTAAACATTTATAGTTCTTATTTTAAATGTATATGTACTTTGTAAAATATTGAATTATTTTAATTAAACATCAATATAAAAAAATGGATTAAACTAATTGAAAGCGTTATGTCGATAATTATGTTATCGTATCCCATGGGTCGCATCATCATACATCAACTATAAGTGTCACCGTCTTAAAACATTTGAACGTGGGAAACTGTAAATTATTGAAAATTCGAAAGATCAGGAATAATATAATGACAACAAATAAACGCGACATTATACCATAGCAGTAGTTTTAATAACGTGAACTATACGTATGACCGCCATCACACCTTATTACATTCCATTAAACATATTAGGACGGTTGCGCATCGATATAAATAATTCAGAATAAAGTTTTGTTGTCCTTTTAGTTGTTTTTATTTTAATTTAGTTTATCATTGAGCCCAGTCCGTATCGATCGACAATTAAAATATATTAAAAATATAATCTATCGTCACGTGTTCACTGCAGACAAGCTTGTAGCTTCTCGATCCACTCCTGCGCGGCGTTGGCGTCGCTCGCGCAGAAATTGTACGTTCGTCGACTTGTGCGTAACTGGAACAAAACGATAACATATTCAATAAATTTAGACATTGACACTGTTATCATTATCAATATTTGGAGCTATTACTCCAATATCATCAATATAATCAATTGTAACGGACGTGACGTCAGCTGTCATGCCCTGCCGCCAGCCAAGCCGCCAAGCCATATTAACACGCCCCCTTCCGCCACAGCCACCGCCGCCGCCGCCAGCCAAAGCCAACGAAGGGGGGATAGTGTTAATAAAACAAGCCGTGCCAGCCATTTCTAGCTGCTTTCTGCATTCTCGCACAAATAAAAGAACTTGTCGTTACGCTGCTGGTTTTTATTGTCACATCATTTGCAACACAATATTTGGTGTTATTACTCCAAATATTGGTGTGATGACAATGTGTGTTAATGTAATGTAACTAATATTTTAGTAGTTCTATTTTTCCAACTGGCAAAGGTATGTTATTATATAGCGTAATTTTTCACATTTTTTTAATATGAAAAAATGATAATATGAACTGAAATTAAATGAAGGTGATTAATTTGGAACATTAATCAACTGACATGAAATTAAATGAAATGAGATGACTTCGCTCCTTGTGTTCCCGCCAAAAAACCCAATAATTTCTACATTAACAGGCAATGAAAACAGTAACCCATACAGCCAAAACTTTTTTAATTGATACCGAAATCATGTTTTTACATGAAAAGTGACCATTAAAGTATTAAGAAAGTTGAAGTATTAAAAATTTTATTGTAGTGAAATAAATTGTCAACAAAATGGTAGTAGTAATTCAAATAACTTTTTGTAAGAAGCCGCGAAGCCCCCATTAGGTAATTTCCCTTACGTTATTAAATATCAAGAAAGATTTTAGAAATAAATTGACAAAATAATAAAGCTGAATTTTCTAGTTCACACTCACGTCAAAGAATGATCTGTCATCACATTTCTTGGGCGGTCCGGGAGCCGGAGTGGCCTGCGTCACTGCTATCACTTCCGCTAAATCTGCAATGTGAATTTTGTGTTTTTGATAAGTATTTTCAATAATGCTGCTTTAATGAAGTAATTCTTGGGCAAATTAAAACGAACATTCAATTACTATTTTTATGAAAACGTACTGATTTTTATTTAATATGCCTTTATGAAATTCTATCTTAATATATATAAATCTCGTGTCACAATGTTTGTCCTCAATGGACTCCTAAACCACTTAACCGATTATAATAAAATTCGCACACCATGTGCAGTTCGATCCAACTTGAGAGATAGGATGGTTTTTATTTCGATGAATGGTCGCAATATTTATTAATTAACAATAAAATGATTTCTTATGTTGATTTTTGTTATTAATTGTAAGTTTCATAAGTCTAAAAGAGATGGCGCCTTAAATCAGTTTTTACAGACAATTGTTATACTGTGACTTTAATATCTCATAGATGGCGCTGTGCTAAAAATACCAACGTTTCACATAAGCTACAATTTAATGGCATAAGCACCACGTGTTTCCGAGACTAAAGTATAAGTGAAATTTATTTCGTAGTAAACGCAATACAGTGAAATCCATTTTTACAGACAATTGTTATACTGTGACTTTAATATCTCATAGATGGCGCTGTGCTAAAAATACCAACGTTTCACATAAGCTACAATTTAATGGCATAAGCACCACGTGTTTCCGAGGCTAAAGTATAAGTGAAATTTATTTCGTAGTAAACGCAATACAGTGAAATCCAATTGTTCTTACGTTGTCAATTTTTGGTATTAGCATAGGCGGCCGCGAGTTATTTAGAAACAAAAACCTAAGCCACAGCCACAGCAACGTGTGGCCGGGTCCGCTAGTAATTATATATTTTTTAACATCTAGCTAAATATCAAGCACGACGTATGAGGTCATATGTTGCTAAACATTGTCTGTTCTATGTTTAGCTCATCGTTTATTTTAGCCCCAAATGACGTCACACGTGATGAAGTTCCATAGAAGCCAATTTTGTAAAGCTTGTGCTTTTATGACCGGCTCTCTATTCAATTAGGGTAAAAATATAAAGATTACCAATGAATCCTTTACAGTGCGAGTCTTCCATCGCATCGTAGTATCGTAGCTGATGTTTTATCGAGTCCAACACGAACCATCTGTTCATTTAAAATACAGAAAATTTGTCATACTGTTCTATTTATAAGCCATATAGTGTAAAAGTTTTATTGTAAGTACTCCATAATAACTTAATTGAGCTCTCTTGAAAGTTTAATGAAACAAAAATGCTTGCACTGCTTTTTAGGAAATCTATTGTAACAGCTGGGTTAATTATCTTGACAGAACAAAGACTGGGTTATGAAATCAAATAATGGCCACAAACAACCTCTTAATTCAAAGATAGAATTCAAATTGACCTTGGTAAAGCGGTCTATATAGTGTTAAAGATACTAGTTGACTCTATCGAGAAAAACTTGCCTTTGTTTCCATCCCTTGAGTAGAGCGCCTCGCTTGTAGAGATGCCCTTCGTGCGTTCTGTTCTCAGCGACGTTCGACGAGAACTGTTCATAGTATTGTTGAGAGGAAGACTGTAGCGTGCCGACACCTGAACGAGACAAACATATTATTAGAGTCAGCTTTAAAAAACAAAATAAACTCTACATTTAGTTCTTCCCAAGTTCTTGCTGGTGTTGAGTAGTGATTTGAGTTTCTTGTCGGATCTCGTGTGGGGCGCGATTCCGATCCGGTGGTAGATTCAGCGAAGCACAGCTATTGCTGGAGCTAGTGGTAGCAAGTTCTCTCAGATAGAGCACTTGAGCTCACCTACCCGTCCGGACGTAGCTGGAATAGCCCTTAGTCTACCAACTCATAGGTTGAGAAAAAACCATAATACCAATCTTGAGACATGTGGTAATCTATCTTGCCGCATTTGTATTACGTAAACAAAGATATACCAGCTTCACGATTCACGCCTCGGGCGCTTTAACACTGTTCAATACCGTTCATTTTGGTAAATCAACAAATACATTCAATATGTCATAATTATTGTGACAAATTTGAGAGATAAAAGCATTTGAAGTTTTTAGTAGGGATTGGGAAGGGATGCTCTGTCTCTTTCTCGCGGTGATGCGTCTCTTTTTTTTCCTACCTATGGGAGGTTTGGGAGACTATTTCAGCTTCGCCCTAACATGTAGATGAGCTCACGGGGCTCTAGCAAGAGCCGTGCTTCGCAGATCGGTAACGCGATCCACTGAGAAGATCCGGCGAGAAACTCAGTGGGCTGTGTCTGTGGGTATGCGTCTCTGTTAGCACTGAATGTATACAGAGTACAAGGTATGAGTGAGCGTCGTACTGTCGTGCAGGGCGGGGCGCAGGTCGCGGTCGGGGGGTGCGGGCGCCTTGTACTTGGTGCAGGGCGGCGCGAACGTCTCCGCGCATCGCTCGTGACACGCGGCGCCGCAGTCCACGCAACGAACGCCCGTCTGGAAACAATAAATAATATGAGTTTTGATACGAATCGTTCTAATAGTATTAAATGCTAATAAACTAAATGTACTTTCGGTATTTGATCACCCATAGGGTATTTTTGTTATTTTAATTTTTTATTGTTTATATTGGTGGACGAGCTCACAGCCACCTGTAGTAAGTGGTTACTAGAGTCCATAGATATCTACAACGTAAATGCGCCATCCACTTTGAGATATAAGTTCCAAGGTTTCAGTATAGTTACAACGGCTGCCCCAACCTTCAAGCCGAAACGCATTACTGCCTCACGGCAGAAATAGACGGGGTGGTGGTACCTACCCGTGCGGACTCACAAGAAGTCCTACTACCCGTAAGGAATCATCCAATTGCGCACGAGTAACTTCAACAAAATCATTTTAGATGTAGTCACCACAGCAAATCATAATTCGCTTGTAAATACATGCAGTAAAGGTTTTTTTTTAATTGGTGGAAGCAATTATTTTATTCGTCAATTATACCGCTGCACGGCAGAAATAGGCTGGGTGGTGGTACCTACCCGTGCGGATTCACAAGAGGTCTTACCACCAGTAAAATAAAATCTTCAACAATAAGTAATGTTCGTTAGTACGTTGTGGTCGGGTGGTTACCTTGAGCGGTCCCCAGAGCAGGTGGTGGCAGTGGTCGCAGCGCGCGGGCGCGGCGGCGGCGGCGGGCAGGAAGCGGTGCGCGGGGTCGGGGGGCGGCGCGGCGGCGAGGCGGCCCCGCACCAGCACCTCCAGCGTGTCCCGCCGGTGCGCACACGCGGCCGCCGCGCGCGCCGCCGACCCGCACACGGATCCCGCGCGCTGCACATAGCCATATTATATGAAATATTTTTTACATTACATGTATATGTTACGGTAAAAGTAGATATTACGGCAAATGTACACATTTTCCAGTAAATGTGCGCATTTGCCTCCTCGTTTGGGTAATGTGCATTCAACTAACATTTACAAATTCAAAGAATGGAAATGTACATTGAATTCACATTGACCATGTCGTTTTGGTAAATGTGAGCATGGCATACAAAATACTAAATCGCAAATGTTAGTAATGTGGTGTACGCACCACTACAACCTGAAAAGTATGTTTTGTTTGTCATTTACATTTTTGTAATTAAAATAATTTTCGTTATTAAAGCCTTTTGTACCTATTATGTTTATTTAAATAAATATTTTCTACTGCAACAACATTATTAAGTTATTTGTATTCCAACTTTTCTTAAAACATGAAGGTAAGAGTATACATTTACCAAAACGTGAAGGCAAGAGTAAATACACATTTGCCGGAAAATGTACATATACATTATATTCAGTTCACATATACCTAACTTTTTGGCAAATGTGCACATTTACCGGTAAAAGTGTACATTTCCCAAGAGTGTACATTTACCGTAACATATACACCAACTATACTGTCAAATATTACTTCCAGTTGTGTAGGTAAGTGGCATATGTTAAATTCTCATATTGAAATAATGATATATAAACATTTTTAAGTATCAAACTAAATACTCAATAAAGATTTTTTTTTAAATACTTTTCGCTCACAAACTAATAATATGGTAAATTAACATCCAGTAAATAATTTTCATGTTTCAAAATTGATGACAGCATCAGCATCCTATGATGCTTATGGGCTCCAGTAACCGCTTGACATCGACTGGGCTGTAAGTTCGTTCATTTACAGTTCAAATACCTGTAGCTCCACAGTGTTGGGTAGTTCGAGCTGATCCCATCTGACCTTCCACTTCTGAGGTAGGTGACCCAGCTCCAGCTCCAGCTGCCGGATCCTCTCCAGCAGACCGGTGAACGAGTCCGGCATGCAACGACTTATACTGTCGTACCTGAGCGAATAACATTCTTAAAGACGAGATCCATTAACTGTTAAGACAAGTAACAAAATATGACGACGCTTGTAACTGAAAGTAAGTGTTATACTTTTTGACGAAGCATGTTGCTGATAACTTTATTTCTGTAATCTGACGAAGCGTGTTGCGGATAATAAAATGCACTTTTTAAAAAAAGAAAAAGAATTATATTTCGTTTGTTTTTGTTAAGAGTTATTCATAAATAATATATGTAATATGAGTCGTCTATTATCAAAGGTGGCAATCTGTGCATTTGGACAAAAAAATGTTATTGATATGTCAATACAGATTGATTTGAATATAATCGTCTCCTTCAAAGAATACGGTTCAAAACCTGCTTTAAATAAAGGTTAATAGTTAACCTGTTATTTATCTAAGATGTCGTTCCGAAGAGTTTTGTGACTGCCAATGGAATACAAAGTCAATAATTCGTTTTTCTGATTTACCAATAATTCTCCAAAAGTCAGATTGCCGGCTTTGATAATAGTCGACTCATATATGGGTCGGCGGCAATTTAAGGTTAATGTGTGTCAACCTTTATCATTTTAATGAGATTAACAAAGATGTTAATTTGTAGGAGCAATGAATTGTAACCGCTTCGAATACCGCAGTGTCATAGAATAGAAACAAGTACTGTCGGCACTTTATAAGCTTCAACGAAGAACTAGTTTATTGATGGACAGTTCCAATCGGTTGCGCCAGTTCACACTTAGCAGTGTGTGTGTGATAAACAATTTCTTTTTTAATCTATGGGTGCTTTAATAATTTTTAATAATATTTTTTCTCGTAAACCAGACACATTTAGACGATGAGCAAACTGAAATAATATACGAGCTAAAGCTGAAATAATATTTATTGGCTAAAACCAACTACAGCAAAAATACTTGAGATAACATTTTCGTGAATAATTTACCCAGCAGTGACGACCCTCCTCTGCGGTTGTTTCACGTCCTGTTCGCAGGACGACAACACTTCCAAGTCGTAGGGGGCTCCGTGGGACAGTTCCTCGCTAGTGTAGTAGCCCCACACTTCAAATGCACATATAGACGAAACAGGACGAAGGACCTGACAAAATATTTTTCAATTCACTCCAGAGGCTCATGAGTTAATATGTTTCTCCAAATTTACTGATGTGTTCACTGTAAGGAGAGCTTATTATCAGGAAAGCGATTATCCGACTTATAGACACCATGGTGTTACTGGCCATCTTAAACCTTATGTAAATTGAAGTCTTTATTAGATTGGTATAATAATTGTTCTACAATTTTGACTGAAATGAACGATTTTACTCAATATTCAAATATCTAATTGGTAACTTAAGAGTTTATAAATTTCAATATAAGTATTGCATCATCTTTACTGTACGCAGAACCGTAATGTACTCATAGATTTCGACAACACATTTTGCTTTATGTTTCCTGATAATAATTTATAATTATCTACGCAACTCACAGTAAAGGCACGCGTCCATTGGCCCGCGCCGGACGCACCGTGCGTAACGGGTTATATTTTGCTTTTTTTAAAGGGTTTTATGACCTGGCAACTAAGACCTTTAAGTCATGTCTTAGTTTAATTTATATTCTTAATTTTTATAAGAAATGATCATATAGAGACCAATGATTTATTTTTTATTGCCTTTGTAGGCAGACGAGCATACGGCCCACCTGATGGTAAGTGGTTACCGTCGCCCATGGACTTCAGCAATGCTAGGGGCAAAACCAAGCCGCTGCCTACCGTTGCCGTGCGGTGCATCTTACGCGGGCCAATGGACGCGTCACTTAAGATAGTAAGCAGATAGTTACGGGATTGTCGAGGTCGGGCGTGTAGAGGAAGTTGTAGAAGACGGGCGACTTCTGGTGCTGCTTGTCGATGTAGTCGAACAGCGAGTGGCCGAGCGGCGGCCCGCGCCCCCCGCCTGCCTCCTCCTCCACCCCCGCGCCCGTCTCCACGCCCTGCCGCAATCAGTACATACCACAATTATAACTTTAAAACAGCAATAACATAAAACACAATCCGTACTACGGACTAGACATTGCCGGATGTAATTTAATATAGAAATGCAATAGCAACCAAATGTTACAGTGTTAATACCACCAGTAAATGCCGATTGGCGATCGCAGCACGCTGTCACTATAGTTTTTTTTAAGGATTGAAGTATTACTGGTGGCCTTTCCAGTTTCACCAGGACAGGTGGGTGAGCAAAGGCTCAGCCAGGAGGGGTGGGATTTGCTAACAGCTGCCCCAGCGCCTCCGAAGGAGACCTGACAACTCGAGAGCAGCTGCTTCGCGAATGAACTCTTTGTCGAGTACGACGAGTATGGTTACCGGGGTGATGATAGTCCAATCACCTTACCGTTAAATATATGTGCGTGTGCCGACGCATACGGGGCTTTATACAGCAAGTATTGGACAGTGTGTTAATAGCGAGCAAGTGTTTCACTCGCATGTCCCTCGTATCTAACACTTACCTTACCAGATAAACCTTAAACTATCAAAAGATAACATAAAACCTTGAGTTACCAAATTTAAATTTAGTTTCTGTTCATTTTTCCTACACGAAAAAGGCAACGTGAACAATGAGGTTGCATGCGCGGCACTCACGAGTCGGTTGGTGTCGGCGCGCTTGTCGTCGGCCGCGGTGATGCCGAGCTCCGCGCGCTGCGCCTCGCTGTCCAGCAGGAAGGTCCGGAAGCGGCAGGACACGCTGTGGTACGCGACGAACCGCAGGTAGTACTCGTTGAACTCGAACGCCAGCGGGAACTGTTTCTGTAGCTGCGGACGAGTTACTGCACGTGTTACTTTCGAAGTCGCCGCGGCCTAAAGGATAAGACGTCCGGTGCATTCGCATCGATCGAGCGATGCATCGGCGTTCGAATCCCGCAGGCGGGTACAAATTTTTCTAATGAAATACGTAATTAACAAATATTCACGATTGACTTCCACGGTGAAGGAATAACATCGTGTAATCGTGTAATATATATAAAAATGAATTGCTGTTCGTTAGTCTCGCTAAAACTCGAGAACGGCTGGACCGATTTGGCTAATTTTGATCTTGAAGTATTTGTGGAAGTCCAGAAAAGGTTTAAAAGGATAAATATATGAAATAGATAAATATGAAAATGCTCGGAATTACATAAAAATAACAATTTTGTTTTTCCTTTTGATGTGTCCCCCGTCAGGCGGATTCCTTTTATTTGTTTTAAGTTTATTTTATACAAAACTTTAGGTCTTTCATTTATCGATTGAGGCACTACGAAGTCGGCAGGTCAGCTAGTCGTGTAATAAAATGAAAACCCGCAAAATTATAATTTGCGTAATTACTGGTGGTAGGACGTCTTGTGATTCCGCACGGGTTGGTACCACCACCCTGCCTATTTCTACCGTGAAGCAGTAATGCGCTTCGGTTTGAAGGGTGGGGCAGCCGTTGTAACTATACTGAGACCTTAGAACTCATATCTCAAGGTGGGTGGCGCATTTACGTGGTAGATGTCTATGGGCTCCAGTAACCACTTAACACCAGGTTGTGAGTTCGTCCACCCAGCTATTCGTGAAAATTCGCAGAAAAAAAACTTCCAGCTATTCGTGTTACAAAAAGTCAGTGGCCAGTCTGCTCACCTGATGTACAGCATCCAAGAACATGAGGAATGTGGGTGTGAAGCCTTGTTGCGGTGTGGCTCCGATGTTACACCGCTGCTGGAACTTGTGCCCGAGGGCCAGCCACTCCTTCTCGACGATGATCCGGAACCCTTCCAGCGTCCTGTAGTAGGGCTCCAGGCAGATCTGAGCTAACGATGATATCTGAAACGAAAAAGTGTTGATAAAGAAAAATGAAATTGTTCATCACTTTCACGGACCGCTTTCGACCGCCAACAACTAGATAAGCATAGTAAACGTTCACGGACCGCGATGTTTTCGAAATATTAAAAATAACGGTATTAAGTCATCCAATTCTGATAATTATCAAAACAAACTTGGTATTACATAATAAATAATAAAAGTCGTACCATGTGACTATATAAGAGAATACAGATATATAACCTTTTTGTTTAAGCTCATCGATAAGTTTACACCAGCAAAACGTAAATTGTATTTGTAACTGTATGCTTAGGGCGAGTTTTTTAACGTTCTCGATAGCGTAAAAGTTAACTGTTGGAACAGCGCCCCTAGCGGCAAACGTAGGCATACGTTTCAACTCCATACAAATATGAGTTAACTTTTACGCTATTGTGAACGTTAAAAAACTCGCACTAAGCACACTGAATGCCAAAACGGTAAGATTATTATATACTACCTGTGCAGTGACATCCCATNTGCTTAGGGCGAGTTTTTTAACGTTCTCGATAGCGTAAAAGTTAACTGTTGGAACAGCGCCCCTAGCGGCAAACGTAGGCATACGTTTCAACTCCATACAAATATGAGTTAACTTTTACGCTATTGTGAACGTTAAAAAACTCGCACTAAGCACACTGAATGCCAAAACGGTAAGATTATTATATACTACCTGTGCAGTGACATCCCATCCGTCTTCCAGGGATAGCAGCACAGATGAACCTTGCACATCTAACAAGTCCACCACAGCACCAGACAGTTGAAACAATTGTCGGAGCTGCCACAACCAGCCAGACTCTTCCACTTGTCTATAATGAAAAAAAATTTATTAACGTTTCATTGTTAAAAAAAATTTAGAAGCATTATCAACTTTTTTTTTTACTCGGCTTACTGCCTTTTACACAAGCAGTCTTTGGGCTACTCATACCCAAAAAGCAGATAATACCCTGAAAATATAATATAATAATATCTTCAGGGCGTTGTTGAGACTTCTGCCCTATTGTAGTGCATCAGGCATGTTCGCCGATGCACACACTGATAACTATTTCGCGATAATGCGTAAAAAGGTGGTATTCATTATTCGAAGAATAGGTGGAAGCACCAACAACGTCTTGAGGCTTTTAGCAGAAAGACTGGATGGCCTGACCCTGGGACGCAGTTGATAGATTTATTTAAATACTAACATAGTTCTTAATTTTTTTGTAATACTAACACACTATGGTGTCTTGAAATAAAAGATTTTCATTTATTTTATTGTTGTGCTTCGAAATATACACGTAATGTAAATTGTATTCAATGCTACCACCGCGATTTTAAAGATTTGGCTTAAAAGACTAGAATCCAGGCCATTTATTTAAATACAAAAATTAAAAAAGAAAACAATACCTGAGGAAGGTGGTGGGGTCGAGTGCGGGCGCGGAGGGCACGGCGCACCGCATGAGCTTCTTGAAGGCGTGTCGCGTGTGTCGCGTCTCCGGGTAGTCGGCCGGCACCGCCTCCGCGCCCGCCGCGCACCCCGCGCCCGCCCCCTTCTCGCCCACCACGTACAGCGCCGCGCGCCGCGTCACGCCGCCCTCGGCCGACACTACGCACGCAAACACTTTTTTTATTGCTTAGTTGGGTTGCGAGCTCATAGCCCATAGACATCTACAATGCAAATGCGCCACCCACCTTGAGATATAAGTTCTAAGTTCTCAGTATAGTTACAACGGCTGCCCCAACCTTCAAACCGAAACGCATTACTGCTTCACGGCAGAAATAGGCTAGGTGGTGGTATTTACCCGTGCGGACTCACAAGAGGTCCGACCACCAGTGATTACGAAAATTATAATTTTGCGGGTTTCATTTTTATTACACAATGTTATTCCTTCCATGGAAGTCAATCGTGAACAATTGTTAAGTACGTATTTCATTAGAAAAACTGATAAAACGGGATTCGAACACCGTTGCATCGCTACATACGAATGCACCGGACGTCTTATCCTTTAGGCCACGATGACTTCAAGCACTAAACAAGCCCGCTTGACGTTCCCAGAGCACGGTATACTCACTGGAGTCGAGGTCCGCCGTGGAGAGTCTCTGTCTGGGCGCGTACAGCTCGAGGTGCGAGGGTTGTCTCCGGTCCTTGAGCGAGCCCCAGCGACCGAAGGCTCGGCCTCCGCTGGTGCCGCCGCCCTTCCCTCCGCTGTTACGTAGCACGCTACAAACATGCACACACCGCTCTATGAGTTCATTGCTTGTAAAGCCTACCATCATCTACAAGTCTGTTTCAAATACCATTTTACTGTGTTTTCGATTTTCTGGGATTTATGAGGTGTTTCAATTTTAAGCATTCAAAAGGAAACTACAAGCAACGGCGGACTGGCATTAGCCGATGACCATACGAATAGTAAATATTTCAAACCAAACCAAATTAGGCACAACAAAGTTTTGGAATTTCTGTAACTTATACAAAAGTAATACGTTCTTTTCTGTGCCCTTTCAAATAAGGTTAACATTCATTTAAAACATTCAATACGATAAGAAAAAATAGAGGAAATATTGTATGGCCCTCGGCTCAGTTAGGTGCGCTACCTACTGTGGCACCGAGTCAATTATAAATAAGGAGCCTGTGTCATATATGTTAAGTCCAAGTACCTCAGGGTCCCGGCGGCCTTGGTCAACAAAGGCGTGTGGGTAGGCTGCTGTTCATCGCAGCACAACAGGAGCGAGTCCAAGCTCAGGTTGGAGTCCTCGAGGTCGCCTCGCGACGCCGGAGTGCACGCTACTAGGGTTGCTATGTACCGCTCCTGTCAAACACAAAACGTTAATAGAATAATATACCTTAGTTAAATTACTTATATGAGGGTAGATTACGTTTTGTATACAGTATATAAGGACGAAAACTGTAAAGTATTCGAAACATTGAAAATAGTATAATGAAAATAAAAAACGCTAGATTAAATCGTAAATATGGATTTCATTACATATATATATGATTAGATCTAGACCTGTTCTAAGCTGGATGTAGTCTCCGTTCCACTTTGGGTAGTACCCTGGGTTTGATGGGTAGCCTTCAGCATACCCATCACTCCTTTGTGATGTGACGCCGAAGACCTGACAATCAATTACACAATTAGACCATAGTTTTATTATCGAATTGAAGTCACGAAAATTCAATTATTATTCAATAAAAAAATTACTATTGCATTAAAAAGTCTAGGATTTTAAGTGATTACTATATTTATATGTAGTTTAATTCTTTCTTCTATACTAATATATAAATCTACTGTTCACCCTGTTTTTTCCAACTTCTAAAACCGTCACTAGAGAGCGCTGTAATACGCAAATCCGTTGTCATGATACCCTTGTCATAAGTGACACTGTATCCTAGATTATTGATTTTTTATTGAATATACAAGTTTTTCTAATCCAAGTTTATTTTCATAATCATCCCTCGGAAAGTCGAACATCTACAGTGGTTTTTACGGATGTTTCGTTATACTACTGAACCATGCATCCGATTCACTTGAAACTTGGTATCCATGTAGAAAATACTTATACTTAATGGATACGCTAATATTTATATGAGTGTTGGACTCCCTACACTAGTTGCGGGGGCGTTAATGATGAGAATGTTTGTGGGGGTGAGAAATAATAATGTTAATTTTAAATGCCCATTGAAGCGGACGGGTAAGGCTAGTTATAACATAAATCTGATTGTCAAATCAACAATCCCGACAGCAACGAGCAGCGAATTACGGATGCGCCCGCACCTGGCGAGCAGCGCGTGCGTGCGCGGGTGTCTCCACGTGACGAGCGGCAGGCGGCCCTGCCGGTAGCAGCGCGCCACGCGCCGCAGCGACTCGTCGCCGATGCTCTCCGGGACCGGGATCACTGCCGGGTAACTGCACAATCATTCACGATTATTATATATCTTCTATGAAAAAAAAATTAATTGCTGTTCGTTAGTCTCGCTAAAACTCGAGAACGACTGGACCGATTTGGCTAATTTTGGTCTTGAATTATTCGTGGTCCAGAGAAGGTTTAAAAGGTAGATAAATATGGAAATGTTCGGAATTAAATGAAAATAACAATTTTGTTTTTCCTTTGATGTGTCCCCCATCGGACGGATTCCTTTTGTTTGTTTCAAGTTTATTTTATACAAAAGTTTAGGTATTTTATTTATCGATTGAGGCGCTACGAAGTCTGCCGGGTCACTTGGTCTTCTATGAAAAAAATGTATGCGTTCCTAAATCATTCATCCGGATCTAAAGACATTTAGTTTAGTTATGGTTGGTATATAGGTCATAGTACCGTCAACGGACGACAGATGGCGCAGGAATAGTTCCAAGAAATCCATGTTTTTTATATACANAAGTTTAGGTATTTTATTTATCGATTGAGGCGCTACGAAGTCTGCCGGGTCACTTGGTCTTCTATGAAAAAAATGTATGCGTTCCTAAATCATTCATCCGGATCTAAAGACATTTAGTTTAGTTATGGTTGGTATATAGGTCATAGTACCGTCAACGGACGACAGATGGCGCAGGAATAGTTCCAAGAAATCCATGTTTGTTATATACAATTATAAACGACAATGTATTTGTGCTTATGTAAAGATTATTCTTCTAGTCTATTGTTGAAGGCTGAAGGCTGCAACCTCCAACTCGTGGAGAGCTGTACGCCATTGTAAGACCGACTAGTGTCGTTAAAACAGCAAGACTGTTTCTTCAGTGCTTTTGCCGTTTGTATTTATATTGTACTAATATCGTAACCTTAAACTTTTCAAGGTCGCTCTGTTCCTTTACAAAGTATTGAAGCATAGGTGACAAACTATAATATCAAATAGCCTATACGAAAACTCAGAGATTGTTAAAGTTAATAGCAGAAAGCACTAAGATTCCCACTAACCTTCTACAAAGAGTGTACACAGCGTTAGCATGCGCGAGTCTGAAGGGTGGTGAGGCCAATCCCAGTCTGGCCCAATCTTTAGCGTAGATACGTTCCCGAACCCTCTCCAGCGTCCGGGCTGCGGGAGCTTCCGTCGGCTCACTGCTACCGAGATCTAACTCTTCCACTGTAGACAATGGCAAGGTAATTATTATCCATCCATCTACTGATGGTAGGACCTCTTGTGAGTTCGCAAGGGTAGGTACCACCACCTAGAACCACCAGTCTAGAACTTATATCTCAAGGTGGGTGGCGCATTTACGTTGTAGATGTGTTAAGATGGCTCCAGTAGCCACTTAACACCAGGTGGGCTGTGAGCTCGTCCAACCATCTAAGAAAAAAAAAACACAAACATCCAGTTATTTTTACAATTAGTTTTTGGAGTTGAATACACTTACAAGATAGAGTGTCAGCGGATAACGAAGACATGAGTGGGGGGGAGGTGAGTGACCTCGCGTCCGCAGAGGGCAGCACGTACTTCTGCCGTTTCGAAGGCTTGGGTTTCAAGCCGGCCTTCCTTGCTGTCTTCAATAAGGTCTTCTTCGCGAAACCTCTGCATTTTAAAGATTTAACTTAAACTTTTCGATTACATTTTTTATTATTAATCTGCAAACTATACAGTGAGTATACGACGGTGTGTACTTATCTTCGAATTTCAACTTATTTCAAACAATTATACTCCTTTGGCGGGATTGAATTATTTACAAAGTCAACAAACATGGTTTTGGGGGTTTTTATTAATACGTGAAGCGGAAACTTTGTACCCCTTTTTACGGAAATTGCGCGGACGGAGGAGTATGAAATTTCTCATAGTTATAGAGAATACAGAGGAGTGCAGAATGTTAACATTTTTTTTTAATTATGCATAAAAAAGTCATTAAATCGATAAAGAAAACATTGCACACGCTACCATTTATATACATACACATATACTCTCTGTCTTGTCAAACTTTTGTTATTTTTGAAAGTCTGTGGTCAAATGAGAATGAAAAAAAAAAGAGAATGGATTAATATTGTTCGTCTTTAATATTATTAGTCTATGGTGTAGTCTTGGCGAAATCTGTGTTTGACAATTTCAGCCATAATAATGATCAAACTTATAATTTCAATAAATTATAGTCGAATTTCGACTACAGAGGGACCACTAGTATTGATAATGTAACGTTTGCAAAACAATCATGTAATCAATTGATAATAATATGATCTTACTCATAAGACAAACATTTAAAAAGCAATTGAATAATGTTTGAAGTGTGTTAGACCGTCGCTTATATATATTCAGGCTTGTAACGAGGGAGGTTTCGTAGCAACTAACTTTAAAGTATTATGTTTGCTTGGCGGTGAGATTAGTATTGATAACGTAACGTTTGCAAAACAAGCATGTTTATAATAATGATGTAGATTTGTAGATACCGTCGGTTATATATATTCAGGCTTGTAACGAGGGAGGTTTCGAGAAACAACTAACTTTAAAGTGTTGTGCTTGGCTTGGTGGTGCGCGGGCGGCGGCACGGGGCGCGGCGTCAGCGCGAAGTGCAGCAGCGGGTGCTCCGGGTGCCGCAGCCGCGCCAGCTGCTTGCGGAAGCTCTCCGTCAACTCGCTGCTCACCTCCTCGTCTAGAGCTACCTGATAGATGGGGCAAAACAGATTTTTGTTTTCATGTACATTCGGGTGTATTTACGGCGCAACGGTTAACGTTTGAAATCGTCGTGGCCTAAATGATAAAACGTCAGGTGCATTCTTATCTAGCGATGAACCGGTGTTCGAATCCCGCAGGCGAGTACAAATTTTTCTAATGAAATACGTACTTAACAAATATTCACGATCGACTTCCACGGTGAAGGAATAACATCGTGTAATAAAAATCAAACCCGCAAAATTATAATTTGCGTAATTACTGGTGGTAGGGCCTCTTGTGAGTCCGCATGGGTCGGCACCACCGCCCCGTCTATTTCTGCCGTGAAGCAGTAATGCGTTTCGGTTTGAAGGGTGGGGCAGCCGTTGTAACTATACTGAGAACTTAGAACTTATACATCAAGGTGTGTGGCGCATTTACGTTGTAGATATCTATGGGCTCCAATAACCACTTAACACCAGGTGGGCTGTGAGCTCATCAACTCATATAAGCAATTAAAATAAAAAAATGCTCTTCATTAATAACTTCTACACGACAATTACCTTAATGAGTTGGAATGTTGCGGATCTGAGCTGCAGGCCGTCTTGCAGCGATTGTTCTAGATGCGGTATGTAGTGCGTCCGTATCGCCTTCTCCCTCGTCAGCGAGCACAAAGGGAACGAACGAACTACTGTTTGCTCGCAAGCTGAAAATTTATTTTTTCTACACTGATGAATGAATGGCGGCCCTCCTTTCTGTGGACCAATATGTTGACATAATACTTTGAAATTTAATATATTTAAATTCAAGAAACGATGGAAATATTGGTAATGGGTTCCTACGTTTTTTGCTTTATGCGATAAACTTCAAAATACATTTTCGCTTTATTGTATCTGTAATATGTATGTATCTAAATAGCATTAAAAGGTTTAAATTCCTTTCTTGACCTGACATTCTATGCTACCAAATAAATTTGACGCAAGATAAATGTAGCCCATGACTTTTTTATTTTATTGCCCTTGTGGGCAGACGAGCATACGGCCCACCGTCGCCCATGGACCTCAGCAATGCCAGGGTCTGAGCTAAGCTGCTATCTACTGTTAAGTACTCTCCATAATCCTCGTTTACACGTCATGTCATGACGCTCGGGAAACACCGTAAAGGGCAGCTCATTCCAAAGCCGGATGGTAAGTGGCAAAAAAGATCACTGGAGAACGCAGGGGGCTCCTGGTAGTATGGATGAACTCCACTCCGGTGTCGGGCGGTGCGATGGTAAAAACGAGATGATGAGATCATCTCAAGTAATTCCTCAGAGCACTCCCCATAGACCATACGGTACACAACACAAAGAGAACCGAAGCTATGGAATGAGCTCCCCTCCACGGTGTTTCCCGAGCGCTATGACATGTCCTTCTTCAAACGAGGCTTGTGGAGTGTATTAAGCGGTAGGCAGCGGCTTGGCTCTGCCCCTGGCATTGCTGAAGTCCATGGGCAACGGTAACCACTCACCATCAGGTGGGCCGTATGCTAGTCTGCCTACAAGGGCAATAAAAAAAAAGTTCCAGGTGACATCTAGACCAAGTTACCGAAAGGGTCGGTGGGCGTTCCCTTGAAAATGAGTCTGTAGTTGGTGAGGAAGAGCGCGCCCTCCGCCGGCAGCAGCGAGGAGGGTCGGCCGTCGCACACCAGGTAGGCGCGCAGGGCCGGGCCCGACACCGCCTCGCCGCCCACCAGCACCGGAGACACGATGCGCGGCTGCAACATCATCATCATCATTTTCCCGGTCATCGTTCTCGTCGAACCCGTCGCTTGCGACTAAGGGCTCGGCGAGTAAATTAACCCACAGACACAGCCTACTTCCTACCCCAGTTCCCCGACCGCTGGTGTAGTTGGTGGCGCGTTACCTTCTGCACGGGGGGCAGGCGGCGGCTCTCGCGCGCCACGGCGTCCAGCGTCTCCAGGTGCATGTGCACCACGCCCGGGATCATCTGGTGCAGGCAGCGCACGTGCTCCGCCGTCACGCCACCCTCGGTGCACACCTGAAACCAACACACTAATCTTACAAGTCGGCTTTTGTTTGCATAGCCCTGCGATGTCATCTTAGATAAACAGTAAGGTCTTAAGTCCGCACTGCGATATTTTTCCGCACGTTTTTTTTTTTCGTAATTCTGTGACACATTTAATTCTATAGGAGTAGGGCGGGAAAAAAATCTGTGACTTGATGCAAATTTTATTCGCAGTGCGTACTAGGTGTAATTCCGATTGCGGAATTTAATACGCAAGAATGAAAACCTCGCGGTGAAATATCGCTGCGCGGACAGGCCCTAAGGCAGAAAATAATTCGATTTTTGCAACTCCATTAACGTTTCTTAATTTTTCTCTCGTAACGAAAATACCGCTACAAAAGATACAAACCACTCTTAATATCATTTATTTATTATTGAAACGTTTGAAACGTTTAATAAACCGCAAAACAATTTAATTTTTTTCTGCTTCTCAGTGAACGTTACAACAATCTTACAACGTTGTTACGCCGATAAGAGTAACGCCATCTATCGCCGAATAGCCGAACGTATATCGAAGGTACTAGTAAAATCAAGAAGTACAACGCCGTCTATTGTCAGATAGTAGAAACACACATCGAAGCTAATCGAATTGCCTAGAATGTACTCAACAAATCTAGAGATGTCGTATCGACTATAAAAACGTTGCAGAGATGGCACGCAGTCAATTAGTAATCGCAACTACTCGAAGAGAAACAGCGAACGGATCACCTGAAGCGAAGCGAAAGAAGTGAATTAGGAATTTTAAAGTGTCCTGTGAATACAGTTTTAAGTTGTACTTTGATGGAACATTTATTTAACCCGAACCCCAGCGCGTAACAGTGTTAAATTAATAATACGAAATACTTTTAATATTTACCTTATCAACGAATCTCGAGACCATTTTGATAACGTTATTGCCTGCCTCCCCCGGGTCGGCCTCCTCGAAGCCTGATTCGGCGTCCACGCTGTCTGATTCTGCGACACTAAAAAATACGAAATTATGACGTCACGTCATTTTTAGAATTAGCCTTAGAATTATTACCAATAACTTAATGCATTACCAATAATACAATAACTATAAATTGCAATAAATTGTTTTCATACATATTAGCACTGTAGATAAGATATCTGGAGGTTTTTTTCCTATCTAAGCTGAGAGCCTTGAAAGGCTATTTCAGCGTAACCTTAACTAGTAGGTGAGCTCACGGGGCTCAAACCTGACGACGTTGCTAACACGAACCCTAGCAAGAGCAGTGCTTCGCAGACTCTACCACCGGATCGGAAACGCGACCCACTGAGAAGATCCGGCGAGAAACTCAGTGGGCTGTGTCTGTGGGTTAATTTACTTGTCGAGCCCTTCGTCGCAAGCAACGGGTTCGACGAGAGCGATGATCAAATCTGGAGGTATTTTCTACCTGTTGGTGATACTATTGCTGGCTCTGTCGACATCGTCGCCTCGGACATCGGCTCTCCTCCCGGCGCCCTCTAGCGGCAGTAACAAGTAAACCATTCTGTTCGCGTAGTGTATCGCTTGACTGTATAAAGTGGATTCCTCGCTTGCTATTAGTTCTTTTTGTTTCTCTGAAAAAAAGAAAAATATGTTATTACCAGAATACGATTATATTGTCTTGGAAATACTTCTAATGCCGTCCACACTTTTTTACATTTCCCCAAAGAAATATATTCACACCACCACTGGAATCACTGTATTCATTAACAATGCGTTCTAAGGATTTTTGTCACTTGCGATTCAGTTGAGGTGAATCACGGTTTTCCTCAAGCGCTATGACATTTCCATCTTCCAAATATATTTTAAAAGGAGTCCTCAGAGGCTGGCAACATTTTGACTATGTCATTGAGATTCCTACTGTGCTTGAGCGACGTTAATCGCTTACCTCAAAAACAAAAACATAGTATACTTACAATAAAACGTAAATTTTGCATTACGATATTTTAAGGGTATAAATGAATTTACCTGGTGACAAACTCGGCCATAATCTCATCTGTTCGGCTGCTATCTCTAAAGCGCTCGGCTCTTGAGCTTTTAGTAAAGATATGTAATCTTCGTCGTCCCTAGAATGACAGTAAGCGACGTTAAAATAATCTGTGTAATATTATTATATTTATTTTTATTGCTTAGATGGGTGGACGAGCTGAGCACCTGCCTGGTGTTAAATGTTTACCGGTGCCCATAAACAACTACAACGTAAATGCCGCCACCTACCTTGAGGTATAAGTTCTAAGGTCTCACTTTTTTAACAGTACAACGGCTGCCCCCACCCCCCCCCCCCAAACCGAAACGCATTACTGCTTCACGGCAGAAATAAGCTGGAGGGTGGTACCTACCCGTGCAGACTCACAAGACGTCCTACCGTGAGTAATTACGCAATTTATAATTTTCCGGGTTTGATTTTTATTACATGATGTTATTCCTTCATCGTAGACGATAGTATAACGGCTGCCCCACCCTTCAAACTTATTTCTTTCTTACACTTTTTTACTAGATTATATTATACTACTTCTATATTCACTACTAATCAAACTCAAATTTATTTTCTTGAAAATATTTTGTAGACTAACAAACTCACCTTGGAGTAGGGACTCTTGGGTGATGTGTAGGACTGGGTAAGTACAACGCTTTTATGTCCTTCTGCACGTCTTGATAGAAAGCCGCCTCCCAAAACTGTTGACTCGTCCATACCGGATGTTCCTTGTAAATAAATATTTACAATTTAGCCAAAATGTATTAATATCAGAGAAACGACTTTAATCTGATATTATGAAATATTGACCCTATAATTTTTAGTACGTTTTTCTTAAGTTGACCTGTATCTGTTTATGTAACGGAAATTTTGAGTGTAATTTTCACCAACTCCAACCTTAAAAATTTATCAAAAATTCCCGATAACGATAAAATAATCTTATGGCTCTGACCAAATATTCTCTTCAGGATAGCAAGGAATGTTTTTGATTTAAGTATTTTTACTGGTGGCGTGTTGTAAGCCCACACGGGTAGGCGCGCTGCGTCTTCTTATATAGTGATCGTTGACGTCGTAGTGTGCTGATGATGCGTACTCATGGTTATCGTTGTGTGTGTGAGCGCATAACAGTGCAGCGTTGTAAGTAAAATGTAGCATTGCTATAAAAATAATAATAATCAAAATTATTTTTACCTGTATGCACATGTACGCGTACTGAATGACTCCGGTGCAGAGTTTCCTGCAGTAGGCGGTCGCGAGCGGCAACATGGCCGCCGCTATCGAGTGCTCGTCTATGGCCGTTGTCGATTGCAAGGCGCAGTTCATTAATCTGTAATATTTATCAACTGGTCATTTGACTGACTCGGTGGTGCGGTAGTTAGCGGCCCTGACTGTTGCGCCGAGGGTCGCGGGTTCGATACCCGCATCGGGCAAACATTCGTGTGATGAACAGGTTTGTTTGGTTTCGTCTGGGTGTCAATTATCTATACATATATGTATATATTTAAACGTATATAAGTATGTATGTCAGCCTCTGGTACCCATAACACAGGGAACCCTAAATTGGGGTCGGATGAGCGTGCGTGATTCGTTCCCAGTTATTAAAAAATTATCATTCATGTTACTTGCATCTTAGATTTATGATTGAAACGACTTATACCAAAGGAGGGTTATAATTTCAGCTTTTTATTTACGTGTGGATTTTTTTGTTTGATATGTGCTGTTGAATCTGTTGCTTCGTAATTTCTGATGTACACTAATCCCGCTTATAACACGGTACTCTTATAATGCATTTTCATATTACGCGATTTCAGTTCCTCGTATAACACGATTATTCCCCCATACAACGCGGGTATTTCGCGTATCTTTGACCATTTTTTAGACCAATAGTGTTGTTATAAAATTAAGTTGAATTAAGTTAAATTAATGTGTTCCTGGTTTTTGCGTTTCCAACCTACCGTGTTCTAGAGAGGATTACTGTATTTATTTATGTTACTTTGGCAAACAAGGTGTCATTGGTATATTGTAGCTTAAAACTATTTGACGATAGTATATTTTAAAATCTAACGAAAAACTTTTACCCGCTGATTTATATTAACTAAATTTTCAAGAGATCTTCAAATAAATTCAATATTATTCTTCGGTTAGGTACATATGTTATAAAACATATGTGACAATATAATGTAATTCAAACTACATACATGGTTGTTTGCTTTAGTTTAGCTCAAATTTATAAATGCTTACTTATTGTAAAGTTATATTATTATAAAGAGCCCGGAAGCTTAAAATAATTACGACAGATTTTTTTCTATATATGTATGTACGTTTTCAAACGATAATTAACATTTACAATAATACCATTATTGTGTAGATACAATCATTACGACCTTTTAACACGCCACGTTTTATTATAATAATAATAAAATATTTTATTTTCGAATACAACGTCCATCATTCAATATTACATTTGAACAGTTCAAATGACAACAAAATGTGTATATACACTGATTTGTATTTACTTATTTTGTTTTTCATTTGTTCGTACGAATGCAATGATATGATTAGTATGGTTCAATGGTATTAAAGTTTATATCGATCATGTATTGAGATGAGAGAGATGGGGAGAACAGCGGGCGATCGAACATTGTGGCTAGAGATGGGTCGTATTAGGTAAATCTAATAGGTCCACCTGTTCCTAATCTCAAGAAATACCTTATCCAAATACTTAATCCTATCCTTCTAATCTAATCTTCCTAATCTCATTCACAACCAATACTTTACTTAGCAAGCAATCTCAATCTGCCTATTCCTAATGTCACGTTCTGAGTTCGTTATTAGGATTTGATTAATATGATCGTTCAATCGTTATTTGAATGATTAGGATTAGGCATTTAGAGATTGTGAGATATGTTGCAACGTAAGTGAGTGAGATAGCGCAGGAACAGGTGGGAGAGTATACTGAACATTCGATTTTATGTTTTAAGAATATAAAGATTAGATGGAACGGGTGGATTATACACATTGACAAAATGGGATTAGGTGTAGCCTAATCTCGTAAAATACCTAATACTCGCGTCTGTTCTAATAAAGCCGATTCATCTCTAATTGTGGCATAAAAAAGGAACGGCCTATGCACAGCAAAGGGCTGGCGATACGTACATGATATCGTTTTTCTTTTTTAATTAAAGTAATTTATTTAGAAGACAAAACTACTATTCGGAAGGCAAAAAACTGATTTAGCTTATGAATAACCTTTAGAATCCGAAAAAATATATATTTGAAATTATAAATAGCTCTATTTAAAGATGCGTGCTGAAACAATTCGGAAACCTAAACTTCGCAGCTTGCCTTAGTAGTAATTTTCAGCATGATTGTGTTGAAAGCTGTTATTAACTCAGCGTCAGCATACTAAGTTTCCTGCCGGATCTTCTCAGTGGGTCGCGTTTCCGATCCGGTGGTAGATTCTGCGAACACTGCTCTTGCTACGGCCAGTGTTAGCAACACTTCCGGTTTGAGCTTACCTACATGTTAGGGCGAAGCTGAAATAGCCCCTCAAAGCTTTTTTTTTATTACTTAGATGGGTGGACGAGCTCACAGCCCACGTGGTGTTAAGTGGTTACTGGAGCCCATAGACATCTACGACGTAAACACACCACCCACCTTGAGATATAAGTTCTAAGATCTTAGTATAGTTACAACGGCTGCCCCACCCTTCAAACCGAAACGCATTACTGCTTCACGGCAGAAATAGGCAGGGTGGTGGTACCTACCCGCGCGGACTCTCAAGAGGTCCTACCACCAGTAATTACGCAAATTATAATTTTGCGGGTTTCATTTTTATTACACGGTATTTACTAATATTAATTTATTACTAGTATTAGAATTTATATAATATTACAAAATTATGTTCCAAATCGTCAATAATATTGTAAAATGGAAACTTCACAGGTAAAGGCTTCTCTAGTTAATAATAAGAATAATAAATATTTTACTAACAATCACGCCACGTTGACTGGTCCCGTGCTAAGTTCGTAAAGAACTTGTGTTACGGGTACCAGATAACGGAAATAAATGTAAGATTTTTATTATACACATACACATATGTAATATACATCCATAACCTTGGAAAAGTCATTTTTATATTTTTCATACAAAATATGTTCCCTTGGCGGGATTCGAGCCCGCGACCCCCTTGTGTAGTGACCATGTCACTTACCACTACACCAGACGACAGTTAAGAATTATGATTACGAGCATCGCACATACCATAAAAATTTAACTACGTCAAATCACACAATTTTCAAGATGCTTTAAGCGCGCGCAAGATATCTATACTAATATTATAAAGAGGAAAGATTTGTTTGTTTGTTTGTTTCGAATAGGCTCCGAAACTACTGGACCGATTTGAAAAATTCTTTTTCCATTAGAAGCCGACATTGTCCCTGATGAACATATGCTACTTTTAAAAAAAAAAAAAAATATTTTGTTTTTTTGGTTTCATGTGTGTTTTAATGTTTCCGAAGCGAAGCGAGGGCGCGGGTCGCTAGTCTATTATAAAATGGATTTTTTAATAAATGGATTTTAATGTAATATAATAAATGGATTTTTTTCTTCTTTTTGTATCGGTATTTCTCCTTTAAAACATTGAATTTATAAACCAAGGATTAATTTAACCAAATATTGTTGAACTATGATTTTTCTTATGGAACAATTGTTCAAAAACTGTTCGTATAAAATTTTTATCTACTCACGTAACGGCGAAAATTCTTTATTATGAACTTTGAACGAATAAACTTATCCCTATAAGCAAACTATAAGCAAGCACGTTAAACTTTTTATACTAAGAACTCAATTGTAGTTTATACCTTCTGGAAGTATGCATATAGATATGTACATGTAATGAAGACATAAATCAAAACGGACATAAAATCACATTAAATGTTGGAATATGAAAATTATAATTATTCATTACAATGCAATCTTTTCATCTAAACTATTTAATAAATACGTTTTAATAACTTTACGAATAATTAAAATTTAACTAACAAATACATTATTTTCCAATTGATTTAATCATTATTACCGTTTGACACGGTATCAGAAATTGGTTATAAAATAACAGAATATTTCTAAACATTTTAATTTGTTCGTTGGGCAAAGGCTATTTAGTTCGTATACCAATATGATTTGGTTTTGGATTTTGACCGGGATCTTGGCTTTAAGTGCTGCCGATGAATACATCGTAAGAAAAATAATTTTTGTACAGTGTCCCCTTACAGGACGGACACACGTTGGTGCAAAAGCTAAAAACAATCTAGCTAAGATTATTCAGATTTACCCCTGCTTATTTAATTCGATTTTATAGGGTCCCGGAAGATGGCTTATCATAAGCGTAGAGAAATGCCCTGAGGACGAAATTTATCCAATAAATTTCGAAATAGCAAAGAAAAAGGTGAATCGAACTCATGATGGATTCCATGGCAGCATGGTCCTTAATCAAGCTCTGGACGATGAGTTTGGGGTAAGTCGTAGCTGTTAGTGTTAACGGATTAAAGCATCACGTGTCAAGTCTAGATTTTTTATAGATATAAATAAATAGTTTATATCTATAAAATAGTTTTTACTGGTGGTAGGACCTCTAGTCCACGCGAGTAGGTACCACCACCCTGCCTATTTCTGCCGTGAAGCAGTAATGCGTTTCGGTTTGAAGGGTGGGGCAGCCGTTGTAACTATACTTGAGTTCTTAGAACTTATATCTCAAGGTGGGTGGCGCATTTACGTTGTAGATGTTCATGGGCTCCAGTAACCACTTAACACCAGGCGGGCTGTCAGCTCGTCCACCCATCCAAGCAATAAAAATAACAAGTTACAAGAAACGAGCCTTTTCTTATAGATCAACATAGATATCTGCAAATACGTGGACGGGGGCTGCAAGCAGATACAGGTTTTACAGGATGACTGCCTATGTTGCTTCGCAAGGAAATACGCCAAGGATAACTTAGAGAGAGGACTCACATTGGCCGGCATCGACCCGCCTGACTGTCCTATAAAACAGGTATTGTATAACAGTAAAGAAAGAAGAAATTTAAACGGATTTTTCTTACTGCCTTACTGCCTATATCTATAAAATCCTATATAATAAAAATCCATGTTTGTATGTGTGATTGCCCTATGAGCGTTCCTAAATTATTAAACCAAATTATGACTGTGTGAAATTTGGTATTGTTGTAATTGGCACTCTGTGGAAATGACGAGGCAAGAGGGTTGTGCGACTAATTATAAATTGATGGTTTTTCTTACAATTAGCGACATACATCAAAACATAACCGAAATTATTTGGTGCGGCATATAATAATTGATCCGATGCTACGGAAATGAAACCGAGGGATAGACAGAATCCTGTATGACCTTTTAAATGAAAACATATTGAATGATAAAGACGCGTTACATGGTGATACCCACCCGTGTTAGCTAACAATTAGCAATACCGCCCTTTCCACTAAGTAAATAATTCATTAAAATACGAATTTCGCAGCTGGGATGCTACTTCACGTCCTTACTATTTTGTTATTGTTATATCTATATGATTATCGCAGTCTTGAGATCCTTTGACATCGCGTATCATGCACTTATTAATTATCAAAAAATTTGTACAGTATAAGAATTTGAATAAAATCATATCGCATCATTCGAGACGAGTACGTACGCTTGTACCTTTTTAAAAAAACAATTCTAAAATCTTAAAACAAATTTTGATGAAGCGCCTTCAATTAACAAGTTAGATCGAATCTATTTCTGCTCTCAAATCTATCTTTAGAACGTAATCTTGAAGACAGACACAACCGATAGTGAGATTATTTACTGGTGGTAGGACCTCTTGTGTGCCCGCACGGGTAGGTACCACCACCCCGCTATTTCTGCCGTGCAGCAGTAATGCGTCTCGGTTTGAAGGGTGAGGCAGCCGTTGCAACTACACTGAGACCTTAGAACTTAAATTATATCTCAACGTGGGTGGCGCATTTACATTGTAGATGTCTATGGGCTCCAGTAACTTAACACCAGGTGAGCTCGTCCACCCACCTAAGCAATAAAAAAAAAGATGATGCATCCTCAAAAGTCAAAGCTGATTTTCCTTCATAATCACGATGAAAAGTTTTTTAGTATTTTAATTATGTATATAATTTTTTTTCATACAGGGTAGTTACGAAATAAAAGACTTCGTCATAGACTACGACGAGCTTCCAAATAACTCGATTTACGGGAGATTCATGGCCCGAGTCGAGTTAGTCGGCAAGGCCTTAAACAAACCCGACACCGAAGTCCTTGGATGTATAATCCTCAATTCAGAATTCAACAAATGCGAAGACGACGAAGACGAATAACTAAAGCATAAAACTAAATAATTATTGAAGTTCTACATTTATTTTTAGGGCACAGTTTTTCTAACTTTTTTGTTATATTTATGTGAATTTATTTTTGTAACATAGCAATTAGTTATTAATGATCATATTTTTCACAATGGTGTTCGGAAGTCAATGGAATTGTCATCTGCTATTGTTGAATTTAGAGAATTAATTTCCAATAAAGACATCGTTGTTACCTTAGTTTATGTTATACCAATTTATTTATTTACCATTTACCTCCATTTGGGTATATAATATAAATTTCTTTT
The DNA here is from genome assembly GCF_003987935.1 of Bombyx mandarina. The sequence continues at coordinate 6,345,552 of NW_021011476.1, read as the reverse complement.
TCTCTTGATTACCCACGTCATTTAAGGCTGCAGTAGATATTTTACTCAACAGCCACAAAACAAAAGGTCTGACCTATACGTAAAAGAGCTTCTAAAAATTGGCATACAAAAACAACACGAGTTAAAATAAAAATGGCTAGACTGTTCCATTTATTAATTCTATAAATATTTTTTCTCCTACCTACGCCGAAAGTTCGATTTTCGTCCCGCTGTACAGGGAAGAAAGTGTAACTTTTCCTCCCTGGGTACCAATGAAGTAGGAAACCTAGGTCTATGCTGGGTACCGACAAGTGCGCATGTGCGTTAGTGTCTACGTCTGCTCTCACGCACCCAAAATTCTCCGCCATTGTTGTGCTCGGGTAATTTGCAATATTGTGTTTAGTGTAAAAGTGAAATAAACAAAAGGCAATAAAATTGAATAGTTAAGTATTAAACAAAGATGAGTTCATCAGACAGTTCTTATTAAATTAGTAGTAGTTTATTAAAAAAAAAAAACAGTAAATTGCTCTATGTAGGCAGTTTGGTGGTGCCAAAATTTCTAATGAACGAGTACAAGTGTTAGTGGAAACTAAGTTATAAATCGCAAGTGTACATTTCTTTGTCCTTTGGTTTTGCATTTGTTATTATTTTAACTACAGTGATTTTTAACCACAGAGAAAGCCATAACCTTTACGTGGAAATTCCAACCGGTTAAGAGAATAAGTAGTACATGAATTAAAAAAAAAACTTGGATTCCCTATAAAATAAGAAACATCAACTTTTCTTCTGCATAATTTGAGTGTAACGTAATACCGTTTTTATAAACGTTCTTATTCTGTGCTCAATAATTGTATCGTAAATTTAATTTAATGCTCCTTTTATTTATGATAATTAATATAATTAGCCTCTTGTGAGTCCGCGCGGGTAGGTACCACCGTCGTGCCTATTTCTGCCGTGAAGTCGTTAATGCGTTTCGGTTTGAAGGGCAGGCCAGCCGTTGTAACTATACTGAGACTTTAGAACTTATATCTCAAGGTGGGTGGCGCTTTTACGTCGTAGATGTCTATGGGCTCCAGTAATCACTTAACACCAGGTGGGCTGTAAGCTCACATAAGCCACACATAAGCAATACAAAAATATGGGTCAGGCCCAAATTAAATGTCGAGTGGTCAAGGATGTAGAAGCTGCATTCAATAAGATATTATTAAACTTCACACCCAGCGACAATTTTCTGTAATCGGCGCTATAGGGCTCAGTAATTCAGTACTCTTGTCTATCACTTTTGTCGTGGTATTATGATAATCATACCCAAACGTTTTCTAAACTCAGAGAATGTGAGATTGTCTTTGGGCACAGATGCCTTACCGTGATAAACTTCCACGCGATACATTTTTGATTACATTTCTGTATGTATAATTTTTACTTATAAAATAATTTTTAAAAACGGTATCACGAAATTAAAATGAAAAGTGATACTAAGGTTTGACTTCTTGAACCATACTTTCAATTATTATGCGCAGTCGCACAGAAAAACTATGACCATCGCGGACAATAGCAAAGACGGCTGATTAGTATCGGAAAACAGCTACACTAGTTTTTGCAGGAAAACATGTAGCTTTGTTTTCAATATTTCTTTTTTGGATTCTCTATAAAAACATTGTAAATAACAACGGCTTTGATAAAAAAAAAATAACACTTATCATCTACAGCAAGATTAAAAACCAACTTATTTATATATAATATTTGATTATTATGAAAAGAACGATTTGAATCTTTAAAAAAAATGTCTATAAAAATCTTACTGTTGCTACAGTAGGAAGGAATGTCACGTCATGACACGGAACATGGAAACGAAATTCGGACAAGTCATTTAACTAAAATGAAAATGTTCGAGGCACGCACGTTTCCATTGTCCAAAAATGAGAGCGAACCAAAGTCGTTTCACCAATTTGACGAGGATTTCTAGACGGTATTTGAAAATATTTATAGAGCTCGTAATGAAAACAATACCGTCTTTACCATAAGGGCACACGGGGCCCGTGCCCAGAGCCCCTATTCTCAGGGGGGCCCGAAAGACCGACAATTTCTCTCACACGTTTATTCTCAAAACATTTTTGTCGGGCACATTACACTTTTTTCACAAATCAGTAATCACAAGGTATTTACAAGGCATATACTATGCCTATAATAGAAGATTTTGCTCAACAGAAATCCCGAAAGAAACCGTTATCGAAATCGTAACCAAAAAACCAGCAGCATTCTAATATCATTAATGACATATTATATCATACTGTATTTGATTACCTACAATAAATGGTCATACTCAGTAAAAAATGTTATTATAATTCGCTTTTTTTACTTCCCAAAAGGGCCTCAAATTCTTGTGTGCCCAAGGGCCCCATCCTAGTTTAAGACGTCCTTGAATGAAAACTAATAATAGAAGACCCTTCAGCTATGCTGGTTAGTTAAGTTAAACCTATTTGAAATCCACGCTTCGTTGGTTTACCGTGTTCGATTACGTTGATAACAGAAATAGATCGCTATCGTGTTGTAGTTAACACGATATTCCAGTCACATTTGCGATATAAACGACAAACGTGTGTCAGTGGAAATATATTCCACGTTTGAAAGTCGCGAGTACACTGTTTTATTGTATTAAACATGATATTATTTTTATACGCTTCAATTTTAGCCGCCAGTTTTGCATTAGTGACGTGCTTCGGCGAAGCTATTGTAAGTCAATTTCAATAAACACGAAAAAAAAACTTATACTTTTCAAAATTAGAATCTAAGTCTCATTAAAGCGGTTATAATATCACATGGCCTTCGGACACGTCTCGTGGTGAGATGACCGGTTGTCCATAAAAAGCCTCCTTGTATAGGGACATCGTGAGACGCATCAAGTCTGCCCCCTCCAACACGACATGACGATCACGACCACTCTGTCAAGAATGACACGATTGAGAAAAATCACACGGCCCCAACATTAACCACTAAAGACGGAGCCACTTTAGACTTACTAAATACACTACTGTTAACATTCAGAAATTTACATTACTATTGTGACATCATAACTTGTATACATCTTGTAGATGGCAACCCTGCATTGTGCTAACCATTTTATCTTCCATTTGATTTCAAGTGTCTACTAAATACACTACTGTTAACATTCAGAAATTTACATTACTATTGTGACGTCATAACTTGTATACATCTTGTAGATGGCAACCCTGCATTGTGCTAACCATTTTATCTTCCATTTGATTTCATGTGTCTATTAAATACATTACTGATAAAATTCAGAAATTTACATTTCTATTGTGACGTCATAACTTGTATACACCTTATAGATGGCAATTTCATCTCCCATTTGATTTCCGTGTCTCCTAGTTTCAGAATCGATTAATTCAGAAATGAAACATAAAACTTACTGAAATAGTGTTTTTATTATTGTTGTTTCAATAGACTTAGGATCTCATGATCCACTAATGAACATTGATAATAATAAACCTTAATACATACAGGGTACCGGAAAATGGATGGTGCACAACATTGAGGATCTTCCTGATAACGAACAATACATGTTCAGACCTAAATGCCGCAGGAACAAGCTAAATAGAACCCACGACTGCTTTCGTTGCGAACTGGATCTAGAATTTGACATCGACAACAGTTACGGGGTAGGCGTGAATATTTATTAAAAACAAAATGTTTATGTTGTTAATGTGAGATCCTTCTCAAATTTGGCATGTGGTTAACGAACTTCGAGATTTTAATTAATTCATATTACTCACTAGCTTTTGCGCGCGACTCCGTCCGCGTGGAATAGTTACTTGGCATAACGCTATATTTTACCTACCACTTCATTTACATAGAAAGTGAAAATATTTTAAAATTATAGAAGAGCTATTTATAACCCTATTTTGAAACATTCTTTATTGGCGCTCCACTTGTATTCGTCTTACCGTGATGTTATAGAACTTATAGCCTTCCTCAATAAATGGGCTATTTAACACTGAAAGAATTTTTCAAATCGGACTAGTACTTCCTAAGATTAGCGCGTTCAAACAAACTCTTCAGCTTTATAATATTAAGTATAGATTAATATTTGCTCTTTAAATATGATCGGAACTTCTTCCGGATCTTATTTTGAGAATCGTTTAATTTCAGCTTTACATAGATGTAGAAAAAAAAGTTGACGGCGGTTATAAGCCGTACATGAAGATGGAATACGAATGTTTATGTTGTTTACTCAAAGAGAAGATGAAGGATAACTTTGAAAAAGCGCTAACGTTGGCCGAAATCGACCCACCGGACTGTCCCATACCGAAGGTACCTTCATGATATCATTTTTTATTTCATTGCTTTTGTAGGCAGACGAGCATACGGCCCACCTGATGGTAAGTGGTCACCGTCGCTCATGGACGTCAGCAATGCCAGGGGCAGAGCCAAGCCGCCGCCTACCATTAAGTACTCTCCGCAAGCCTCGTTTGAAGAAGGACATGTCATAGCGCTCGGAAAAACACGCGGAGGGGAGTTCATTCCAAAGCCGGAAAGTATAATTTTTCATTATTCAAATTCCATTTCGTAATTATTGTAATTAGTTATCGATTTCAATTGTTCCTTACTCACTACTAGAAGCTCTTATAGTGTGCTATATCATTTAGCCAATGTTGTGTAATGTTAATTTAAGTAAGCACTACTACTCTTTTTACTGGTTTCTTATTATATACGTGCATTATTAAATACTTTCATGACTGGCATCATCGATGATAGAGGGAGATATAAATAATGCACAACAAACAAATAACGAACTATCAACCGGCCCTAAATTAGGATACCCTGTTTTGTGATGGGTACTAGAAACTGACATACGTACATACGTTTAAATATATACATATATATATAATACACACCCAGAGAAAGAGCAAATAAACCGAATTGGTAAGAACAAATAAACCAACCAATAAGAACAAATAAATAGAGGATTAATTATACACAATCGTCTAGCCCGAAACTAGGATTCTCTGTACTATGGGGACCAAAGACTGATATATGTACATACTTACATAAATGTGTTTAAATAAATGCATGTACAGACATTAAACACAAATACAAAGAGCTAACAAAAAAAAGGGTGCGTGTACTTATGTACGCGCGTAAGAAGTTATACTTTATTTTTATTAAATTTATTTCATTTTTTTTTTAATATTAATCAATTTGAAAAAAAATCGATTAAACAACATCCTCAAATACGCATATTGGACATCCCTATTCTTGACATCGTATAAATTCGGTAATTCTCGGTACGGTTCGGAAAGTTCACCTGCGGCTATATTCAGACTCGCCAAGTTACGTCGGTCGTATTGCAATGAGCAATTTAGTGGGCAACTTCATTCTGTTAATTTTGTGTCACGGTGCGCGCGCATCGTAAAATTTCACTCTCATCAATTTTTCATAACGCGCCATATAACTTATATAACTAACTAACTAACTAACTTCATATAACTTCAAAAATTCATCAAACAAATGTTTTCCCGATGCGGAAATCGAACCCTCGCCGCGACAGTCAGGGGCGCTAACTAATTCGCCACCAAGTCAGTCAATAGATAACGCGACTGTTGCTTTTTTAATATTAAAATATCGTTGTGTCCACATTGAACAGTTTCTTTGTTGTACTAATATCATTCGTGATATATCGGTACCAGAAACAAAATATAAGATTTATTAAGAAGAATAAGAAAGGCCTGAAGTTAATCAGGGCAACGTTTGTTTTCAGGGTTCATACATTATCAAGGATTTCGTGTTCGACTATAGCGAGTTAGAGAAGACGGGCGTGTACGGTATGTTTTTAGCTATGACGTATGTCACGAACCGGACGACCGAAAACAGATTAGGCGGTCTCAAAATGAACCTGGAATTCGATAGATTCGGCTCTGACGATGATTAATATAATTTTATATAGAGGCATTATTTTTATCTTTCTTTGTTTCTTTTGGTGTATTTTACGTGAAAATTAAAATTATATGTAAAAAAATGCTGACCCTTCTTATTTTTTTCCACCTTATCCCATTAGGTGGGGTCGGCACAGCAATTTTTTTCTTCCATTCTCTTCTATCAGCCGTCATCTCAATACTCACTCCTCTTTCTCTCATATCATCATTCACACACTCCATCCATGTCTTCTTCAGTCGATCTCTTCCCCCTCTAACTTGTACTACCATTTACATACATCTCCTAGTCACATGCATCTTCTCTCTATGCACCACCCGTCCATACCACGCTAACCGTCCGCTCTTTAATTTTATAATTAACCAGGGCTACTTTCACACTTCCTCTGATATGCTCTCAAAATATATTCATGACTAGCGACTCACCCTCGCTTCGCTTCGGAAACATTAAATTTTATTATTGATAGCTGAGTCCCGCGATAATACCTGCGATTAGTATCGCATAGTACGAAAGTAACACGATTACGAGAGATGCGCAGTAAACGAAGAAACGATGCGTACTAAATGTTATTCTTTAAATTTTATTATGAAAGACTGATGAGTCGTTGTGAGTGAGACGGATAGCGACGCCTCGTTTTGACAAATACCATAACTACTATCCATTTCTTTTTATAACTTTTGTTCATTACAAACAATGGAGACTTCGAATTTTTCAAACAAAAGAATATCAGGTTTTTTTTTTAAATGAGGGATCCCTACGCATATCATACGAAATAGTAGTTTTATTGGCAAGAAAAGTGGCAAGTGTTGTACTATTTTGAAATCTAGACTTAATGGGCCATCTTTTAAAAAAATGTGCCATAGGTAGTGTAGTACACTTTTTTTCCAACGTAGAGTGTCAAAGTTGACTGACATAAATTTTATAAACCATAACTCGTCATAATTTAATTTATTTTACTTAGTTAACAATGATTATTACTTTCATTTGTTGTGTTGTCAAGCACTGTTATTTGAGATAACATTATTAAAAAAATCACTGTAAAATTGTGAAAATTGCGATCACAGTACCTAAAAATGCGACCAAGGGTGTAAAATTTGTAACTTTTTCGAAAAATGTCTATCATCGCTTGACATAGATTTTTTTTCTAATTTATTTCATAACTGGTATACCTTGGCCTCTCGCCCGGTAACAGGTTATCGTTGAGTTTTGAGACACCCTGTATATTCATATGCATGTAGTAAAAAGCGGTTATTTCAATATTACAAACAGACACTCCAATTTTATTTATACGTATAGATATATTCTCAAAATATAAGTATATCTGTGAATATTAGTGCTAGTGGTTGCGTCGCGTGTGCGCGTACCTGACGACGAGCTCGAACTGGTGGTGGTGCAGCAGGTGCTTGTTGGTGGGCAGGCGGGCGGCGAGGTCCCGCACGAGCGCGGCACGCGCGGCCGGCGCCCGCAGCGCGCGCACCACGCCCGCCACAGACTTACGCCCGTCCGCGTACCGACACTCGAATATGGCCGCCACGCACGCGCTCAGCACCTGCACCGCAACCACAACTATCAGCTCGTTGCAATCCAAGTTTTTTGTACTTAGAAATTTCCTAAAGTTATCGACAGGTAACACACACAAAACACAAGTAATTTGGCGTTTATTTATTTATTTTGAGTCTCCAGCAAAGAATATAGGCAATACAAAAAAAACGGTGCACGTGATTGAAGTGAAACTTCTTTTTCGATGTAGTAGTAGTATTGTGGTTTTCTTAATTTTTTATCCTTCTATCAAATTTCTCTTGTAATACGGAATGCTGTGTATAAGAAATGCGACATCTTCAACATTTATATCATATCTATTTTAAATTATAGATAGAAAAATAAAAAATATTTTTTTTTTAAATACTTCATTTAAATATTGGACGCTACTCGTTGCTAACGCTCGCGCTGGCCTGTAACAGGTATACTACGCGCATGCGTTCGAGTGCCGCGCATTCCTCTCGCTCTGTCTCTTTCTAGTATAGTAACGTTAAACGCAACCTTGTTGAAAGAAGTTTCACTTCAATAAACGTCGTCATCAACCCCCCCAAAGGATCGCAACAACAACTGGATCTACATGGTCTCCATCGTATTCATCGACATTCAACAGGTCATGTATCCGGCTTATGGAAAGATTACTCGGGCTGCATTTTCTATAGACGTTATTTAAAAAAAAGTGCAAACGATTGGATAAACTATGCACCTCAAGTCTCCTGGCCGAATTAGTGGGCGGCAGCTGGTTGTGCTCCACGGCTCCCGTCGGAGGGGCTGACAGCGAAACTATCCTGGGCTGAGGCGGCCGGAGTGCTGTTAACCTGATATAAAAAATTGGTACACATTTAAAATTAATATAGAACTTAATTAAACTATTGATTACGAATTTATTTGGTAATGACAGGGTTTATTAGTATGAATATAAAGGACCGTATTTGTTCGTTCGGTATAAATTTTTTTTATTGCTTAGATGGGTGGACGAGCTCACAGCCCACCTGGTGTTAAGTGGTTACTGGAGCACATAGACATCTACAACGTAAATGCGCCGCCCACCTTGAGATATAAGTTCTTAGGTCTCAGTATAATTACAACGGCTGCCTCACGATTCAAACCGAAACGCATTACTGCTTCACGGCAGAAATTGGCATGGTGGTTGTACCTACCCGTGCGGACTCACAAGAGGTCCTACCACCAGTAAGGAATCATCCAATTAATTACACACGAGTAACTTCAACAAAATCATTTTAGATGTAGTTACTACAGCAAATCATAATTCACTTGTAAATAGATGCAGTAAACGTTTTTTTTTTTAATTTGTCAACGCAATTATTTGATTCGTCGTCGAACCAATATCTACTATGCACACTTTTTGGAGATTTCGAGGTTTGGACTAGATATCTGTGATTAGTTAACTAACCAAACATTCATATAAAAACAAAATAATAGTAACAGTTACAAAAAAGTAGTCGCATTTTTTTTTAAGTTTATGCCTTTTACTAATAATTTACTTTTAATAGTAACAGTTACAAAAAAGTAGTCGCATTTTTTTTTAAGTTTATGCCTTTTGTATTTACAAAATAAATCTCACTTGGGATTATTGGCACTTCTGGCCGAGACCTCGTCCATGACGTCGCGCACCTTCCGCGCGTCGATGGCGGGGAGGGGGGGCTGGTGGATGCGGGACGACGCGCCCTCTGGCGGCCGGAGTATTCTTTGCTGAAACGGCTGCACAACAACACACTATATTTACTGTCGCGTCTGCTAATACACACGTTAGTAGTTCCGCATGATTGTGCATGCGAATTCATTATTCGTTTAATTATCCGCATCAGTTTCACTTTTTACACGTGTTCACGCACACGCTGTTTTGTTTGAAGCGTCATATTATTATGCTTAATTATTTTATGATATCAATAACGCTCAGTATCGTTCAAGCAAATATGTTCTTAATTACCTTGACTTTGTTACATTTATGAAAATATTCAGATTTGATTGTTTAAATAATATGACGTATAGTACCTGCGGATTAGGATTTTCGTTGAGATGTAACTGCATCGCGAGATCCTGTATATGTTGTAGTTCCAATTCGGGATTCAGAGATTCTAGTCTTAGTTGTTCCGGGAGATTTCTAAAAACGAGGAAAAGTTGGCCCATTGAAAATTTGTGTTGGATTTGGTTAGGGTTTCCCGATTCCCCCCAGTCAACGGTATCGTGCACGACTTACTGTAGCAAGTCGTCGAAGAGGTCGACCGGTCTCCATGGAGGGCCTCGTTCAGCCACGAGCCCGGAGAAGAACATGGAGTCGAGCAGTCGCGCCGTGAACTCGCACTGCGCCAGCCCGCGCGCCCCCACGAACCCCAGCTTGTGGAACGTCAGCACCGGGGCCGGGTGGATGCGGACCAGCGTCAGGCAGTGTCTGCAACCGACACACGCCGACCGATAACAACAACAGGATACTCTTAGAATTATTTGAATATGCAATTTCGAAAAGCGCACATCTCTGAAAATGTAAAATTTTCAGGAAATGAAAAAAATTGATTATTTTCTAAAGCAGTGTAAAATTTAAAATATTAACTTTTGAGATATATTTTAGTGTTAATTAGCAATTGAAAATTACTGGAATTATTATAAAATGGGTGTTACATTGCATGTCAAGCATGGACACCATCAATGCCAGGGGCACAGCGATTTTTTATTAAGTAGTTCCATTTGATATGACGATAAGGCTGTCTTAATGATAGGTTCAATTTTCAATTGTATGTTTCAGCTATCACATCCTTCAGACCTGAACGCATGACCACCTTCCGTTCACATTGAGCCCCACCACCGGTAATCTAAACACGAAATGAATAGTGTTGTGCCAACGAAAACTAGTCGGATTAGGGATAGATTATGTACCTGTAGCCTTGTAACAGTTTCGCCAAGGTCCTCATGAACACCGCCCTGATCTCCTTGTCTAGCATGTGCGGCGGCGAGGCGGAGGGCGGCGGCGGGGCGAAGGCCGAATCCGCCGAACGCAGTTCCGGCTGCAACACCAGAGCTAACGCGTTCTGCAGCGACGACAACAGCTTGCCTTCCGGTCGTGGAATGTTCACACCCGCTGGAACGTGGAGAGAGCCGACGTCTAAGTCCGCTACTATGACGTCTAGCTGAAATAGAACAGTTACGAAATTAATAATTTCCTAAAGGCAATAGTGCTTTCCAACAGAGTTTTAAAGTTCTTTGGTAACATCTCCAGAAAAGGACTCGATGGAGAGACTGGTAGTCCAAAGCCGGGTGGAAGGCAAGAAAGAGATCACGGGATCGATCACCAACCCGTTGAACTGACCTAATAAAGAAGGCAACTAACTCCACCATGGTCCAATATACTCGAAAAGCTTTTAAGCGTTCTGGATCGCCAGATGGGCAATCCTCGGGAACACGGGCGACCTTACAAGTACTTCTGCATATACATCGTCAACGCAACCACGACCACTCTGACAAGAGTGTCCGACCAAGAAGAATAGTGCTTTCCAAGTTATGTAAATTATTTGAAAAAATTTAAATTTACTTGATATGTATTGATATGAAAATTTACCCATTACAATAAATGAAGTTTTTTTTATGCGAACTTTAAACATTAACTTGAACTTGATAATAAAAATTCTGATCAAAAAAGTCCTAACACATACAAGCTTAACATACAGATAAACATTGTATATAATAGTTATTTAAGGAATGAACACCTAAATACCATTCTTCGATAGTGAATTCTTGCGTTTCGGTCTGAAGGGTAGGGCAGCCGTTGTAACTATACTGAGATCTTAGAACTTATATCTCAAGGTGGGTGGCGCATTTACGTTGTAGATATGTATGGCTCCAGTAACCACTTAACACCAGGTGGACTGTTAGTTCGTCCACCCATCAAGGCAATTTTTTTTTAATTATTCCGATATGTTACTTTTCAGACAGATTGATAATTTATACAAGAACTTACCAATTCGGAAACGTCCTCTTTTAAATTAGAATGTACGCCGATGAGGAAGGGCGTCGGCGTCGCCAGGACTTCGGCCAGGCCGGCGGGCAGCAGCGGTATGTACACGTGCGCGTATCGGAACGGGAACATGAGGGCCGCCAGCGCCCGACACACGCCGGCGAGCCGGGCCGCCGCCAGCGACACGAGCAACACCTTGTGCTCGCTCATTACTGCACACCACAGCGTCACTGCGTTGTGTATACCTGAAATNATGAGGAAGGGCGTCGGCGTCGCCAGGACTTCGGCCAGGCCGGCGGGCAGCAGCGGTATGTACACGTGCGCGTATCGGAACGGGAACATGAGGGCCGCCAGCGCCCGACACACGCCGGCGAGCCGGGCCGCCGCCAGCGACACGAGCAACACCTTGTGCTCGCTCATTACTGCACACCACAGCGTCACTGCGTTGTGTATACCTGAAATAGGACAGTACTGCTAAATTATACCTAAAATACTGGATTACATATTTCTTTATCGCTTAGATGAGTGGACGAACTCATGGCCCACCTAGTGTTGGGTGGTTACTGAAGGTCATAGACATCAACAACGTAAATGCCACCTTGACATCTGAGTTCTAATGTCTCCATTTTTACAGTTTTTTTTTTCTTTCTACCTAAGCTGAGAGCCTTAAGAGGCTATTTCAACGTAACCTTAACTAGTAGGTGAGCTCACGGGGCTCAAACCTGACGACGTTGTTAACACGAATCCTAGCAAGAGCCATGCTTCGCAGAATCTACCACCGGAGCAGAAACGCGACCCACTGAGAAGATCCGGCGAGAAACTCAGTGGGCTGTGTCTGAGAGTTAATTTACTTGTCGAGCCTTCAAGCCGAAACGTATTATTACTTCACATCAGAAATAGGCAAGGCGGTGGTACCTACCCGTGTGAGCAAACAATAAGCCTCACCACCAATTAAAACAGTAAAATGAACTCGCCTAACAGCCGAAGCAGCATGTAAACGGAGGTGTGTGTAACTGGCATGGGCGGTGCTGCGGGCGGCTGTAGAGCCTGTCGGTCCCCGGCACCGATACTGAAGCGCACCTGCGGTCCCCCTGGTTCAGGTACTAACACGCCACCCACCAGATTACCGACAAGCGTCTCGAGAGGCACGCCCAGATTCTCTACCCAGACAGTGTATATTATGCCTAAGCAGTTCTGAAAATAAATAAAAATATATGTAATTCTAAATATGAACTTGTTGTTCAGGGTAGGGTCAACACGGTAAAAGACCTCGTGGACGAAGCGCTATACGCTGGACTGATCAAGTGAAAAACCTTACCGAATACCCACTTAACGAGTGCGTGTGGAAAGCTTCAGTTCGCGAATTATGGAGAACAGCTGTCAAGGCTATATTAAACAAGGATTCCACTTGACACATTTATTGTATTAGTGAGTGGGCCGTTGTCATTGGCTAAATCTGCATCAGTGATTTCATCTTGAACTCCTTTTAAAATTAAACATAATATATTATGTCAGAATAGTATTAGTATAATTCGTTGATCACACTTACAAATTGAGCGAATAATAAATAGTGTCAAAATGCGAGCGCAACTTATAGTAATCTATGTCACTTACCCTGAAGGTATCTATGTAGTCCTGACGTGAAACTATAACAAGACATTTCGGCGCGTACATAATGCTGTGATGTGTGATGTTTGCTACGGGTCTTGAGGAATCTAGGGACTCTTCGTCCTGGAACAAAACATAATTTATTCATTAATTGATTAATAAATTATCAATTAGTTCAAGTAGTCGTCGTGGCCTAACGGATAAGACGTCCGGTGCATTCGTGTTGAAGCGATGCACCGGTGTTCGAATCCCGCAGGCGGGTACCAATTTTTCTAATGAAATACGTACTCAACAAATGTTCACGATTGACTTCCACGGTGAAGGAGTAACATCGTGTAATAAAAATAAAACCCGCAAAATTATAATTTGCGTAATTACTGGTGGTAGGACCTCTTGTGAGTCCGCGCGGGTGGGTACCACCACCCTGCCTATTTCTGCCGTGAAGCAGTAATGCGTTTCGGTTTGAAGGGTGGGGCAGCCGTTGTAACTATACTTGAGACCTTAGAACTTGTATCTCAAGGTGGGTGGCGCATTTACGTTGGATGTCTNAAAAATAAAACCCGCAAAATTATAATTTGCGTAATTACTGGTGGTAGGACCTCTTGTGAGTCCGCGCGGGTGGGTACCACCACCCTGCCTATTTCTGCCGTGAAGCAGTAATGCGTTTCGGTTTGAAGGGTGGGGCAGCCGTTGTAACTATACTTGAGACCTTAGAACTTGTATCTCAAGGTGGGTGGCGCATTTACGTTGGATGTCTATGGGCTCCAGTAACCACTTAACACCAGGTGGGCTGTGAGCTCGTCCACCCATCTAAGCAATAAAAATTAGGCAAAGAAAGAAAAGTGTTGAGAATATAGGACGAGATACCTAAGCTTTAAACTAAGCTCACCGCTGCTGTTTGCGGCAGGATACTGAGAAACATATTATGCGTATCAATCAGATCAACACTCTCTACTTATAAATTACAGTATATTTTTGTCGTTTAAATATTTTACTCATCATAGATCATAGATCAGAATTACTAACTATGCATACATATATAACAAGTAATTGAATGATAGTTTTAATTAAATAAAAAAGCCCTATTACCTTAATAATGTTTACATTATTTATCTTTTACTGCCCAATCACTACATAGTATAAAACAAAGTCGTTTTCTTTATCCCTATATTCCTGTACGTATGCTTAATCTTTAAAACTACGCAACGGATTTTGATGCGGTTTTTTTAATAGATAGAGTGATTGAAGAGGAAGGTTTATATCGACGCTTGAAAAGCAAACGTGACTAAGCGACAATGCGTGAACTTTACAGTAGACTAACTTAAAGTTGAAATACCTGAAAAAAAATTATTTTAACGAATCTAGCTGTAGTGAATCTAGCTAGTAGCTGCAGGATTGAAATGATTTTAATAGACCTAGAAATATATTTTTTTGCTCATCGAATATGGTTATTGCCTATCATTTATGTACAAAGCAGCTATTGTCGCTTAGTCACGTTTGCCTTTCAAGCGTCGATATGTATAATAACATCCACTAAATAGTGGAGAAATCAATAATAAATTACAGTTTCCGAAGCGAAGCGAGGGCGGGTCGCTAGTTTACTATAAATAAGTACATACATGTACACTTTTTTCAGATTACCATTTTGAAGACAAGTTTCAAAACAACATATTAGAGAAAATGTTTTTAGATGAAATCTGACGACGAACGTTCACGTTACGTTACGTTATAATATCTTCTCAGCTATAAAATCCGACTTATAGAAATACCGAGGCAAGGTAGCTTCCGGCGGCGTCTTAGGAAATGACATCGTTATTAGGTTTACGTTGAGTCTACCTCTAAAGCGGCAACAAATTTCAAATTTATTTATTTTTCCATACTAAAATACGCAGCGGGAAAAACGTTTTACATTACCGACGTAAAATTGTGGTGCCCGCGGTTGAACGCTTCTAAGCAATGTATTAATTAAAACAATTGCTGCTGATGACTCGGGAAACGATTACATCAAAAACGAATATTCCATTTCAAAACGTAGACTAATATAAAACAATATTTTAATTCAATCCATTGTTGACGCCTGTTAATATTGCTGTTAATATCTATATATTAATACGTGAAGCAAAAACTTTGTATACCTTTTTACGAAAATTGCGCGGACGGAAGAGTATGAAATTTTCCACACTTATAGAGAATATAGAGAAGAAGTGCACAATGCTAATTTTTTTTTTAAATAATGCATAAAAGATACATTAAATCAATAAAGAAAACATTACACACACTACATACCATTTGACGCACACACGCATGGATACTAAGTATTTATTGTCAAACTTTTGTACTTGACGTTTGTGGTCAAACTGAGAATAGATTAGATATTGTTTGTCTTTATTAATATTTTTTTATAGTGTAGCCTTGGCGAAATTTGTGATTATAAAATAAAATACAATCATAATAGTGTACAAACTTACAATTCCAATTAATTCTGTTTGATTATCGTTAGTGAATAGTAATGAAATATGTCCGCACGTTTTTAGTAGTTTCTGTACTTACAATATAAATTGTTTGAACACGTGCGCCTGCATGTAAACGTTGACATAATAACCGAATATTAAATTATATAAACACCGTTAATCCTTTTGAATTTTAATTAATAATAAAGAACGTTCTTCGTTTTGCAAGTATTCGTTAACCGAAAAATAGTGTATTGTAATTTTGTAATGCTTATTCGAAATTTGAACATCATACGCTTTGGATCGGGCCGGGTCATCGACGAAGAATATATCATGGAGATCTTTAACTTCCGCATTTAGAAAACCAACCTCATAATCATATAAATACCAAAGTAAATTTTAGTAAGACTTTTGTGTGTTTAGCTTGTACGAAAGATAGTAATATATTGTATTACTAGCTGACCCGGCAGACTTCGTAGTGCCTCAAGCGATAGATAAAAGACCTAAGCTTTTGTATAAAATAAACATAAAACAAACAAAAAGAATCCGCCCGACGAAAATTGTTTTTTTATTTAATTACGAGCATTTTCATATTTAACTACCTTTTAAACCTTCTCTGGACTTCCTCAAATAATTTAAGACCAAAATTAGCCAAATCGGTCCAGCCGTTCTCGAGTTTTAGCGAAACTAACGAACAACAATGAATTTTTATACATATAGATTTTACAATGTAGATTTATTTATTTTCTACTTAACCATCCAATACGATCATTATTAGTAAGGCTACGTTTTTATTGAAATCACTAAAATCCTTCAGATTTTTTAATAACGAATCAAAAGAAAACGTACAAATGACCAATAATGAAGCAAATAGTACATATTATTAACATTACAGTAAACTTGAAAAAACTCCTTTGAAAATTTTAGAATAACAGCAACGCAGACGTTTCCTTGCTAATCTTTCGTTTTGCCTATTTAACTATTACTAGATGTCCCGCAGTAGTCGAAATTCGACTATAATTAATTGGAATTGTAAGTTTGTACACTATTATGATTGTATTTTATACTTCTATAATCACAAATTTCGCCAAGACTACACTATAAAAAATATTAACAAAGACAAACAATATTGAATCTATTCTCAATTTGACAACAGACAAGAACAAAAGTTAGACAATAAATAGTATGCATGCGTGTGTGCGTCAAATACATGGTCTGTAGTGTGTGTAATGTTTTTTTTATTGATTTAATGTATCTTTTACGCATTATTTAAAAAAAATATTAGCATTGTGCACTTCTTCTCTATATTCTGTATAAGTGTGGAAATTTTCGTACTCCTCCTTCCCCGCAATTTTAGTAAAAAGGGATACAAAGTTTTTGCTTCACGTGTTAATATATAGATTGTGGAAACGTAAAGAACGAAATGGTGGAAAGAAACGAACAGAGCTTGAACACCGAAAATTTTATGGATATACTAGCGGACCCGGCAGACTTCGTAGTGCCTCAATCGATAAATAAAAGACCTAAACTTTTGTATAAAATAAACTTGAAATAAACAAAAGGAATCCGTCCGACGTGGGATACATCAAAGGGAAAACAAAATTGTTATTTTTATTTAATTCCGAGCATTTTCATATTTATCTACCGTTTTAACCTTCTCTGGACTTCCACAAATAATTTAAAACCAAAATTAGCCAAATCGGTCTAGCCGTTCTCGAGTTTTAGCGAGACTAACGAACAGCAATTCATTTTTATACATATAGATTTGGGGGATTATTCCTTTTTTCTTTTAAAGATTTGGGACTAAACAGAAATAATTGTCCTTTATTCTTTATACACACATATAATGTAGGTAATTCTTATACACGAGTTGCGTTATTATCTCGTAATGGTTTATTTTCACTTTTGCGTGAAATTTAATTGGACTTTGGAAAGTTTCTTCTTTCGTCACGAGGCCTTGAAATAAACATTTAAAATATCAGGGTAGAGAAATACATAGATAGCACCAACGTCATAAAATATAAACGATTATTTTGTAACAAAGGTAATCGATCTGTAATATGTATACATGTATTGACGTCTTTCACGGATATCCCTTTCCTCGTCAAATTAATTAAACATTTCCGTAAATCTAGATGCGTTCCGGTTTTTAGTTAGAGCAGCTGTTATTCTATACTACTAATATATCATAATGGTTGTAGAGCGTTTTATGAGTATATACAGGTATATACCATCAACTTGTTTATTTCAGCCGTGAAATAGTAGTTTGGAGAATGAAACAGCAGTTAGACTCCACAATTAAGACTTACACTTTATGTCTCTCTATGTAGGTCGGTGACTACATTCGCCTTACAATGTTAATGGATTTACGGTAACAACTTAACACCGGGTGAACCGTGAGCTCGTTCACCCATCTACGCGAAAAGATGATATGTTAAAATAACGTCATCCACTGTTTTGTTTTATAAAAACGAAACTCCGACTTGTACATTTTGTTTGATATTATCGTCCATAATTTGATGAATAATACATTAAGCTGGTACGTGCAATTCGGCGCTAATTACCAATCGCTTGCCACACAGCTCGAGAAATAACATTATTATAGAATGAAACTCATAATTTTACACACGTTTTGTTGCAAAATAATTTTTGGTAGACTTTTTTTTGTGTCTTCCTTAACAACGCGACAGCTATTAGCATAATAACGAGTTATGGAGTGGTACGTCCGAAACCAATTTTATTTGTTTTTTTTTTTCTAAAATTTGAAGTGTTATTTAGCAAAATTACTCAATGCGACAACGAAACATTAACAGACCAAGTTTGAGTACTTTCTGGACATTTGTTAATATCAATGGGCAGACGAGACGACCAATCAGGTGCCTGCAGACACCATAACGTGAATTCCGCTGCCCATTTTGACACATAAAGTTGAAGGCTGAATCGCATTGCAACAATGCACTATTCAACCCTTCAAACCGGAACGCATCATGGCGTAACCATCACCATGCACCATCAACAAGCCCCAGTTATCGCCAAACATCTGAACTGAATCGTAATATACCAAATGATGAAAATGACAAACATAAGGAAATCTTATTGTTAGTACATCCCGAAATTTTGGATGGGTTAGAAAAACAAACTGCAAACTGTCTGTCTGCTACAAAAAAAGCGATACTCAAATCATATATCATCTATTCGTGTAAAGCATTTGAGACCTTGTCAACTGTAGCAACGATTCATTATGCACTACCTGCATAGTTATTTCTGCACAAGATAATCATTTCGGCTGCATAATTTACAAATAGTAGAATAGAGAGCATTGCAAAGAATACAGTTTTAGGAAGAGAGATTTCAACAATGAGATACTGGCTAATTGTTTTTGTTATAAGAAATATTCATTTTTTGGCGCACCTAATATAGACATTCCGAAGCAAATATATATTTCCCTCCGTAAAATTAAATTAAGATCTCACTGATGAAATCGATCTACATATAGGACATTTTCAAGCTTAATGTTAATGTTTTTGTTTTTTAATAAAACCAGAGGAATCATTTCACACTTCTAATGGCGCTCAACTCTAATAAGCATCATTGGTCAGCTAGATATAGCTACACCTACAAAGAGATTAAAAAAGAACATTTGCTGAACAAAAAAATGTAATAGAGGTAAACGATATTAAATATTCGTCTGAAGGAATTAAGTATTTAATTCAGATAATATTGACAAATGATCCTACCATGTACCTATCTTCGCAAGAGGAAGATATTTCCACAATCTCGCGGTATTTTAGCAGGTTCGGGTAAAACGGTGCCGTAATACGAACACAAAGTTTATAGAATACCTACTCGTCTCAGAGCCTTTACAATTCGTTACGGACGATTATTTTGAGATTTATCAATTTGGCCGTTGGGCGGATTCAAAATTACCCGAAACTGACATGAGATAGGTGTATGTATGATATCGTTATAAAGGTTATCTTTACTTTTACAGGATTATATTATTATGTTATCGATACCTTTAATACCGAGAATCAACAACATATTGTATAAGTATTACATACTTTAATTTTATCAGTAGTTTTTGGTGATGCGAACTAAAAGCAACTCTACATTGAGTTTCATGGTTTGCTATTTCACCAGACATCCAATACTATAGTTCATCCTTATACTCCCGATTAGGCGATGTCCCAAATGTTACAAAAGAATACAATGCGTCACCACAGCAATTTTTTTCAAAACATTTCGCTGATTTACTAAGTTAGAAAATTCATAGAGACGGTAAGTTTATAAACTTTAGCATTTATTCATTTTACTTTCGGAATACACTACTGTGGCACGCAATATACATACTGTGGCACAAAAAGAAACAGCATTTTTTCTGCAGTGTCTGTAGATCAAGAAAAAATATCTTATAGACTTAGTCTATGAATAAAACAATTTTTTAATGAAAAGAATGTGTTAGTTACTGGTTTATAGTCTCACCAATTAGGCCGACAGACGACCTAGTCTATTTTTAGTTCCCTTCGTTAAGGAACGCGGGACAATCCCAAAGTTTAATTAGGTTTAATCAGCATTAGCTTTTAAGGCCATTTTCAGTTTATGTCAATGGAAGTGATGAGACCTTTTGAAGTAATTTATATAATTAAATATGTAGTCAAGTAAAATGATTACCTTGATAAAAATGACAATTTGAGGCGTATTTTTGTTGTATATTTCTGGACATAATTCATCCAATTATCTTAAGTGTTTGTCCGGTAGGGTTTATAAGCCAATTTATGATACATATTGATATGATGATGATGATATGATATGATACATCTCTCCCTCCTACTGACTAAAACGTACATGTAGGTGGAAGGCACACATTCAAATTTTATGACTTTATAATCATTATTATAATCATATTCGGCTAGGTTTGCTGGTCGTATCTTTGACTTAATTTTGACCGATCGCTACTAAACTAAAAGCACGCGCTAGGCCACTTTTGAGTATTTCCTGAACATTTATTTCATCGTAATCGGTCGAATCGTTTTAACTCTCTACAAAACTTGCATACGCCCCTCATGACGTATACAAGTGTAGTGTTCGCTCACGCGGCCCGCACTAACTTGAAGCCCCTTCAGGTTATTCAATCCCGATTCTGCAGGATAGCCGTCGGAGCACCATGGTTCCTGAGGAACGTGGATCTCCACGATGACTTGGATCTCGACTCTGTCAGTAAGTATCTACAGTCGGTATCGCTGCGCCACTTTGAGAAGGCGGCACGACATGAGAACCCTCTTGTCGTGGCCGCTGGAAACTACATACCCGATCCTGTAGACCGAATGGTAAGCCGTCGACGTCGCCCAAAGGACGTCATTACGGATCCTCCAGATCCATTAACAGTGCTTTTGGGCACCACAAGCATCGGTCACCGTTCTCGCCGAACCCGTCGCTGGCGACGAAGGGCGCGACGAGCGAATTAACCCACAGACACAGCACACTGAGTTTCTCGCCGGATCTTCTCAATGGGTCACGTTTCCGATCCGGTGGTAGATTCTGCGAAGCACTGCTCTTGCTAGAGTCAGTGTTAGCAACACTCCGATTTGAGCCCCGTGAGCTCACCTACACACGTTAGGGCGAAGCTGAAATAGCATCTCAAGGCTATCAGCATAGGTAGGAAAAAAAAACAATCGTTTCAGAGTCTATAAAGAACATCCATACACATACTTACATACATATCAAATTTTATACATTTACATAGTATGTGTAAATAAGAATTTCAAATAAGACAACAGAAGCAACTAAATAAATTCAAGAACGTAAATACCTACCAACAATAATGATATAATATTTTCAATAATTACTGAATGTGAACATTGAAGACTTACAATGACAACAGATAATCCGACTTACAAGATATTTAAAGTTGCGGAAGTGTCCATACGTAGCGGGTAGCTATGCTAGGACATAAAATATTTGACAGATCCTTGCATCTCACTAACGACAATTTCAAATTAAGTTTGGATATATAGAAGAAGGTCCGAACAATAAGATTCGGAAAGTCTACCGAGCAATTTCTCCCGCTCGGTTGAGATCTTCCATTTGTAGCAGCTTTTATTACTACATCATCAGTTAACTGGTAAAGTTAATGCGAGAGACTTGGGCTTTTATCATAGCTTTTGTTTAGAATAATAATTAAAATATATAAAGTATTTTTTATTTTATTCATTGTCGCTTTGTATCATCGAAATATACATATATCTTCACTCTCTTCGCCCTCTTTGTGGCTGTGCTTCTTGTGCTGCGTAAATGTGCTCATTGAAACTTTTCGGGTGGTTTAATTTTACAACACTTCACATACACTGTCTACCACGTCTGTCATGCCATCTGAGGGTTCAATATCCCTACATAGTATAAAACAAAGTCGCTTCCTCTGTCCCTATATCAGTATGTATGCTTTAATCTTTAAAACTACGCAACGGATTTTGATGCGGTTTTTTTTAAAAGATAGAGTGATTGAAGACGAAGTTTTATATGTATAATACCATCTATTAAATAGTGGAGAAATCAATAATAAATTACAGTTTCCGAAGCGAAGCGAGGGCGGGTCGCTAGTAAATTATATAATGTTATTTCGCAAATTGAATTATAAAATGAAAATAGTCGGAAAATTTATTTTTATTTATTTTAGTTGTGTCTCGCCTCTGCAGCATATCCGGCTAACATCTGGACTGGTGTTGCTTGTAAATGTTTAATAGTTCGATGTTCGGTTGTGTGCATAACGATAAATGTGTCGACGCATCTGTTACAGAGAAACACGTAGTGTGGTTAGTTTCGTCGAGATGAGGTCGTCGGCCTTGTGGGTCCGAGACAGAGTTGTTAGTGAAAATTTCAAAACAACGATCTCCTTATATAAAACTTTATATACGGATATAGAGATGGTATGGACTTTTCTGCAACGGTTTTAATATCGTGGCCGTAAATATACTTTTATATCCGTTTTAAATGAGTGAGTGTTTTAAATTACTTTAAGTAGGTATTCGAACTTTTTAATTATTGCATATATTTTCCACCAGTGGTTACTGTAATATGTGATTCACATCTGACATATCAACGGACGGATAACGGATATCCATCCTATCTCTCAAATTCGAACGCATTCATGGTAGGGTACAGTACAAGCTCAACCGGGTAGACTACACTTTCCTTCCTGCGTTTGCCGAAAGTGAATTTTGCCTCAAGTTTGAAGGGAAGGACATCCATTTTGCTATTATAATTGGATCTTCACTATTTTGTCTATGTAAACACGATATAGAATCTATGAGCAGCATTAACTGTTTAACATGTGTAATCTATCCATCGTTTCCAACAATCAACAAAGCTTCACGGGAATTTATGTATACAAATAATTACAGATCTATTCAGCCCACAGACGTCCACTGCTACATATAGAGGCCTCTCCCAAGCCTCGCCAAAGATCAAATCAGACGAATTAATTTCTTGTTTTGCACATTCTTATATTCCATTTTAAATTCCAACCTTTTTAGATCCATTTAGTACATTAGACGACATACGATTTAGGTTCAGAAATTAAATAGGTTTTATAGAACATTTTTTTAACTATTTTTTTTGAGTATTAGTTACTTTTTTTTAACTCGGCAAACTTTAAATCGAAAATAAATTTAAAAAACCTACGTAGATGGCAAAAATTCTTGAGAAATTATAACTGATGCGATGAATTTCTATAGGTTTTACTTTAATGATATATATTTTTTTAAGATCTTATAAATAACTCAACGATATGTGATAGATTTTGAAGTTCAAGGACCTCCCCAAAAAACTACTTCAACCAATATGATAAAATACTAAAGCAAACATAATTATAACGCAATTGCCACGTGTAAAATAGACTTAGCTTACAACGTAAACAGATTTGAAAATAAACCAAACAAAAAAATTCCCAGTACGAAGATACTAAGTTCACTTCGTCCATAAACGAACGGGTAATGAACTTAATGTTTTTGCTCATAGATTTAATTGGACTGTTCTATTGAGGCCCTGTTCATTTGATGGTTGAGATCGACATATCCTCGAGGCGTAACGTTAAATGTTCGTACAAAATGTACAGTTTCTGATACATATATCCCGCCCGTACTGAATATTTCTCAAACAGAATTATATAATAATATAATTAAACTCTATACGAAGTTTTGTATTGTGAAAATATACGATTTTTAAATCTATAATTCCTTGCGAATCATTCTTGTTTCCAGTCCTTCAATAATGTCATCTGCGTGTGTCTTCTCAAACACTCTTCCATGATCACTTGTGTTACTGAAAGCAGCATTTTTTTCTCATTTTGATCACTTTCCTTGTCGAAGCATGTTAAGTAATCAGAGTTTGGGTATACTTTGTGTCTCGTACGTTTTCCGATAAACAAAATGTAGGAGGATAATCCGAAAATGCCATTTATTATGAAAAAAGTCATATATAACTAACATATTATACAGTAACATGGGTCAATCGTCAATCTTAGCTGTTGTAATTCTTAACATAAACTAACCACAAGTGGCAATTAGAAGGCACTGATGACGTCATTCAAATGCTATCGATCAAGTCGTATTTCCTCAGCGAATGAGGACCGGCGACACGCTCCGCTCACTCGAAATTAATGAAGTCTATTTGCCTGCATAATCGCCTAGCGACTAAGCTTGTTTACAAACAAGGATTGAAGTCTATGTTATACAAACTAACTGTACAAACGCAAGACTAACTAGCTCAACGAGATGGCCAGTCACGTATTTGTATTAAAGCAATGGGGCCTCGGGGATCGTTCCGTATCAGTCTTGTTTATTTCTGCTTCGTAGCAGCATTCGATGCAAACGGGAAGCTGAGCTCATATCTCCCATCCCATCTCAATAGGGAATACCAGTACCAATCTTAAATAATGACGTCGAAGGTCCCCTATTGGGCAAAACATTCTTCGGGTACCTCCTTATATCATAAATAAAGCCCATTATTTAAATTCATATTCGATACTAACGCCAAATCATTTCCAAATTTACATAGCCAAAATTTAGGCAGCCTTTCTTAAAATTTAAAATGACATTAGTTCATATTCTATGGTACCTATATCATGATTGGCAAACTCATGTACACCATTTGACAGACCTTCTATTTATTTCTTCTGTATACGACCATATCCTTATATCCGTCCTTGATATAAATGAAATCACAAATACCAAATCACAATTCGCAGTCACGTTGACTTTCTATAAATGTGAACATTTAAGGATAGGGTCGTACCGTGTTTCTTATTCGCTCATGAATTCACCTCCAACCTATTACATTTAACACTATATATTACGGGGACATCGATTTTCGGAAACTCAACTTCATTGGTCGATTTGTACTCTGAATTCGACCTTTGCGAGCGTAACGCTAAAACGAAAAAAGGTTTTATGACATTTCTGTGAACGAAAGCTTTTGTGTGTAACATTATCATTCCATATTATGTTATATTTTTAAAGGACCCATTGATCTTAACGAGAATTCTTGTTCGTATTTTTGTGAAAGTTAACAGAGATAAAATGTGTATGTGGATGTCAAATCGAAATTCACATACACTCGTCCCACAATAACGACCGGACAAAAACAGTTTCCCTTCTATCCCCAAGTGCACCTGCTTGGTTTGATTAGTAGTTTCCGCCCCAATCCCAGGCAGTATTGTAAATGCACATGTAACGACGTTCCCTGCATACACGTGCATTAAGCGTGACCGAAAGCTATCAAGATATTCTGTTGCTTCCCCCTCTCACCTGTTTCTAGGATGAATTTCGACGCAACGTCAGATTTTTTAGCTGATAACAAAACTTTGTAACAACAGACATGCTTCTATTGCCTTTTGTGAATATTATAACTTTTCATCATACTTGGGTTGATGTATCAAAATGCTTGGTCTTCTACATAATAACCATGAAAATTATTAAAATTTTATATTCCCATTTGTTTTACTAAATTTACTTAGCCGTGGTTTGTCTCTTAAGTAGATATAGTATTCATATTAAACAACAAGGGAAAATAAACGTAGGTTACGTTTTCCCGAAGTATTTTCCTGTAAAGTATGTATATGGTATATACAACAGGTAATAAATTTATATTATTTATGGTAAAATATCTTATGAGTCCTCATGGATAGGAACCAACACACTGCCTGCTGCGAAGCAGTAATGGCTTCCGGTTTGAAAAGAGAAACAGCCGTTAAACTGGAACCATTGGGACTTACATTGCGGGTATAGACACGCTAACTACATTCACAAATATTACGAAATGTGAATTAATGAAGAGTGCTAATTTTAATTATGCCTCGCGTACCACGAAACAACGTGCTCCTATCGGATTTGCAAAATGGATATTTGCTATATTAAAAATGGAGCCGGGAATTCGGCTTTATATTTGAAGAAATTTGCTGTGTGCCGTCAATTGTTTACATTAGTGTCAAGGTGGATAGCTAGTGAATGTGTCAATTTATACCAGATATTTCAAAAGAATGAAAACCTAGTTTATTAATAATGATTTTTTATGATTGAAGGATTACTGGTGGCCCGGAGGCTTACCCAGTTTCACCAGGACAGGTGGGCGACATTAATAATGTAAATAATAATCCATGACATATCAATAAAAGTCTCTGGGCACGAAATTGACAATCAAGCGTTAGATATACATGGCGGCCGTAATCAGGGATTTTTCCTACTGGCTACTGGAAATACATAGCATACTGGACATGGACGACGGTAAATTTCTAAGACCTTAAGTAAAAATTCTGACTCCGACCAGGAATAGAAATGGTAAAATTGTCAGAGTCGCTAAACACTATTTCAGCAAGGCCAACAAGAATGGGCCTGTTATTTATAAAATGGTTCAATTTAAAATAAATTGTAATACTGAAAGTAGTGAAGGAATGAAAATCTACGTAATATAATGTAAAATACATTACATACATACATACATTAGGATTTTTTTCAAAAATTAGTACTACTTTTTGGGATGAACCGTTAGGGATGGCACCCAAGTAATACGTAAAATGGTCTTCTCATGATAAAACCTTTGGAATAATAAGCTTCCCTTCGTACGTTAAACCTACACATAATTTTAAATTATGAAGCGGCAATACCGAGATTATTTTCATATGAATAGCAAGAAAGTCTAAATATAACACATTTTTACGACTAACCGTCCGTAAGCAAAACTATTTAGAGTAGCCGATGAAAGGGCTATAAACGGTTAAGTATAATCCCTGAACCGACTTAACCTATATTTGTATTTCTATTTTGATAAGATCCACTATTAGTTCTATCACTTCCTCGATTCTTCGAATGGAATTCAGATTCTTATTTCTGTTCATTTTTTTTTTCTTTTAGTTTTAATCCTTTGAATTTGATATTGTGCTTAGAACTATGTACGTATTTAAACAAGTTTTTATTATCATGACCTATATTTATTTATCTATGCTAGGGAATCTTTCGACGTAATTTTCATCAACTTCAAGATGTCTGATTAACTTGAACTAGTGGTCGCGCAGTAGTCGAAATTCGACTATAATTAATTGAAATTATAAGCTCGAAAATTATTATTGTTCTATTGCCAACGAGACAAAGACTATTTACTATATTTCTATAATCACAGATTTCGCCAAGACTACATATACAAATAAAATTAAAGATAAACAATATTAAGTAACCTCTTCTCAATTTGACCAGACTCTAAGCAATAACAAAAGAGTATATACGTGTGTGTCAAATACATGGTAGAGTGTGTGATGTTTTTTTTATTAATTTAATGTATTAATAATGCATAATTAAAAAAAAACATTAGCATTGTGCACTTCTTCTCTATATTCTCTATAAGTGTGGAAAATTTCATACTCTTCCGTCCGCGCAATTTTCGTAAAAAGGAATACAAAGTTTTTGCTTCAGGTATTAATATATATGTCTATACCATACGTGTCAAGGACTGAAGCTTTTTTTTTTATAATTGCTTTATTTTAAAACTGTTTAGCAAAACTGTCATCACGGGGCCTTAAATCTATATTACTTGGACAGTTTTTTCATGTGTGTACCACTAGTGTTTTTCTCTTAGAATCATTTACTGAATCTGTAATGACATAGCTAGGTTAACCACAGAGCGTGGTCGGTGAAACGAAACCGTTGTCACTCGTATTACTTAATGTCATTGAATGTTACGGTTTGTGATAAATTATAATCGTTTCGACTCTTGAGAGGCATGCGAATTTTACTCTCGAACAAAACACGGAGATCTTCTTAGTTGTTTTGTCATTATTGAGTTGCTGTAGAGAATCGTGATTTAGAGTTTGCAAAGTATTTAAATTAATATGTATCGTTTTTTTTTTATAATTATTCGACGGCTCGCGTGGTTTTCTTACCTAACTGGTGTATTATTCGTAGTAAGGTATATTGTGAGCCTGCAAGGATCGCCGATCTGCTTATTTATGTCGGGTACCACGTGTAGCGGTAGCTTTCAAAAAACAAGATATTTGACAAATACCTAAATCGTTTTGATGAATTTTTCCAGATAAGTTTGCCTAATAATAAATATATTGAAGCTATGAACATTAAGACTGACGGCCTACCGAGAAATATTAGTTGACATCGTTTTCCATTCTGGTAATGAAATCCCTTCCTCTTCACAATTAATCCAATGATTTCATTCAAAAAAAATGTTCTTTATTTATCGAAATGAAACCTCTTATTTGAACACTATAGCATCAATATGTATAGCGCCCCAATGCCACGCCAGTAAAATCCAAGATTTTTTGAACTTTAAAAAAGAACCGACTTCTAATATCGACTTATTCTCCTAAATCGAAACTTGACAACTTAATTAAACATTTTGCTTTACAATACTGAGGCCGATTAAAGGTAGCTCTGTTTATATTTCTCTCTCATATCTTTATTCAAATTCCAAAACAATTTAATAGGTTTTCTCGATAACGCTGAGTGATGGTAAATAATTATGAACCTCTTTGCTACCATGTTGTAATTTTTTTTTAAGAATGCGCGCTTTCTTTGTATGCGTCTAAGTTTATTTTATGGTGTGTTTCCTGTCTTTGTTTGATTCAATCTGTTTTCATACGAATATATCTTAATGTTAAACAGTTTCAAATACTGGCACGCTAACGATCTTCCGGAATTAAATTTAAAATAAAACGCAATTATCGTATTTTGTACCTGCCTATATCGCTATTTTTGGTTGATTACTGTAACTTATCTTTATCAAAGTTATTGGGCATCGAGAGGTCTGGATGATTCCTTGTCCCGTGTGTAAATCGTCCATAACTTCTATCCATAACAAAAGGAGAATATCGCAGCTAAGGGCTGTGAAATGCACCACATTATGTTATGTATCTACTCTTTATATACCTACGTAAATTCTTACGTCTTAAAACAGAAACTTTTTTGAAAAGCTTGTACCAATCCGGACCGTTTTAATGTTTTTTTTTTCCATAAAAAGAATGAATTGAATGAAAGTAAAATTGAAAAGAAGTGAATTTAGAACATTCTAGAATCGTTGAAATGCTGTTTATGTCATTCCAAAGGAATCTTTCTGTCATAAATAATAGTACTAGCAACGTACGATACGCGGCAAGCCAGTACATTTATTATATGAAAATAGTATTTTTTATATAAGCACCCGTCCGGGAGTAGCTGGAATAGCCCTATGGGCTACCAGTGGTTAGGTAGAAATAAACAAAACATACATCCATCAATAGTAACAGCGGAGAGTAACCGGATTTCCCGAGTTTCAAAAAAAAACTTTATATTGATGCTGTTTATTGTAGGACATAGGAGGTAGGTACTTCACACATGAGATGTATCCTTGACATCACAAAGGACTTCCACGCGTTCAGATACAACAGCGGAAGCAAAAAGCGTTGGCGATAATGTCACTGTGACATTGTATGACTGTAATCATGACATCTACGCAGTTAGGTCAACGTTCAAGGATCCTTAATTATGACATAGGACTTCGTTAATCTAAATTTTTTCTGTAACACCGCTATGCAGGTATCATTTTAGTTTGAAAATTTTAGATTATTTATTATACTTTTGATTATGCCAATCTTTGTGGCGAAGCTTGGGGGAGGTCTGTGTCTAGCAGCGACTATGGGCTGATAGAATATTATGCTGAATCTTACTTAATACGCTTTTATTAGCTTGGATTGTATCTACGTTTTTTTGTATTATATGTAACGGAATATTTGAACGTTATTTTTATCAACTTCAAGACGTGAGATTAATTTTAAATTGGCACACGCATCAAGGACCGATGACAATACAACATATTTTTTTTCGTTTTAATTACGCACAAATATCCACTGGATAAATCAGAAATCATGAATTGTTAGTTTGGTTTTATATTTAAGAGTGTTTTTTAGTTTTAAAATTATCTTTATAATATTTTTTTTATTTCTCTTATTGCTTAGATGAGTGCACCCTTCAAAGCGAAACGCATTAATTCTTCACGGCAGAAATAGGTGGGATGGTGATACCTACCCGTGCGGACTCACAAGAGGTCCTACCACCAGTAAAAAAACGTAGTAACGTAACGTTAGTAGTGAAACGTTCCTCTTTGATTATCATTGAATGTATAGAAAAAGGCAATTTGTTAAAGCTTCTCTACCACAAAAGGACTCTACGTCACTTACCTCGTCTGCGGGTTTCGTTGGCGTGATGGCAACAGTTTCGTTGAAGCACAAACAAGCGCAGTAATGACGGTTCGCGTCCACGTCCGTCAGCACGGACACGTAGAACCGCGGCTCCGTTCGTTCCGTCGATAGAGCCCATCCTTGCGGCTGACAAAACTAGTCGAAAGAAAACGAATTTAAAATTTAAAAAAACGAACTAAAATAAAAAAAAAATTTTTGTTCAAGAGCAAGAGCAATTGCAATTTTTTTTATTGTTTATATGGGTGGACGAGCTCACAGCCTACCTGATATTAAGTGATTACTGGAACCCATAGACATCTACGGCGTAAATGCGCCACCCACCTTGAGCTATAATTTCTAAAAGGTCTCAAGTATTGTTACAACGGCTGCCCCACCCTTCAAACCGAAATGCATTACTGCTTCACGGCAGAAATAGGCAGGACGGTGGTACCTACCCGCGCGGACTCACAAGAGGTCCTACCATCAGTAAATTATGAAGTTATTTGCATCTTAAGCTTAATTATTTAGGAGATGGCGATAGGCAATCGCGTCAACGCTCGCAAGTGTTAGCGACTCCTAGACACTGCTCTGCTGCGTTTGGAGGTAGCTTCCGTTACTTGGCCTCTAAATGTTCGAACAATATTCCTCCACCTATCCGGCACCAGAGAACACTAAGTTCTTTTAAAGCAAATTTAAAAGAATATCTTCTGAATATGCAAATTAAATTCGAAAATATCAATTTTAACTATTCCGTGCTGTAATTGTGAATTGCAATTGTAATTTTTTATAATTTAATATAATATATGTATTTCATTGTTGTTGTTGCAGTTATTGTTGTTATTCTAAGCTCAGATAATGATTGGTCGGTCTGATGCTGGTGTGCACGTAGGGCCGCAGGATCTGGCGGAAGATCAGCGCCCCAGTACCGATTTTCTCGGTAGTATTAGGCATTGCTGAGCCGGTAACCCTTTCCAAGCCTCATTATTTTTCTTTTAATTTTTGTTTCGTTTTTGGTAAATTTGTGTTTGGAATAAATGTTTATTATTATTAAAAGCTTATCATTAACCGCTGTATTGCTGCGGCTTATGGAAAATGTAACATGAAATACAAACCTATTTGTTGATACGCATTGCACGCTACCTGTACACTAAGCTGCAAACAACTGTGCATAGTTTTAACAGCTACTGTCTGTGGCTAGTCTAATCTAGTCTAGTCTGTGTCATATCCCGTTTGATGGTTGAATTAACAATTTTTTTTTTATTTCATTAAATATTTACCCATCCTATGCCGTCGTGAAATGGTACGTCGTCCCAGTTTGTTTCGGGAAATCGCTGGAGGACAACGCCGCTGTTCAGGCCGCCTCCTGGAACAATATACGGAAAATAAACTTTATTTACTGTTCCTAATTTTTTTTGTTAACGGTGGGTGAAATAGCTCATGGCTAACCTGGTGTTAAGTGATCACCGGAGTACATAGACATCAACTACGTAAATGCCTCCACCCACCTTGAGACATGAGTTCAAAATCTCAGCTTTTTGCGCAATACTGCTTGCTTCATGGCAGAAATAGGCAGGGTTGTGATACTACCCGTGCCATCTCATAATACGCCCTACCATTCTAATAAGGCGCCCTGCCACCGGTATTAATTTAACATTTAATTTTAATGTGATCAAAAGCATACTAATATGTATATACCTAGTCAGGTCATAAATTCTGTCACATGTTTAATGTAAAATAATTGAAACAAGTTTATTCATTATGTAACCATTCATTTACCAAAATGAACTTAACAAAATATTCAAAATGACCTCCGTGATTTTGAATACAGTCCTTCAATCTGCGCGGCCAGTCGTCTATCGCAGCACGAACGAGGTCCATGTCAATATCGGCGGCTGCCTTAATCAAGGATGTCTTGACTGACTCCAAATTGGGATGAGGCTTTGAGCACGCCTTTTCCTCCAAGTGTTGCCATATCTTGTAATCTAACGGATTCAAATCTGGACTGGAGGAGGGCCAGTCTTCGTGCCGGATGAAGTCGATTTCACGCGCCGCCAGCCAGTCTTGTGTGCTCTTCGCTCTATGAGCTGGCGCCGAATCTTGTTGGAATGCCCAGTGCCTGTTATTGAACATGGTATGAGAAACAGGTTCCACAAGGTTCGTCAGGACTGTATTTTGATACACAACTGCATTCGTTTTTACACCTTTCTCACAAAAATGTACCTCTGTTAAGCCCCAATAAGAAACTCCCAACCATACCATGAGCGAGGATGGAAAATGACCTNCACTACAATACATAAAAGAAAACCACGTAATACAAAAATAATTACTATCCCTTTCTTTCGTCGGCTTAATATTCTTACAATAAACGGCAGGCTAATCCCGATGCGACGCGGTTGCGTCGGCGGTGATCAAAGAAAAATCTAAACAACGAAGTCAACAAAATATTTTTGACAAGTCAGTCACGCCGCGTCCACCTTATCGATAAGAGGTCAAGTGATAGTGCAAATAAAATATCTCCCATATTTCGCTATGTCTTTTCGGTCAGTGACCTCCTAGATCAGCTGATTTGACGCCTCTCGACTTTTTTTTGTGGGGGCGAATTAAATCGCTAGTTTATAACACACAGACAATAAGTGCCGAAGAACTAAAGAATAAGATAATAACCGCCTTTGATAAAGTGAAAAGTGACATTGCAGTATTATCTAAAATAAAACAACAAATACGAAAACGGTCATTAAAGTGCATTGAACAAGGGGCGCGGCGAGTAGGTTTCTGTGTGTGCGTGCGCAGCGGAGTGCGTGTGAATCGGTGACCATTTTATTTCCACGAAATTGGAATAACTAATTTCAAAAATAATCAATGTTAACGCACATATAAATAATATTTGGTGTATGCATAGCGTTTATACTATTAAAGTCTAATTGGGGTGTTTGAGGGTGTGCGTTAAATATGTTACATGTTGTATAGTGCCATGTCACTGTATTACCGAGCACTATTTTATTAACTTGGGTAGATGAAGGATTAGTCAGAGCGCTGAATAAGCACAGAAGAGAGGAATTAATTCGAGAGACTAGGAATTTTGGTGACATTTGTGTTAAAAACAATAAGTTGGAGGAACTTGGTGAAGATCAACCGCGCACCGATGGCGAATGGTTTTGCTATAAAACGGAGACGACAAGTATGTTACTGGTGGTAGGACCTCATGTGAGTCCGCACGGGTAGGTACCACCACCGCGCCTATTTCTGCCGTGAAGCAGTAATACGTTTCGGCTTGAAGGGTGGGGTAGCCGTTGTAACTATACTGAGACCTTACAACTTATATCTCAAGGTGGGTGGCGCATTTACGTTGTAAATGTCTATGGGCTCCAGTAACCACTTAACACCACGTGAGCTGTGAGCCCTTCCACCCCTCTAAGCAATAAAAAAAAAATACAAAATTATTATAGGATAACTTATCGGCGAAAGATAACCGAGTTTACCATTATTAACAGGATTTTTTTCTTTTCATAATTAAAAAATAACAAAGTTAAAAAACAAAATCCTCTCATTGCGTATTCAGTAGAGACGGCCTGCTTCGAGGACACAACCATGCATATTCCCGGTCACGTTCCGACCCGTGCTGGAATTCCGATTATTTTAAACATTAACGGTTTAGTTAAAAAACGACACATACTACAAAATCGTGAACTTAATTTTTACAAGTGCAAAATTCGAAATCGGTAGACAGCATTCGACATTGCTTATGCCCATTAGCGACAGTCACCCTTAACCATCAAAGGGGCCTTGTGCTCTTACTGGCTTAGAACCTCTAGAAACCTCTATCGTAATATCTATAAATCGCTGTTATAATATTACCGAAGAGTGACATAACACGGACGTAGCATATTAAATATTACAACAAACAAGTTTTAGCATTTTTGTATTTAGTTCCATTAAATTTAGTTTTATTGCAAATCACTTTATTTATTGCTTCTGATTGTTCTTTTAGACAACAAAAAAAATAGTACCGATATTGATTAAACGTCGGTTAAAAGTTTGATTAGGTCAACCTTGTTTATCGTACTATGGCCAATACTTTAAGAATTTCGTTCTGTAGGAGACTAGAATTTACCCTTTGCAGCCATGGCGAGCAACCAACTATCGTGATTCTCTATAGGGGTCAATCTTTAATTTCTCGCCAAGCTTGATGCTCAACAAGCAAGCTGGATTTGTAAACGAACCTGCAAACGTAACTGAAATTTCCTCCTTCTTTAGAGAAGATAGGATCTCTACTTGAGACGTACAGCACTGACTTCCTTACATATACCAGAATTTGCTGCAACACCTAACGTTACTTCAAAAGGATCGAGTAAGTCCATCTCCTGAAGTGCTACGTTTTAAAAAATTTTAGTGTGAAACACAAGCATGTGTCTTTAAGCGCAATCTTTGACCAACTAAAAACACAGTAGCTGCTAAATATCGAACAGGAAATAGGTCCACATGGCGTTTGGCCACGAGCACGTATACTTCTTAACTTAGCGTAATATCAGGATTCAAGGGACGCGGTCAAAGATGCTTGAGCGATGAATGGTATTTAGATCATTAATATGTACGTTTGTAATCGTCGATGCATTGACCAGTCACGAAGATTGAGACCACATAAAATAAATGATATTATGCACCTTGTTTCCTTCAATGTTATTTACGACTGGCATTTAGAGTACTCCGTAACCCATTGACATTAAAAGGATAATGAAGGCGCAAACCAAAACAAACATGTTTGGTATGAGCCCATGTCAACTTGGCGCAATGTCCACCATCTTTTTTTTTTTTTCTTTGTTGGGTGGACGAGCTCACAGCCCACCTGGTGTTAAGTGGTTACTGGAGCCCATAGACATCTACGACGTAAATGCGCCACCCACCTTGAGATATAAGTTCTTAGATCTCAAGTATAGTTACAAAGGCCCACCCTTCAAACCGAAACGCATTACTGCTTCACGGCAGAAAAAGGCGAGTTGGTGGTACCTACCCGTGCGGACTTACAAGAGGTCCTACCACCATCTATCGTGATTCGAATGCTAATTTTGACAATGATATAAGAGTATTCCATGAAAAAAGCGTCTCACAAATTACTCTAATCACTCAATTGCAAACATGACCTAATATTGAATGATGTCAGTAATGCGGTCGATTCGAAACCTATACAAAAAAAAACACAACATTGAATGAAACGTGGGATTTGAATTGCATCAAGCAAAAATAAGGAAATGAACAATGCTTTATTGTTGAAGGTTAGTTACAACGACTTATAGGATCTATTGTCAAGTTCGAAGATCCAATGGTAGATTGATAAACAAGATTAATCGTAAAGAACTATTACGACTTTTATTGACAAACTTAGCGATCGTATGTATGTATGGTATTTTTTATACTTTTATAGTTTTCATACAAACATTTCAGGTTAGCAACAAGGGTCAAGATGAAGCTATAATAAATATAATATAGTAGGATGCTGGGCTGGGATTTTCGAACTATTGTCAGTTTAATTAAAATAAAGGATTTCTTAAAGTTCAGCAGTCATTTGAAATTAACAATTAAGTATAATATTCATGTCATAACTGCTAAAAAATACGTGATTCTAATGACAGTCACATATTTTTGGTAGCTCTAATCAGAGCTCGTTTGTTATTGCACTAGTTGGGTGGAGTAACTGAGAGATCTCTATAGGTTAAGTGGCTACCAGGACCTATAGACAACTCAGCTTTCTCACCTTGAGACGTGAAAGTCGAAGTTTCAGTTACATTGGAAAACGGCTGTGTTCAAACCATTTTTTTATTGCTTAGATAGGTGAACGAGCCCACAGCCCACCTGGTGTTAAGTGGTTACTGGAGCCCATAGACATCTACAACGTAAATGCGCCACCCACCTTGAGTTCTAAAGATCTCAGTATAGTTACAACGGCTGCTCTACCCTTCAGACCGAAACCCATTACTGCTTCACGGCAGAAATAGGTAAGGCGGTGGTACCTACCCACGCGGACTCACAAGAGGTCCTATCACCAGTAAAACCTTCAAACTGGAATGCATAATTGCTTTGGACAGAAATAGGTTTTATAGTGATAAAAACAATAAGCCCGCCCGTGCGGGTTCACAATACTCGATAATACTACACTTATTTATAGCATGATCTAGCTTCATAAGGCCGTTTATGATGGGCGATTTTCGAAATATTTATTCATGAAAACCTAGGAGTGGGTAATATCGGTTTTGCCGCGTATCGAATCGTATCTATATATCGAGGATCAATATCGGATATTGAATCTATATATTTTCTGAATCTATATATTGATGGATGTTAGTAGATTTTCTCGATTCATGATATTTGAGATTTGAAACGATACGCTGATATAATATCGTAGTAGATATAGATTTAAGTCAACGTTATACGGTTGGTTTTCTGATATCAATATATAATATGATCTTAAAGTAATAAAAAGAACATGAAAATAAAAATATCAAAAAAACTTTCCTTCATGCTTTTACCAGGCTTAGGACTGGCTACATNAAATATTAACAATTTCATAACTTAGACGACGCAATCTTGTTTAATATATTTATAAGAAGAGGTCCACGAAGCGAAATAATTTTAAGGTAATTATTTAAACATTTTTTTTAGTTTAGAAGGATGATGGAAATTGGAAATTTTTTTCTTAATTAACAATCGTCTAGAATATTGAAAAATATGTTTTTATAAAAAATTCCAAAGGGAATAAATTTTCTAAAGTGTTTAGATTATGCAATAATTTTTTTAGATTTTTCAATTAACTTTAAGTACTTGAAAAAAATTTTTTTAAGTGACGTACTCGCTTTCGAGGCCGTGCGCGGAACCTAACAATGGCGCACGGCGGGCTATTTTCAGCGTTAAATTAAAATTATAAATAATGGAGCTACAGTTCCGGGAGTTGGAACTTTTTTTTACTAAATTTCCTCCTCTTTCAGGATCTTTTTTTCAAATTTCGAAAATATTTATAGTTTACGGACAATAAGCCATAAACGAAACGCTATTTTTTGAAGGTGTTTAATTGTTAATAACTTTTGGAATTTTTTATGTGCTAATTCAATTTTTTAGCACAATGGTCTAGACATTATTCCGAATCTAATGAGCTAAACCACATAATTTTAGCAGTAGTATGTCGAATTAACACCATTTTTAACTTGTCGACTAGACTAGTAAACCAACGTAGCTATGTATGTGTATATTCACGCGGACAGTTTTTGCTTCGATTTTGTACGTGTCCCTTTATCTAGTTACTATTGTTGATCGAAGATTTAGTTCCATTAAATTTAGTTTTATTGCAAATCACTTTCTTTGTTTATTGCTTCTGATTGTTCGTTTAGACAACAAACAAAATAGTACCGATATTGATTAAACGTCGGTTAAAAGTTTGATTAGGTCAACCTTGTTTATCGTTTATGTACTCAACACATGTTCACGATTGACTTCCACGGTGAAGGAATAACATCGTGTAATAAAAACCAAACCCGCAAAATTATAATTTGCGTAATCACTGGTGGTAGGACCTCTAGTGAGTTCGCACGGGTAGGTACCACCACCCCGCCTATTTCCGCCGTGAAGCAGTAATGCGTTTCGGTTCGAAGGGTGGGGTAGCCGTTGTAACTATACTGAGACCTTAGAACTTATATCTCGAGGTGGGTGGCGCATTTACGTTGTAGATGTCTATGGGCTCCAGTAACCACTTAACACCAGGTGGGCTGTGAGCTCGTCCATCCATCTAAGCAATAAAAAAAATAAAAAATCGTACTATGGCCAATATTTTAAGAATTTCGTTCTGTAGGAGACTAGAATTTACCCTTTGCAGCCATGGCGAGCAACCAACTATCGTGATTCTCTATAGGAATCAATCTTTAATTTCTCGCCAACCTTGATGCTCATAAATGGCTTTTGTTTCTTTCTTAAAATTCTACTTGTGTCCTACTTGGCTGTTTGACGATAGCCTCTTATCGAACCTGCAAACGGAACTGAAATCTCCTCCTTCTTTAGAAAAGATAGGATCTCGACTTGAGACGTACAGCACTGACTTCCTTACATATACCAGAATTTGCTGCAACACCCAACGTTACTTCAAAAGGATCGAGTAAGTCCATCTCCTGAAGCGCTACGTTTTAAAAAAGCTTACTGTGAAACACAAGCATGTGTGTCTTTAAGCGCAATCTTTGACCAACTAAAACACAGTAGCTGCTAAATATCGAACACGAAATAGGTCCACATGGCGTTTGGCCACGAGCACGTATACTTCTTAACTTAGCGTAATATCAGGATTCAAGGGACGCGGTCAAAGATGCTTGAGCGATGAATCGTCTGTATTCAAATCATTAATATGTACGATTGCAATCGTCGACCCATTGACCAGTCACGAAGATTGAGACCACATAAAATAAATAATATTATGTACCTTGTTTCCTTCAATGTTATTTACGACTGGCATTTAGAGTACTCCGTAACCCATTGGCATTAAAAGGATAATGAAGGCGCAAACCAAAACAAACATGTTTGGTATGAACCCATGTCAACTTGGCGCAATGTCCACCATCTTTTTTTTTTTTTTTTTTCTTAGATGTTTGGACGAGCTCACAGCCTACCTGGTGTTAAGTGGTTACTGGAGCCCATAGACATCTACGACGTAAATGCGCCATCCACCTTGAGATATAAGTTCTTAGATTTCAAGTATAGTTACAACGGCTGTCCCACCCTTCAAACCGAAACGCATTACTGCTTCACGGCAGAAAAAGGCGAGTTGGTGGTACCTACCCGTGCGGACTCACAAGAGGTCCTACCACCATCTATCGTCATTCGAATGCTAATTTTGACAATGATATAAGAGTATTCCATGAAAAAAGCGTCTCACAAATTACTCTAATCACTCAATTGCATACATGACGTAATATTGAATGATGTCAGTAACGCGGTCGATTCGAAACCTATACAAAAAAAAAACACAACATTGAATGAAACGTGGGATTTGGATTGCATCAAGCAAAAATAAGGAAATGAACAATGCTTTATCGTTGAAGGTTAGTTACAACGACTTATAGGATCTATTGTCAAGTTCGAAGATCCAATGGCAGATTGATAAACAAGACTAATCGTAAAGAACTATTACGACTTTTATTGACAAACTTAGCGATCGTATGTATGTATGGTATTTTTATACTTTTATTTTTTCATACAAACATTTGAGGTTAGCAACAAGGGTCAAGACGGAGCTAGTAGGATGCTGGGCTGGGATTTTCGAACTGGGCTGGATTTTGTCAGTTTAATTAAAATAAAGGATTTCTTAAAATTCAGCAGTCCATTGAAATTAACAATTTTATTATTCATGTTATAACTGCTAAAAATACCTGATTCTAATGACAATCACGTATTTTTAGTAGCTCCAATCAGAGCTCGTTTGTAATTGCACTAGTTGGGTGGAGTATCTGAGAGATCTCTATATGTTAAGTGGCTACCAGTGTGCTTAGTGCGAGTTTTTTAACGTTCTCGATAGCGCAAAAGTTAGCCCAATTTTGTATGCAGTAGGAACAGCGTCCCTAGCGGAAAACGTAGGCAAACGATCACAGTCCATACAAATAATATGAACTAACTTTTACGCTGTCGAGAACGTTAAAAAACTCGCACTAAGTACAGAGGACCCAAAGACAAGAGTTGTGACGTGAGATCGAAGTTTCAGTTACATTAGAAAACGGCTGTCGTCAAACCATCAAACTGGAATGCATAATTGCTTTGGACAGAAATAGGTTTCATAATGATAAAAACAATAAGCCCGCCCGTGCGGCTTCACAATACTTATTTATGGCATGATCTAGCTTCATAAGGCCGTTTATGATAGGCGATTTTCGAAATATGTATTTATTCATGGAAACCTCACCGACGTGTAGATACAAGCCCGTTGCTTACGAAGGGCGATCCCTATTTTAATCGTGGATAACGCAGAGGGACGAAATAGGTCAATCACATCAATTACCGAACAGTTCGTTACCAAGACTAATTTTGGACGAAATCTATTCAAATTAATCTCTCTGTGGTTTTAATGCGAAGATTGTCGATACATGAGAGAAATTTAAGTTCTATAATGAAATGGAAAACTCTTATTTCATTTTTTAATAAGTTAAACTCCTTTTATTGAAGTAAAACTTGTAATGAACAAAAAAAAATTCGGCTCTTCTTCAATTGAATGACATGAATATAAAACATGAAAATGAACTACAGAAAATATAATAAAAAGATAGAGTACCACGAATTATATGTTTAGATATTTTCGTTTAAGGTCCAAAAACAACTATTTTTGTTTTATTTAGAAGAGACTTGATTCATACATAAATAATTATAATAGCAGATAGTAACTAGGAATAACAGAATATTTGCTACTGTTTAAAATTTGTAAAACTTTGGATACCAAAGGCACAAAGCTACCGCACCAATTTCAAATAGACAATCCAAAAAAGGAAATGTTATGTATTTGAGAGAATCATTTTCTTTCAAGCAAGATTTTCACAAGTAATTTCTATGATCACCAGTAAAATTTTATAATCAGGTAGACAGGATGATGTCTTCAGTGACAGTAAACCCTTTTAGTTGAATTCTCTCCTCCGTACACTTGTCAACAAGCCACAAAAGTGAGATGCCTATCAAAAAAAACAGAAATCAAATAGCTAGATCATTATTTTCTGGATTGTAAACCCAAGAATAAATGCCCCAAAATAACAGCAGCAAAAAACTTGCTTAATGATGTTAACGGTATTTAATCGGACCAGGAATCAAAAGTGGACATAATACTATGGTAGCAAGAGTTACTTACTCCATTCCACTCCATAACTAATTCTACATTACAAAAATTTTTTGCAGCAATAAAATCCTGTTTATTAAACAAGACATATTGTATTGTTCAAGGCTAAATGAATTGGAACTAATTCATAGAAGCTAGGTTCTTACAACAGATTCAACATATTAAATAGCAGTGATGATAATTCTTTTTGTAGCATTTTCCTTTTTTATCTTTTTTTTATGAGTATTAAACACACATGAATTACATTCCATTTAGCTGATAAAAACATATTGTTATATTTTACTCATAGAATGACATACAACAGACAATATCCTGCAATGCATGCAAGACACATGTGAAATGCGTTGGATTTCCACATAATGATACAACTGAGATGCTCTGGCCAGGTAAAGATCAGATTTACACCAATTACACGTTAAGCCATCATACAATAACGTTTTTTAAAAAGCACTGCAGTAACAATTGAATGTGTACGAACAGCAAAACCGTCTACATGCATTGTAAAGGAGTTACGCTAGAACAGCCTTTCCTAAAATAACAAAAGAAGGTCATAACAATCTAAAAAAAGTGTTCTGCCATCTTCTACAAATTATTTCTTTGTAGATTAGTGTCCAATGTAGTAAAAACATTATATATTGATCATTTGATAGCTTTTAGAGGAAATTTATATCTCTTCTATGTTACCTCTCCATACTATATGAGGTTATCATAATTACTGAATCAGCAGGCAAGTAACGGAGGCAACTTTGCATAGTGTATAAATAAAATAGAACTTTTTAACAAACTATTAAAGGAAAGATAATGAACCACCACCATTAAGATAGATCAATGGACTGTATGACTCAATGCACTACTACTAATATCACTTTTTAGTTTGTATGAAAGATGTGTGGGTGACTATGACCAATTGCTCAACCACTAGCATTTCAATTTTAGAACTGTATACTTCTAAATTTAGTATATGCATTTGTTTTTGATTTAACATACATTTGTAGCTACAAACTAAAAACATTTTTATTTGAAAATTAAATTTAAACATATATCTGCTGCTTGGGAACTTAGTTGAGATTAGTTATGAATCAGTTTAGTCATTTAAAAAAACTCATAATGACGAAAATATTGGTTTATTAATGTGTTAAAAAAAATCCTCTCAGAATTTCTGTTGACATTACAATCCTGTAAGTAATCCTACTAAATAAATATACATATATTTATTTATTAAAATTTTATAAAAATTCATAACTGACGTAAGACTGGCTACGAAAATTTTGTCAAATTTGTTACAAAAAATAGGTAGGTAAGTTTCACGCGTTCATATGTAAATTACATTAGCCTGATTGTGA
Source organism: Bombyx mandarina (assembly GCF_003987935.1). Next base: position 6,303,164 of record NW_021011476.1, on the reverse strand, counting down.
ATCGAATAATACTGAAGGCAGTACATAGTATACTCACTTTCTTTTTCGTGGTCGAATCCCACTATAACAAAGTAGTCGACGAGCCTGGACATGGCAATCCTACGACAACATTCGCGCACAAACACCACAAATTCACTTTTTAATCAAATTACAACAGTTTATCTACATTTTAAACAAAAATCCGTTTCATTACACATTTTCTTCAGGTACATTCTAAACGTAAACACTATTTCCGCGCTTAATTTAATTCAGGACAAATCACGTAAACACCTGCTTTGTTTATCACTGTAGCAAGAAATTCGAAAACTAAAATAAAGATAAGAGATAGTCCGAACGCGGAGGTTAGTTGTCCGATGACATCAACTCAAACCGGTTTTCACAATCAATATTAAGTGTATAATCTATGTTCACAATTATAACATTTAAAAAAGAAAACAGAGTAATCGATATCTTTGCTATTAAAGTACTCTTGATTTTGATCAGGAGTTATTGCGGGTTTCGCAATAAATCATGACATTCAATGAAGACCATCACTCATACGACCGAACGACCGACGGACATTTCTGATTGATAGTATTAAGTGTATAATCTATGGTAATAACAACATTTGTCATTTTAGCGTAGTCAGTGCTGCTGCTTTAAAAAATGTTATACTTGTGAAAAAAAAAACGCTAAAAAATAGTCTTTATTACATGCGTGAATGCACAAGCTTTTATCGTCGTTCAAAAGCAGCAATGCTAATACAATTGAAAAGTTACTTTAAAAGACTCAATTTAAAAGTTACGAATTAGTGAGTCCATGATTTTTTAGTATGGCAATTTTTACGTAATTTTCTTTTTTGTATGGCAGTTGACTTCTTGTGATATCATTGCTGCCAAAGTAGTACTTACAAAATCTTTGAAGAAAATGTCTTATACTGAGATAAATCAAATTAAAATATGAAAAGGGATAAGTTGAAATGAAGTAAATGTTCCAGCAAAATGTTGGGAATTTACTGCAACGTTACAGACTTTTTGGAAGAACCTCAGAATCCACCACTAGCTTCTTCAATACATTTACCCCTACATACATATGAAATTTCCCGGATATCAAACTGTTACTAAGAGAACATTATTATTGAGCTATGATGATGATGACCTTACAAGCATCTTGGTATAGACTCTCTATCTCACTCGCATCCTTATCGGCCCCAGTAACCATAATCCAATCACAATAGTCGCTGATCGTTCACNCCTCAGAATCCACCACTAGCTTCTTCAATACATTTACCCCTACATACATATGAAATTTCCCGGATATCAAACTGTTACTAAGAGAACATTATTATTGAGCTATGATGATGATGACCTTACAAGCATCTTGGTATAGACTCTCTATCTCACTCGCATCCTTATCGGCCCCAGTAACCATAATCCAATCACAATAGTCGCTGATCGTTCACACCTATGTTGGGCACATGCACAAAACAACTGTCGACTTTTATAAAAAAAACAAGAGGCTGATCGTCGTAGGCTCTTAGGCTATTACAGTTTTACGACGAAATACTAAACTTTAAATACCCACCAAAAAGTGATTGACTAGTTCCAAGATTGGTGTCCTCAGTCCTTGCATCGTTATCACCTTACCCTCTAAAATGCGTTCCTAAGTATGGTTTAATAGAAGATATTATATATTTTACAAACTTACAAATTATATATTTTTGTCAAAATTAGACTGGTATTTAGGTTTAAATTTTAAAATTTCCGAATGACAAGTTCTAGGCAATCTACGGAAAAATTCTATACGGTACTAATTTTTAATTGCTTTCAACAAAAAAATGTGCGTTTTTAAAATGGTAATTGTTTTCAGGAAAAATCTCAGACTCAAAAAACCTTTATCTAACCTCTTTTCTAGTTCCATTCATATAACATGTGTGGATTTTTAAAATGTGGTTTTATACACACACACACACACACATATGTGGTTATACATATATACGCATATATTTTCTCGCCCTTGAACATAGCCAATGCCATTTCACTGTATTACCGAGCACTATTTTATAAGCTTGCCTCAATGAAGGATAAGTCCGAGGAAGATATATAATATATTTAAATACGTATTTTATCTAGTTTTTAAATGAAGAGACGATGTGTGTTGACAAGTAATGCGGCGTTGTCACTCCATTTATTTAGATTTATTTTATCGTAATTATATTTAGGGCTACCGGTACATGTTCAGGAAGCTTATTAACAATTAAAAACTTTAAAAGCACAAACTTTATCTGTACATGGCGGAATAGCTTTTTCAGACAGATAGCTAGATACACTAACTTAGTGTAGACATACATAATAATATCATACATAGCTGTTTAGCATGCTGTATATTCGTAAAAATACACAGTAAGTAAAATCACGTAGGTATATCCTACAGTAATACAGTATGTAATCTGTATTATAACCTTCATCCTCATTTGTCAAATATATTAAGTGTATAATCTATGCTCATTTGATTTCCTCCTACACAAAACTTTGTGACAAAACAGAATTTGACAACGCACAACAAACACAAACATTGATGCTTACCCACCGAAACGATAAAAATGTAAAACTTGAAATATAAAAAAAAATGTCAGTTAACGCCAGCCAGGATATACCTGGATTGAAGCAAAAAAAAGTATTTAAAATTATAGTTCTCGGTGATTCAGGTGTTGGGAAAACTTGTCTAACTTNCCACCATTTTACTGCGATTATATCTCATCCCATATCATCTCATTTCATTAAATTTCATCCCAGTTGATTAATGTTTCAAATTAATCATCTTCATTTCATTTCACTCCATATTATCATTTTTCATAAAATTAAGAATATAAAGTAAAATAAGACATGACTTAAAGGTCTTAGTTACCAGGTCATAAAATCTCTTAAAAAAAAAAAAAAAAATCCTACACAAAACTTTGTGACAAAACCAGACAAAACAGAATTTGACAACGCACAACCAACACAAACATTGATGCTTACCCACCGAAACGATAAAAATGTAAAACTTGAAATATAAAAAAAAAATGTCAGTTAACGCCAGCCAGGATATACCTGGATTGAAGCAAAAAAAAGTATTTAAAATTATAGTTCTCGGTGATTCAGGTGTTGGGAAAACTTGTCTAACTTATCGTTTTTGTGAGGGCCAGTTTTTAAATAAATCTGAAGCTACAATCGGTGTTGATTTCAGAGAGAGAAACATTAAAATTCGTAATGAGGATATCAAGGTAAAGTTGTTACAAGAAAACAAGTACAAAATAAACTATTTCTAAATCATAAATACTAAAAGCTAATCATGAAACTAGTTGCCATCTGTAAAAGCGATCCTACACAATTAAATGTATAGATATGTTCTGGAAAGCTGTATATAAAATCGTTTGTTAAGTAATAATACTGGCATTTAACGCCCACTTTTGTTGTCTATATGAAACTACAGGGCTATCAATGCTTTTTGTCCCATAGCTTTTTAAGGGACTCTAAGCAAGATGTTAATTAACAATAACATTTCAAGAAAAAACAATAACATTAAACCACAAGACAACAAGACAAAAAGAAAATCCAAGACTTGATGACCCTGAGCAGTGCAATGGTTTAAAAAGTAGGATTCAAATATAATAATTTGTCTTAAAACAATTTTTAGCTCCAGTTATGGGACACTGCTGGACAAGAAAGATTTCGAAAATCAATGGTGCAGCACTACTATAGAAATGTTCATGCAGTTGTCATTGTTTATGATGTTACAAAGCCAGAAACGTTTCATGTATGTGTTTATGGAATTTTATTGATATCTTAACTACAGTTAAAACCGTTTACTGCGACATCGTTTAGAACAACATGCCATTTATAATAACCTAGAACAAAGGTCCCGGCTGAATGCCATATGACCGCCTTATTAAAAATATTGCTTTCTACGACATTGGTAATAACGACATACCTCATAAAACGACCACATTTAACTAATATTTCGGAGAATTAGATCTGTTACAACGACCGGCTAAGCTGTATTGTAAACAATTTCAATAGGTATATAATTTGTCTTAAATGGCTTTTAAAATCAAGAAAGAAAACAATAGGATTTAGTTTAGTGTAGGGTCTTTTCTAATTCTTAGAAACAAAACACGTGCATGCGGTAGTCAAAGCCCGCTTCTTCATATCTCTTCAGTTAGTTTGTTACTTATCTATACACAAGCGCACCAAAACTTTGTGGAGTTATTCATGAAACTTTCAAAATGTCGCAAAGAAAAAGAAAACAAATTAATATTGAAGAAAAATCGCGTATTATGTAAATATATTTTTCCAATAATTCCCTATCAATTTGTTTATACCTGCACGATACACATTAAACATCACCGGTTGTTACGACTATCGGTTTTTACGACTGAATATGAGCAGTCCCTTCGATGTCGTTATAACAGATTTTGACTGTATTTGAATGATTTATTAAAAATCATTATCATAACAACATTAATAACATATAAAAAAATGTAAAAATATTGTACAATTATAAGTTTGTCAAAAAACAACGACCACACATAGTCATAATTTTGTGTCTCTGCCTTTTTATAATTTTTCCCTAAAAATTGTTTAGTTTAAAAAACAGCTAAATGATGATGAACTGTTATTTCAGTCTATATCAGCTTGGATGCAAGAGATCGAATCCCATGGCTTAATGAATGCTCCTAGAGTCCTTGTGGGCAATAAATGTGACTGTGGTACTCCTGAATCCAGGCTAGCCACCACTTATGCTCAGAGATTAGCTGATAAATATGGCATGCCTGTAAGTACGAAAATCCATAATGAAATTAAGTAAACTTCTGTTTGTTGTATACAATATAGATAGGCAAATTTTAATGACTAAACACCTATGATGCCAAAAAGAAAAATTGGCTATACTTTTAAATAAATAAAATGAGTATGTACCAGTTGCCTAATATGATACCTTATGATATGATATGATACCCTAAATGACTTAAAATAAAATAAAAAAACCTTATTTTTAATACATAATAATATGTACAATGATATTGATAAAAGTTAATTTTTTCAGCTATTTGAAACATCGGCACTGTTGGATTCAGAATGTGATAATGTGGAGTCAATATTCTTGACCTTAGCACATAAATTGTACTCTAAACAGCCATTGAGAGTTATTAGTGTGGCGGTAAGTAAATTATAATAGAGATAATTATACTAAAAATACCTATACTGGGTCTTAGGAGACCGCTTCCGAAAACGAAGACAGACGATAGTACTTATGACACCTTTGATGATGGTATAGAAAAAAAAATCGATACTGATTTTAAAAAAAAAAACATATTTTTAAAATGTTTTATTAGTATTATTTAAGCTCGATAATTAAGCTCGATAATTAAGCTCGATCGAAACGATAGTTTCATAAAAAATACATTTTACTGAAAAAAAACCAGAAACGAAACACAAAATCAAAAACAGCTGATGCTCGGATTAACGAACGCCCGGGCGCGACGTTTCTTTTGCACGCATAACGCTGCGGCGGCGCGGCGGGTGCGTGGCGCTGATACCGCACCGCAAAATTTACAACTTTTTAGGTACGAAATTTTCGTTTTCGGAAGTGGTCTCCTAACACCCAGTAAAGTATGGTTTAAACTAGGCATGTGTCTATGAACATTTTTGTCCATATCATACTGATACCAAANAACGAACGCCCGGGCGCGACGTTTCTTTTGCACGCATAACGCTGCGGCGGCGCGGCGGGTGCGTGGCGCTGATACCGCACCGCAAAATTTACAACTTTTTAGGTACGAAATTTTCGTTTTCGGAAGTGGTCTCCTAACACCCAGTAAAGTATGGTTTAAACTAGGCATGTGTCTATGAACATTTTTGTCCATATCATACTGATACCAAAATTGATCAAAACGTGTCAGCAACATGTGTCCGTGTGCCGAAATGATAGTAATGATATTATAGTAACGAGAAATGAAGGAAGATAATCAATATAACTAAAAGAAATCTTTTACATCTTTAGATGACAAAAATAACCTGAAACCATCTTTAATGAATTCTGGATCTAATAAAATACCATCAGTGGGATAGCAACTTACAATATAACACCAACTTTACTAATTAATTTTGTAACCTGTATGAAGTGAAACAAAATTATAAGTAGAACTTACTGGGACGATTGATCTCCACAGTGGAGGAATAACATTGTGTAATAAAAACCAAACCCACAAAATTATAAATTGCGTAATTACTGGTGGTATTACCTCTTGTGAGTCTACACGGGTAGGTCAACTCGTCCACCCATCTTAGTAATAAAAAAATGAATGCATAATGCATCATATGACTTCAGAATACAATTTTTTTCAGGATAAAGGCACCATATGTCCTCTTCTATACCCCTGAAAACATGTATGCAAAATTTCATGACTTTATCAATCATTATTGATTATTCTGATTGTATTAAAATATATAAAATATTAATAAAATTATACATATAAGACTAATTTCATATGAGAAATATTATAATCTTCACATAGCTTTACAATGATTTCAGGGAGAAGTCAGTAAGGGTGTGGTCACATTGTCAAGACAGAGGAAAGTTGGTTGCAGTTCCGATCAGAATAGCTGTCTATGCAACTGAAAATAACATTGAAACATGAAAGTATCGTCGGTCAGTTATGATCCCAACATAAATACAGGAAGGGATCAAATGAAACATTGTCCGTTATATAATTATACATGAATTAATTTTGAATTGCCTTAGCAATTTTATTTTTTAGGACTAAAACTAATAGCTGATTCGTAATGTCAACATCATGCTGTCTCTCTCGTGCGCCCACAGCGGCGGCATGCTGTCAACATGCGCATATATTTATTCGTTGTTTGAAAGGATTTGACGGTAGGCAGCTGCTCGGCTCTGTCCCTGGTATTGCCGACGTCCATGAGCGACGTTGACGACCCTCTATCAGGTGAGCCGTATGCTCTTCTGCCTATAAGGGCAATAAAAAGATTTAAAAAAATATACCTACAACCCATAGGATTGAAAACGTTTCAAACTTTTTTTGAGCGGTTTTGTATAGCCCTTGGCGTTTTTGGTAGTAAAAAAGTTTATATCCTTATGAGCCAGTGTGATGGCAACATGTAACCTAACTTACTGTTCTTTAAATATTATTGTTGGCATAAATGGTATTTCTCAAATAAGGCCAATAACGGAAAATACCTTTCCTATATACGTGTCGACTTTTAGTCACACACCAAGGTTCAAAGCTAATTGGGGGGAATAATAGAGTTAGAATAGGGACAAATCTGGGATGTCAATACTTTTGTTGAGTTGTTAGGTTTAACTTTGTTGAACTGAAAATGAGTTTTATATTAGATGTTTAAGAATTTTAAATGGTTTCATTTAGTCATCAAAGTTTTGTAACTCATTAAAGATTTTAAGAAGTTAATTACCTAAAGTTAGGTAAACTTACCTAACAACTAAATAGTGCCAGCCTCTTCGAAAAAGTCTTGTCCCCATATGTAACCTGATTCACCCCAAAGCCAAGATGAATCGGGTCAATCTAGTTTTTTAAGTTTTTGTGTATGTATAATAATGCATCGTACATAAAAAAATAATTTAACCTCCGGAACTATTTTAGTCTCAATTTTATTGGTGTTGCCCTAAAAAAAATCATTGAAACATTTGTGTTGGATTTGGAAAGGGTCCCGATTCTTCCCAATGTACGGTAATTACGTTTATTATGTTTAAAATTTTATTTAAATTGTACAGAAAAAAATTCAAAATAAATGTGACATAAAAAATAAATCAATTTCGAACCATGAATCCATGAATGGATAGTCTAAATCAGGACTATCTAGTAGGAAATATATAAAACTCGTACTATTTTCAATCCCCCAAAGATGTAATAATCTTTACCTGGTTAATAATAATACTGATCTCACTGTAAAAAGATAAATATGAGGCCCAATGAATTTATATGAATTAACATAGCAATCTACATAATATGCAAATCAATGTCTATGATGTATTTTGTTACTTTAATTTAAATGTTAAGATTCTACAACTTTAAATTATTATATTATTGAAGATTTAATTTTTATTAAAATAATGTTATATTTATGTATTTGCAGTTTTATTGATGTTTTCTGGTGTTCTAAACGTATTCGAAATATCCTATAAATAAGCCCAAGCATGCATTGTAACAATGCATTTATTTTTGTAAAACTATTTAAAGAATGTTTACTGTATATTCTGTCTTAAAAGGGCGGTAAATACTTTTCAAATAGAATTGCTACGTTTGAATAATACTGCTTATCTTTTAAGTTTTTTCACTTATACATTCCCACTTTTGAAACCGTCTCTCAGCGACTCCGTGGCGCAACGGTAGCGCGTCTGACTCCAGATCAGAAGGTTGCGTGTTCAAATCACGTCGGGGTCAAATTTATTTTTTGTTCCACAATTTATCATTGCAATAAGTTTTATCTCATTTTCTAATCTTTTAAAATACTACAATATGACGATCGGGCATAACTTGCGACTTAAGTTCATGAGCATGAATAGAGTAGGTGCTTTTTAGATATCTCTGTATCTCAGAATATAATATTTTGGGATAAGGAATTATTAAATAAAACAATATTATTATGTAATGCAATCAATGCTTATTTAATTATTGATAAACGTTTTAAAGGACACCGGACACTAGTACACACACAATCAAAATATTCATATATTTTTATTATTAGATGACTATGAAACAATCCATTTTCATAATGACATTTAATAAAAAAAAAAGGAATATTTTTTGTGAATGGTACATATGGTGGTAAAAATGGTAAATATTTACATTTACTCAAAACGCATAAGACTAATATTCCTATATGTGCTAAATGTATTTGGCAAAGCATTTTAAATTACAGTACGAGAAAAGTTTGATCAATCAAGAAGCAAACCTGAGCGCTATGTACACTAATGCTTTGTTTTGGTAAGTTTTGTAAGTGAATTAATCGTCATCTTCAAAAATTTGTTTGTGAGATATACATATTTTGTAAGATTTCTTTTCTACATATTATTATGTTTTATATTAACTTGGATGTTTATTTAACATCACGTAAAGGACGAAAATTAAAATTTTACAACCTAACTAAATTAAGCCTTCATAGGCTATTAGAACGCAAGAGGGCAGAATTATTAGATTATTTATATTTAGGTTATTATTCTTCATAATATTGGTTTTCAAAGTTTTCTATTACTTACGAAAAGTTATTACTTTTGATTTAGATATACGTATATGATGTAGTTATAATAATTATTATTTATATTCTATTACAGCAGATCCATCAACAATAAACCCTCTATATTTAGCTTCTATTTTACATTCTATATTAAATGTTAGATAAAACAACGCACACTAAAATTAAGAACATTGTTAATCAATTGCACTAACACAAACTACAACCTAATTTAAGCTCGTTTGATAACGAATCTAATGCTATCGCGTAAGACCGGGTGTTTATCGATAACAGTTTACATATTAAATTATTTTTTTAATTTCATGGTCAAGTACAACCACTTATTTTAGATTGAGCTAGACTAAGCTATGTCTAATAGTAATACTTTTGAGAATCCAATGTCAAAAGCTACGAGTTCAGTAAAGGGCTTACTCTCAACCAGCTCGAACATCAATTAAACCAAATAACTTTATTTCCGATACAGTGTCTGTCTGTTGTGTGCTCAGTCTTACGCCCTACACGAGAAATAATATTGAGTATAACACAGCCATTTCTCGCAACATTTAGAATGTCAATTATTTAATCTAGATTGTTATTTCGAATAGCCACTAGTTAACTTTTCTGAATGCAAATTTCTATATGGAATCTCACACAACAATGTGGTATATATAAGTTTTAGGTTTTTTAGCTTGTTTATAAATCAAAATTTATATTATTATAAATAAATATTACGATTATTAGAATATTGTACAAATATGTTAGTTGAAGAAAACACGATTACATCAATTTTACATTACAATATAATTGAAACAATTTTCAAGACATTAATTTATCAACTTTATTAACAAGAAAAAAATTACGCAGATAAGAAACGACGCAAAACACTTTTTGCCAAGAATATCAACACTGTATTTTAATACAAAATTCTGAAACCACATGTTTCTTTAATTGCCAAGATAAAAACATAAATGAGCCACATTCCGTGACACACAAACAGGATAAGATGATATTTTTGTAACACCGTTAAAAAGCTTAATCTTCAGAAAGGAGATATTATTCTAATTCATTATTCCACGACGGAATTATACTAGACTTCGAGCAATCTTCGTTAAAATATTAAATGTTTTTTGGAAAATATATTGAAATAGCGTCGGGTTACAGTGTCGAATGTGTTCTTCCCGTCACGTGGATCAGTCGGCATCACGCGACGCCGATGTCCCTGACGGCCTGCTGCAGCTGCTCCAGAGTGAATCAGAAGTTCTGCCAGGTGGTGATGACGAGCATGTTGGTGTCGAGGGCGCGGGCGATGCGCTCGTGCACCCCGTGGCTGAGCCACAGGATCCTCAGCGCCTCGTACCGCTCGTGGCACAGGTGCAGCGGGTTGCCGCGGGACAGACCCTGACAACCATTCAAAGTATAAGTGTGGCTGCTCGCAGATACGGCTAAGTTACAATTTTTTTTTCCGCACGGGTAAGTACCAGCGCCCTGCCTATTTCTGCCGTGAAGCAGTAATGCGTTTCGGGCTGAAGGGTAGGGCAGCCGTTGTAACTATACTGAGATCTTAGAACTTATCTCAAGGCGGGTGGCGCATTTACGTTGTAGATGTCTATGGGCTCCAGTGATCACTTAACATCAGGTGGGCTGTGAGCCCGTCCACCCATCTAAGCAATAAAAAAATAAAAAAAACCTCCGCAGGTACGTACCTGGTCGGTCTCCCCGTACGTGTCCAGATAGGGCGCAGGCATCTTGGCGCCGCGCGAGGGGGCGGCCACCAGCAGCAGCTCGCAGGAGCGCACGCGCAGGAACACGCCGGCGCCGCGGCCGCAGCGCAGCGCGTGCCACACCACCGCGCCCACGCGCTCCGTGCCCCCGCCGCGGCTCTGCGCAACCACACACCCTCACTTGTGCTACTGTTCTATTGCTCTATCCGTGTGCTTTAACGTTCTCGATAGCATTTTTTTTCCTACCTAAGCTGAGAAGAGCCTTGAGAGGATATTTTTTTACTGCCCTTGTGGGCAGACGAACGCACGGCCCACCTGATGGTGAGTGGTTACCGTCGCCCATGGACTTCAGGAATGCCAGAGGCAGAGCCAAGCCGCTGCCTAACGCTTAATACTCTCCACAAGCCTCGTTTAAAGAAGGACATGTCATAGCACTCGGGAAACACCGTGGAGGGGAGCTCATTCCATAGCCGGATGGTACGTGGCAAAAAAGACCGTAATCATATATATCAACGTAAGTGTAGTGTAGTAGGTGAGCTGTCTGTGGGTTAATTTACTCGTCGAGCCCTTCATCGCAAGTGTCGGGTTCGACGACCGGCTCGATAGCATAAAAGTTTGCTTATATTTGTATGGAATGGGATCGTTTGCCTACGTTTGCCGGTAGGGGCGCTGTTTCAAGTGCATACAAATTTTGATTTAACTTTTACGCTATCGAGAACGTTAAAAAACTCGCACTAAGCACACCGATATACATTGTCTATATTGAATTAATACGTGAAGCAAAAACGTTGTACCCCTTTTTACGAAAATTGCGCGGACGGAGGAGTATGAAACTTTTCCACACTTATAGTTTATACAGAGAAGGCGTTTAGAATGCTAATATTATTTTAAAAATTATCCATAAAAAATACATTAACTCAATAAAAAAATATGACACACACTAACACGTATTTGACATACTTTTTCGTTTATTGTTAAAGTCAGTTGTCAAATTGACAATAGAACCATAATAATGTTCAAACTTATAAGTAATTTAAATGAATTATGGTCAAATTTCGACCGATGGGCAACCACTGGTATACATAAAACGCGACTTCACGTATCCTCGCCCCATAAGGCAATAAACCTAAGCTACCAAGTTTTACAAACAGGAATTTAATTTGTAGTCGTGTTTAGAAAGAACCATTACAGTTTGAAGACGGGTACAACTGTTATACTCTGCAATTGAAACTTATACCTCTGGTCTCAGGTTGGTAGGAGCTTTCACGTGATGTCTATGAATAATTTAGCACCAGGTGGGCCGTGAGCTCGTTCACAGGTGGATTTAATAAATAAATAATATTTCACCTTTGGAATTTCTGCTTGACAGCAGTAACTCTGCGAACATAAGATCTGTCCGCAGACGAGACACATCGTTGGATTTTTACTGTCCTCGCGGTCCGAGTTAGGGCAGGGGAAGTCCGAAGCGATGTTCATCAGTTCAGAGAAGTCTTCGGGCAGCGGGACGAGCCGCGGGGGCTCGCTGGGCTCCAGCACCACGCTCGCCTGGATCTCGCCCTTGAACCAGTCCCCGGACAGCGCGGCCCACGCGAAGGCCTTCTTTCTACCGTTCGGATTGTCGATTAAATCCTTGAAAGTGAGCGGCAGATCTAGATACCCGCACATGATATCCCACTTGTCTCCGTCGACGGTTGTGAGTTCCGTGGGCGGGTTTATATCGCTGAGGAAGTAGTAGAATATGCAGCAACACCTTAGGAACGAGTGGCACTGTTTCTGTATTTGATCCCAGACTTTATTCGGATCGAGGTTATCAGGTAAATCCCCGCGTCGGAGCTCTTTAACGAGCGACAGCAAGTTTTCTAAATCGGGCTTGACTTTATATTCCTCGTGTTCTTCCATCGCCTCGGTGGTGCACGACGTGAGGTCGGCCACAATTAGGGCTTTGACCATACTGGCTCTGAACGCCTGCAGGGTTATCTGTCGAGCGAGGTGAGTGGGTCGGGCCGGACCGGCCACTTTGCAGAAGAGGGAGGGGGCGGAGAGCACCAAGGCCACTAGAGTACCGAAAGGGTCGTAGGTGAGGGGCGAGGTGCACTCCAGGGTGTTGAGCGAGCTGAGCGCGTGGTGCGCCAGGTGCTTGGGCGTGGGCCACAGCGCGGGCAGCGCGGCCGCCATGCGGAGCAGCGCCTGCAGCGCGTCGCGCAGGCGGGACGGGATCTCCACCAGCAGCGGGCGGCGCTCGGCCCGCAGCAGCGCGTCGGTGCTCAGCACGGTGTACGACGTGGCGCGGTACAGCGCCGCCGTGGACGCCATCCCGCCGTACTCGGACGCGGGTAAAACCTGTAGCATTTTTTGGAACTATTCATATGCTTAATTTCTTAAAACTAGAATCGTAATGTCGTAATATCAGAAACAAATTGGTTAGTTTTTTTTGCTACCTAAGCCGAGAGCCTTGAAAGGTTATATCAGCGTCGCCTTAACTAGTAGGTGAGCTCACAGGGCTCAAACCTGACGAGGTTGACTAATACGANACTCGGACGCGGGTAAAACCTGTAGCATTTTTTGGAACTATTCATATGCTTAATTTCTTAAAACTAGAATCGTAATGTCGTAATATCAGAAACAAATTGGTTAGTTTTTTTTGCTACCTAAGCCGAGAGCCTTGAAAGGTTATATCAGCGTCGCCTTAACTAGTAGGTGAGCTCACAGGGCTCAAACCTGACGAGGTTGCTAATACGAACTCTAGCAAGAGCCGTGCTTCGCAGAATCTACCATCGGATCGGAAACCCAACCCACTGAGAAGATCCGGCGAGAAACTCAGTGGGCTGTGTCTGTGTGTTAATTTACTCGTCGAGCCCTTCGTCGCAAGCGAAGGGTTCGACGAGAACGATGACCGATGGTTGTTTGAAATTTGAATCTAATTATTATTACCATATTAAATAATGAAAGTGAAACTGTTTAATTTAGTATTACATTATACTAACGAGTCCACACTTAAGTTATTTCAAACTACTTAATTTTAAGAAGAAACTTACACTAGCAAATTCTTCGATTAACGTCTTCGTAAGCTCATTGTACTGCGGCACCTCGCCCTCAAAGTGCACCAAGAATTCAGGCGACAGCAAGTTCTCCGAGTGAGTCGAGACGTAGACCTCGGCTTCGTCAGCGGACTCCTCCTCCATGTCGGAGGACATGGCGCCCACGCTCCTGGCCCGCGCCTGGCAGTGCATCTCCTCGCAGAACTCGGTGCACACGTGGACTGACTCGGAGCACACTTGGTGTTTCAGTTTCAGGATGAGGTTGACGGCCTCGCTGTACATTTCCTCGGTGAGAGGGGGTGGGGTGCCTCCGGGGAGAGCGGGACTGGGCAGTAGCGGGAGGGCGGTGTTACAGAGCCTCTCGCACAGCGGACACAGATATTCTTTCTTTTCCACGTCGAAGGCAGCAGGCTGGCGGCCGCGATACGGTCTGCAAATAAATAATTTCTTAGTTAAATTATATATTTATAGTTTATAGTAGTAGTAGTTTATATAATATTAAAGTTCATTATTATAGTTAATAGATTTTAGGTTTTGCAACATGAAACATTAACTGAATAATAACTTTTAAAAAATCATTCCTTCAAACATCATACAAGTTAGCTTAGCGATATTGTTGGTGATTATATCATGACACACTACATTAATTGGTTTTATCTTACGCAAACCAAAACTAAGACCTATTTACATTTGGAGAAATATATTATTAAATATTTGCTGTACCTGCGATTCTCCTTTTCAAGTACAGCATCAACATAATTCCTGCAGCAGCGAGCGTGGAGCGCATGACCACAGCTCGAGACGTGAGGCTGGGGCCTGATGCCAGCAGGCAGCCAGGCGTCCCGACTCCTTTCGTTGTCCCCAGCATCTCTGATCCGGCTCAGCACACCAGATTGTTGTACGAAGGCCACTAATACTAGCGGTTCTCCCGTTCCGTCGACGCGTGCCTTAAATATAATTGTCAATTACTCTTCCCTGTTATAGGGTTGGTAAATCTTACAATATACGAATAATTAATTAGTCTCATTTTAAAATCAGTGCAAGGTTGCAATCGCGGCATAGCAATAATTTTATTTCACCTTCTCACTTATTCCTAGTGACCGATCCAGTAGGTATTTTTAACAGTCAAAGATCCATAAGCATATGTCCTGTCCCACGTCATATTTAGTTAACGTCAGTGTCGCTCGTCGACATCAGTAATGCCAGGGGCACACCGGAGCAGCTGCCCATCGCATATTAAGTTTTATTTTTCAAAGGATTTTATAACCTGGTAACTAAGTCCTTTAGGTCAAGTCTTATTTTAATTTATATTCTTATTTTTATGAAAAATGATATTATGAAGTGAAATTAAAATGAAATGAGATGAGATGATATGGGATGAAATATAATCTCAGTAAAATGGTGGTCATTTACTAAGACTTTTTCAGTGGACTTTTTGTAGGATCCCGAGAAGTTACGTCCAGCGGCTTTGTTTCATTTTCACACATTTGTGTACTTTCACAGATACTAAATAGCGTTATTACACATTTAAACCTAAAGAAACACTAAACAAATCACACAACTTCACTCCTCGGGTTCCCGCCAAAAAGTCTCGCATATTAAGTACATGAACTTGAACACAGACATAGTCACATCACTCGATACGAATACTTCTTCTTACCGTTCACTCAATACGTCTCATTAATACGAATGTCGTCAATTACAATATTACGATTTCGGGAAAAGCGTGTATTTAGCACAAACAGTGAAGCCTAAAGATTAACGATTTATTTTGTGTATTACATTTTTTGTTTTTGTACTGACATTGAAAAAAAAAACGACCAAAAGCGATATTTTCCCGACAACACTAAACGTCGTCAATCAAAAAGAAATCGGTTGCCAAACATGGAAGCAATTGGTGTTTAACTGTTGTGTCTTTGCTTATTTATATTTAGTTATATGCCATTAATCTAATACGTACCTCTTCTTGGCACATGATGCAGACCCGCGGAGGTTCCGGGACTCCGCCCCCCCACACTCCGAGAGCAGCTCCGCAGTACAAGGGCCGGAGGTCCTGTTCTTCAGCTGTTACCTAAAAAGTTGTTTTATTTTAGTAAGGATTTTGAAATTATCCGTTAATACTAGTGGGTATATTTTAACTCTCGGTTGGCGCACTTGAGCCTTCATGTTAGGTCACTTTTCAGTTCGTATGCTCTTTAGTTCCCGTTTGATATTGGCGCGTTGATACCAGCCAGAGGCGGTTTTACCGTTGTTGCGGGCGCAGGCCTCGGCACTTACCATGAACCTGTTACAATTGTTAAGGTCTCGGTCGTTCTATGTCGTTCCTCTGCTCCTAGATGGCGTTACTATTTATTTTATTTTATTGCCTTTGTAGCTTTGTAGGCAGACGAGCATACGGCCCACCTGATGGTAAGTGGTCACCGTCGCTCATGGACGTCAGCAATGCCAGGGGCAGAGCCAAGCCGCTGCCTACCAAATTTATTATAATAGTAGGTATTATTTATTAATACCTACTATTTATTATCATTCATCGATCAGATTATTTGTTTTTTTCCTACCTATGCTGATAGCCGCGAGAGGCTATTTCAGCTTCTCCTTGACGTGTAGGTGAGCTCACGGGGCTCAAACCGGGAGTATTGCTAACACGAACCCTAGCAAGAGCCGTGCTTCGCAGAATCTACCACCGGATCGGAAACGCGACCCACTGAGAAGATCCGGCGAGAAACTCAGTGGGCCGCGCTTTCATAATGTACCACCAATATTTTATGTAAAACAAAAAGGCAGTGAAACAATTCGAATCCCCGCTGAGCCTTCGCAAATAACGATCGAATGTTTAGTAAGTACATACCTCGGTATTGGTTTCCTCGAACAACGTAGCGTTGTTGGATATGAAATTTTTCATTTGAGTTTTCATCTGCGCCATGACCTTAGCTCTACGTTCCGCCGCTAACTTCGCGCGACGTTCCTTCTCTGCTTCTGTTTTTCGTATAATTATGAATTGATACTAATGATAATAATAATAATAATACTAAGGATATTTCAATTATCTAAAAGTTTTCCATTTAAGTATTTTTATTTTTCAAGTTAATAGAGAAAAATATGGACATTTCATAAGTAAAAGCCACGGACCTCAGAGGAACCGGCAAAACAAAATACGCTGAGCTCAAATTGCTTTATTTTTCGTTTGAGCCTATTGAGACAATTTTACAAATATGTGATATGAAATCAAACAAACACATACCAAAGAGTTTTGTAATGTATTAAATTGGTAAACAATCTCTGGGCAGTGCCGGGTGTTAACTGATTACAGGAGCTAATAGATATCGCAACACCAATGTTATCGTTTATCTTAAGACACCAGTTAGAAATTTTGATAGTATTGTAATAGGCCTATCCTACAGGAGGATGCAACTGGTTTGCGGCAGAAATAGGCAGGACAGTGGTACCCATCCGACGGCTGCAGACATGACTACGCCAGTGATGCGACGTATAGTTTACAAGATACCTGCTTCGGCTGCGTTCGGTTTCTCTTCTTGATCAGTTTCCATTTTCTGTTCGTCTTGGTCGTCCGTTTCTCCTAACAGAGCTCTGTAAGTCAAATATAATAAAATGTCAGTATAACCCAACAACAATATGACTAAATTCGTAAAGTTTATTTTAACGTACGAAACAAAAAATGTAATAGAAGTCTTTATGTTTGTTGGATGCTAAAATATTTATTAATTATGTTAACACTAAACATACCATAATGAGTCAAACGACCCATTTTGAACTTGCATTGAAATAGCACGTATCATTCTATTGCTTTTCCACATTTGACTTCATGACTTTTTCTTACCAATTAATATACAGTTATTATACTTTTTTTTTATTTTTTTTTATTTGTTTATTTGTAGTAATACTTGTCGTATACCCGTTATCTACCCGCTATGAGAGAAACTAGTACCAGTAAGTGTTGGTACGATTAGTGTTAAATATTTGTTATTATCGCAAATCACGGTACACGGCAACCCTCACATTTAATTTCGCCTGTGGTAACTTTCCCATTAGACATTATGTGTCGTCATCACGACAAAAAAGCTTCTATCTCACTGGGAAATCGAATACTCATTTACATTATATACAACTGAAGCGAGGTCAGAAAACGCAGGAAGATGACAGCATATAGTGGTGAGGATATTATCGATGCTCCGCGAGTGCGTAAATTTGCTATTGAAGTTATACTTCTTTAGGCGCGTTATGAAAAATTGATGAGAGTGAAATTTTACGATGCGCGTGCACCGTGACACAAAACTAATAGAAATGAAGTTGCCCACTAAATCGCTCATTACAATACGACCGACGTAACTTGGCGAGTCTGAATATAGCCGCAGGTGAACTTTCCGAACCGTACCGAGAATTACCGAATTTATACGGTGTTAAGAAAAGGGATGTACAATGCATGTTTGAGGATGTTGTTTAATCGATTTTTTTCAAATTGATTAAAATTTAAATAAAAAAAAAGAAATAAATTTAATAAAAATAAAGTATAACTTCTTACGCGCGTACATACGCACCCTTTTTTCCACACAATCCACACTCCTTCATCATGCACACGTGTTCACATACAGGGTAACATTTTTTTTTTTAAATAGGGTACTTTAAACAAGGCAATAGTCTTATCCTTTGGGCCACGAGTCTCGAAGAAGAAATACAAGCACTTACTTTATCCTAGTGAGCACCCATTTGGCGAGATGTCTGTGCGCGTCCACTCTGGGACTGGCCACCAGCTTCTGCAGTAGCGCCACCAAGCCGCAGCGATTCGCACTTTCGGCGAACGCTAAGAATTCGTAGTGGCCGCTCTCTTCGTCTCGAATTGCGTAGCCCATTAAGTGGAGCGCCTGTGGGAAACAGTATATTTGTTTAAAGTACAAAAAATCTTACGCAAATAATAAACTAAAAACAGAAAAAACGAGAGAAAATAAAATCGTACAAAACTTTTATTAAATTATGTATACGATTCGCGAAAACTAGGAATAAGTCAAATAATTAAGGTCTAAAATTTCTAAGTCTATAGAAAAGGTCGTGTTTACTGCTGAAAAAGAACAAAAGGATATTCGGTCTTTTTAGAAGCTAAATTTTGAACCAGAATTTAAATTAAGATGTATATTTTAGTGATTAACAAAATATGTGTTAAGATCTAAGTATAGATGAATGATTTCAAATTGTTGAAATCGTTTGTGGATTCATAATTGAGGCCGTCAGCGCAAAAGTGGCCAAAGCTTACCATAGTTATTATGGAGGAATGAGGTTTAAGTTTTTATGAATTTGAATTTGAGCAGGCATATAAACAATACGCGCAAAAATATAATGTTTCCAAAGCCATCTGTTATCTATGGGTGAAGCTATGGATTTGCATCAAAGGCCGGAGGCCGGTTTTTCATCGAAATTAATTATATTTTAAATAAGCGTGATTATGAAAAATTGGGTTAGGCCACCTTTACGCTGACGGCCTCAATTATTGGTATAGTGGAATACTCTTAATATAATATAAATAAATAAGTATAATAAATATTTACAAACAATCACGCCACGTTAACTGGTCCCGTGCTAAGTTCGTAAAGAACTCGTGTTACAGGTACCAGATAACGGAAATAAATGTAAGATTTTTATTATAAACGTACTTAAATTTAATCCATAATCCTGGAAAATACCTTTAATATTTATCACACAAATATCCTCCCTTGGCGGGATTCGAACCCGCGACTCCCTTATGTAGTGACCATGTCACTTACCACTACACCAGTCGGCCGTTAAAACATCGACGCTTGAAAGGCAAACGTGACTAAGCGACAATAACTGCTATGTACACAAATGATAGCCAATAACCATATTCGATGCGTAAAAAAAATCTATTTCTAGGTCTATTAAAATCATTTCAATCCTACAGCTAAATTCGTTAAAATAGAATTTTTATCAGGTACTAGTTGACCCGGCAGACTTCGTAGTGTCCAATCGATAAATAAAAGACCTAAGCTTTTGTGTAAAATAAACTTAAAACAAACAAAACGAATCCGTCCGGAAAATTGTTATTTTTATTTAATTCCGAGCATTTTCATATTTATCTACCTTTTAAGCCTTCTCTGGACTTCCACAAATAATTCAAGACCAAAATTAGCCAAATCGGTCCAGTCGTTTTCGAGTTTTAGCGAGACTAACGCACAGCAATTCATTTTTATATATAGAGATTTTAACTTTAAATTAGTCTACTGTAAAGTTCACGCATTGTCGCTTAGTCACGTTTGCCTTTCAGGCGTCGAATTATCCTTCCGTTCCAATGACTGAGCGAGGGTTGTGACTCGCACCTTGTGCACTTGCGTCTCGGAGAAGGCGCGCGCCCGCAGGTCGAGGGCCCGCAGCAGCACGGTCCGCAGCACGAGCAGCGCCGCGTCGCTCTGCAGCAGGTGCGCCAGCATCGAGAACGGGGGCGACAGCTTCGGCAGCACCGGCGGCGGGCAGCACTCCGACAGGCCTGAAGCAGTGCAGTACTATCATTTATTATTTTTGTCCACAATTCAAACATGATCTAATGAACTCTGAAATAAGAATTAGTCTTATATAAATCTTCCAAATAAATAATAGTTTAAAAAAATTAATAAAATAAGCTTTTATAGAAAATCCAACTAAAAAATAGAAAAGAAATTTTAATAAATTTGAATTAAAAAAATAGTGTAAGAAAAATTATTTTATTGTAAAAAAAAAAGCGTGGGGTGCTTTTTAACCCTTCTACTCATATCTGTTCACAAAATATTTATAACTATTGATTTAAAGCACCTCACGCTTTTTTTACAATAAAATCATTTTTTCTTACACTATTTTTAATTAAAATTTAATAAAAAAAAATTCTATTTTTTAGTTGAATTTTCTATAAAGCCGTATTTTGTTAGTTTTTTTAAACTATTATTCATTTTTCATTTTTTAGTTGAATTACAATTTTTTCAATTATTTTTTTTCCTTTTTTTTTAAATATTGAATTGTCATCGGTCCTTAATAAGTATACCAAATTTCGAGTAAATCCGACGTTTTGAAGGGGGTCAAAATCATGTTCAAAGATTCTGTTACATACTAACATACATATGTCTGAGGCTGATAAAAGCGTATTAAAAAAAAAACACTTTTATAGTGATTCATAAGTCTCTAGACTATAATTTTTTAATAATTTTATTTATTTGGTACTGAAACACGTAATTTATGAACATCCGACCTTAGCTTTAAAGGGAAACAATCTTCCATTTATATTGTTGTTTTTTTAAGTACAAAATCGTTTGATAATTGCTATTTTCGAACAGAAGTAAACATAAAAATATAACATGCCAACTGTCTCGCGCAAACCACATTTGCCAAACTATAGTGACAGCCCCAGTGCACGTGTACAGAACAAACAACATATAGAACTGACCGGCAGCCTTCCTTCTGTTCCTTTGTTCCTCTTCGCTCCTGGACAGTTCTTCTCTTGTGTAATGATAGAAGAAAGTGTCGTATTCATCGTACAAGTGCGATTTGAGTTTGTAGAGACCGCGGTTCGTGCCGCTCGTTGGCTTCACGAAGTCTGCCACCTCGTTGATGACAGACTCAAGACCAGTTTCGTGCAGTTGATCCTCTGGTAGACACCTGTTGAGTGATAATATCTATCTTAGGATTCTGTTTTATTAAAGTTTAAATGCAAAAGCTACGAAGAAAAAAATAATAATACTCTCGCACGGGACCGTCCATTAGCATGATACTTACTACAAAAAAAAGCCTAATCCAAAAACTTTACGCTAACCTTAGCTTTACCTGTAGCCATAATTGGTCTTAATTACTTTGAGTGGTCAATAACAATTTTTTTTTAATAATTTAAGCTTTTTATTTAAAAATTATTTTAAACATGCTGTGGTTATTTGGAAATTCATTTAGTCTGTGGACTTTTTGGCGAGAACGCGAGGAGTGAAGTTGTGTGGTTTGTTTTATTTTGTCTATTTAGTGTTTCTTCAGGTTTAAATGTGTAATAACGGTGGTTTATTAACTATTTAATATCTGTGAAAGTGCACAAATGTGGGAAAATAAAACAAAGCCGCTGGACGTAACTTCTCGGCATCCTCCCAAAGTCCATTGAAAAAATCTCAGTAAATGACCACCATTTAACTGAGATTATATTTCATCCCATATCATCTCATCTCATTTCATTTAATTTCATCCCAGTTGATTAATGTCTCAAATTAATCATCTTCATTTCATTTCGTTTCACTCCATATTATTATTTTTCATAAAAATAAGAATATAAATTAAAATAAGACATAATCTAAAGGTCTTAGTTACCAGGTCATAAAATACCTTAAAAAAAAGATTTAGTCTGTGGCTCGTGAGTGTGCGAGTGAGAGGGTTTATCGGCAGAATGTAAGAGCGTCTCTATGATTCAGCAAACAGATCAGTCGCTTCTATTCATTTTATGTACACTTCATGGCCGTATATTTTAAAGATAATCGATACACTAAGCAATTAGACACTTGTAAAGCAACAGAGCAATAATAATGAGACAATAAATTTATATTTGCAGTTGTTTTCTACTGATTCTAATTCACTATTTATTTTTATTTAAAATCCCGCGCATTACCTGTTGAGTTCCGAGTGTGGCATCGGTTTAACACAGAGCATTTGTATAATCTCTTTTTTTGTTCTGTCTTCGTTGGTCACTTCCCCGACGCCGGGCACGTGGCGAGAACCGACAACTAAAACAATATAATATAATGTAAATATTTTTCACATTGTAGCTCTGCATTTCATCAGCATTTATCATGTGATTAAATTGTCGATGAGTGGCCGAGCTCATGATTACCTGATTATTCAAGGTACCTGTAACCACTTAACAATAGATATGCCGTTATCTCAGTTAACCAATGCAATAAAAAAATCCTCACAATGGTAATCGTGAAATATATAACTGAAAATTTACCCTAAGAACTGTTTATTCTTTAGTTATTTTTAAATTTAATTTAGTGAAGTAAGTCTAAGATAGAGTTCAGAGTCATCACTACAAATTTTTGTTTTCTACTACAGACCACACACAACCCTATGCTCTATAAAGATTGTGGTCAACACAACCTTGAATGTTGTCAGTCTATTCAAGGTTGGATTCTCAGTTATGAGGTTGAGCGATTACATCATTCAAGTTGGATCCTACAACCAATCTAATTTCTGGACAGTAGTATCAAAGCTACGACTAGTTTATTGTACGAAATTATACTAACTAGTAATTAGTAGCCCCAGAAACTCTTCCACCATACTAATGGTGTGTCTCAGTGTGTCGTCCTCGATGCTTTGCTTCTCGAAGTCAGGTGACGCCCAGTCCAATAGGTTGTACTTGTTCAGTACGTGGATCATGAATTCGTTGCTTTCGATTAGAGATGCGCCAATCTAATAAACAAATGTCGATATTTTAGATTGATAAGTATGTCGGAGACGGTAATTAGTTTGGTAGCAAAACGAAGTGCGGCACGATTCCCGAGAGGTGACAACACGATCGTGACGTCACTTACCAACCAGCATTCTTGAAGAGCGGTGCCTCCGTCCTAAGAACTGTCATTCGTTTTCATTAGCTAACGTCAAAAGATTGCTAAATTGTTCTAAGACAACAAACGTGTTTTGTGCACTGGCTGAACTCTCTTAACTCGATCACCCTAACTATTGGCCCCTATGATGTCAGACGATGGTCTTAACAATGCAGTCGCTCTGATAAGTAATAATTTCTCACATAGTTATTTAAACTTAAGCAATAGAGCAGCTTGTTATTATATCTTTTTTTTTTTATTGCCTTTGTAGGCAGACGAGCATACGGCCCACCTGATGGTGAGTGGTTACCGTCGCCCATGGACTTCAGCAATGCCAGGGGCAGAGCCAAGCCGCTACCTACCGGATTTCGTGGTATTGCTAATATTAATGGTGAATAGCGACCTCTCACCATTCGATAAACCATTTGCTTGTTTGCCTACACGTTATTTTTTTATGTATCACTGAATTTTATGAATAGGTACTATCTAGATGATGTATACAATACGTACTTGCAGCATGACGACGTCCCGATCTAACATCTCGGTCCGACACTTCACGTTGTGGTAGAAATACAGTTGATTGAGTAAGGCGAAGCCGTTCCTGCGCCACATGCCGGCGTGGACTTGGGCTATCATCGCCATTGTCTGCAGCACTGGCTCTGTGAACAAATCTATATATTAATACGTGAAGCAAAAACTTCGTATCCCTTTTTACGAAAATTGCATGGACGGAGGAGTATGAAATTTTCCACACTTATAGAGAATATAGAAAAGAGGTGCACAATGCTAATATTTTTTTTTAAATAATGCATAAAAGATACAATAAATCAATAAAGAAAACATCACACACACTACCATGTATTTGACACAACACATACGTATAAATATACTCTTTGTAAATTGTCGATTGTGAAACTTTTGTTATTCTTTAAAGTCTGTGGTCAAATTAAGAATAGATTAGTATTGTTTGTCTTTAGTGCAGTCTCTCAAATATTACGTGTATAATCTATGGTACACAATTGGCGAAATCTGTGAGTAGAGAAGTATAATAATAGTGTTTGACAATAGAACCAATAAGAATCTTCAAACTTATAATTTCAATTAATTATAGTCGAATTTCGACTACTGCGGGGACCACTAGTCATTCATAAATTAGAAGAAGCATTTGGGATCATGCGATGTGAATATGAGACAGCCCAAAGAATAGCTCGGTCCGCAAATTGACTCATCACTCATGTCTGTGCTTTTTTTTTTTGTGAAAGAAAATAAGTATTTTTACCACAGATACAGTATTTTGAAAAATAACAAAACATTTTATCGAGAAACATGGTTATGTAGTGTATTGGTTTCTTCGATCAACAATTGTAACTAGATAAAGGGACACGTACAAAATCGAAGCAAAAACTGTCCGCGTGAATATACACATACATAGCTACGTTGGTTTACAACAAACGGAGAAAAAAGTTTTGAAATAGTTTTAAGTTCAAACTAATTACAACTATGCCACCTTGTAATAAAGTTCCAAATCTCCAAAACATTATCTAATACTTACGATCATTCGTCACAAAGCAATAAATTACTCCTGTCACTTACAAATGAAAAGGCATATGTTAAACAACCTTTAATGTTAAATGAACCTTATGCGCCAACAAATAAAGTAATTTTTTCCGTTATAGATTTGAGAACTAACATCGTTTTCTTTTATTTATTTTTGCTTCTTGAAATTTCAATTTCTATTTACTACAGGAGGTAACGGAGTCGCGTTGAACACTAAAATATTTTATTAAATGAATAAAAGTAAAAGTTTACTTTTTATGTTTTGAGGATTTATGTTTGTTGGTATCTATACATTACTTATTATTTTATTAGCGTTACGTTTTGTGTAATAGATATTTTTATAGTACATTTTTATGTTTTTGCGACTAGTACATAATAAAACAACGTTTAAACGGTTTTAAGCGCGATCTTTTTATTACAATGCTTCGGTCACATTTCAGTAGCCGTGAACACGGAATGCAAAGATGTCCAGTGTCAATGAGTGGAGTTCTTAGCTGGCTTATAAAAGTAATCTCTTCTTTCTCTGGCGACAACCGAGATCCATTCTGCACACGTGATTGCTAGGAAAGCTAAAATAAAAAAGGAAAGCTAAGTATCCAATGAGAATCCAACAAACAGACACAAAAGCAGAATTAACCAATTTTGAAGTACTGCTAACAAATTTTTAAAAATTATTACAACACAAATCTACTCCATGCATTTACTTTTCTGTTAAACAAAAATTTTGTCCAAGTGTTGGCGAGCCTTGGCCAACATTTGTAGCGGTGGTTAAAAATCGGTAATTTTGTTTAAAATTTAACATTATTTATTAGTTTAAAGCTTAAAATATAACGTATACTTCATGTACTTACCGAAAGTAAGATACTCCGGCCGTTAAATTGCTTTTTCGGGCATTTTTTGCAACTTTATTAGTATCGATCAGGGGCTCTCAAACTTATTTTGTCTACTGATTTTGTCTACTGTCCACTTTCAGAATAAATTTTTTTTAATGCCCCCATTTTTTCACTTACTTAAAAACCACTATAGCGAGAGCTCAGTCAGTGTCTAAGAGTTCTTCAAGATGAAATTACAAATCACCTCATAAGCCTCTAAGCAAGGCCCCCATTTTTTTCCGGGTCTCTTAACGCCCCCTTTTAGGCCTGCAGCGCCCACAAGGGGGCGTTATCGCCCACTTTGGAAAAGACTGGTATATATATAAAGTCACTGACCGATGAGTTCCTCCGGCGACGATTTTTGTTTGTCCTGTCGATCGAACTCCGGGCTGTGGTAGGACAGGCCGTGGCGGTGCAGCAGCAGGTGCAGGCCCGCAATGTACCGCGACAGGGGACGATGGATCGACACCGGGTCCACGGAGACGTCGTACGGGATCACGGACGCGCTCTGGTTACCCAGCTCTGAACAAACCAAATAGCTCTATTTATACGTTTTTTTTTAATGCTTCGATGTTTGGACGAGCTCACAGCCCACCTGGTGTTCTCAATTTAACTCGCTTTGTACAGAGGTTTTTTGTTATTATAAATAAATTTATATAGTAGATCATAAAAGTATTTGTAAACGTTTTGGTACAGATTATTCAAATTGATGTGTGTTGTCTGTGCAACTGTGCTAATGTATTCTGATGTGACTTGAGAGCAAATATAATTTCATTGTATCCTTTATAAGAAATCTGATTAGAGTTTTGTTTAAATACTGCCAAATTCCAATATTTTTCTTCCGTATATATGTATATATATTAATCTAATAAAGCGTATATAATAAATACATTACATTGTGTGCAGATGACGCTAGTGTACCTTTGAGCTGTCGCGGCGCGGGCGCGGTGGCGGCGGCGTGGCGGCGCAGCGCCATGCGGTAGGCGGAGGCGGTGAGGGGCCGCTCGGCCGCGCACCACTCCAGCGACATGGTGATGGACTGCGCCAGCTTCACGTGCAAGTTGAACGCGGACTCCCACTCCGGCTCGTACTCCATATGCTGACCCACCTGAGGCCATATACACGCTTTTATTACTTTCTTTTCATTTTCGGAACATACAGTTACTGTGAAATTTTTTTGTTTTATTAATGACATAATACAATTCGATCATTTGCTACTTACAATGAGTTTATTGAATGTTGGAAATGTAATATTTTTGTAATTTCCAGAATTTCTAGTTCTTTAATCTCGATTAACTTCGATCCACTTAAAACTTTTGATAATAAAGTCGGTTATCATAAAAACTGTAAAAAAAATCTAAACATATGACATATGAAAATTAGCCAAATCGGTCCAGCCGTTCTTGAGTTTTAGCGAGACTAACGAACGATAAGTATAGATTATACTTTGACAATCACAGGCCTAAAAGTGATACATATGTGGTGCCGCCCACCTGTCTAACAACCGAGTCCATCCCTTGCATCATGACGAACAGGTTGAGCAGCAACGAGAGCCCGTGCAGGAATCCCTTTCGCAGGTCGTCGTCGAAGCTCGCCGGCACGGAGCCCAGCAGGTACTTCACGTCGAACAACACGAACTGGGCGCGCTTGTACGCCACCGACACGTGGTTGCGATCGAACTCTAGACGACCCTGTTAACAAAATATATATATGTATTTTTTTTATTGCTTAGTTGTTTTTATGGCTTAGATGGGTGGACGAGCTCCAGCCCACCTGGTGTTAAGTGGTTACTGGAGCCCATAGACATCTACGACATAAATGCGCCACCATACTTGAGATATAAGTTCTAAGGTCTCAAGTATAGTTACATTTTTCCTCCTGTAGACCGTATTCTCAAGACATTTGTTCGCTGTTAGCGGTCTGACTAGTGTTCCATAGGGTTTGACTCCAAGTCAGAGTAAGTATATTAAAGATATTTTGTACGGTGAAGCTCAGGGTAAACTTAGAATACCGTCATCATAATTTCATGCATGATAAAATCATGCGTCAATCGATTTTTAGGGATATGCCAACGAAATATCGTATGTACGTTGATATACGCTTGTATGTTTACATTGAATGATTTAGTGGTATATTAGTTAGCGCCGCTGACTGCCGAGTCCAGGGTCGTGGGTCCGATTTCCAATTCAAGCGAACAGTCTTGTGACGAACATGTTTGCTTCCGTATACTTACATGTATAAAGTACATATTAAATATGTGTATCAGCATCTTGCTGCCATAGTAAAGGAATTTCTAATTTGGGTCCGAATGTGATTTTTCGCTGTTATTTATTTATTATTAATTTGTATATATCAATATAGTAGTGTAGCTTTTCCGTTTCATCGAGATTCAAATTATTAAAGATTAACCCTTTGATTGCCATGTAGTTCACCCGTGCTCTACATGGCGCATTGAAGCAATTTTGTATGTTGATTTCTGTTACTAAACTCCTGGATTGACTAACTTCGCCTTCTTTTATTTGTTAATGTATGTTTTAGTCTTTCAGATCTCTTAGAAAGAGATTCATTCTTAGTACCTTCGGATCTGTCTTTCCCAGAGTCTACTAGATTCTACTAGATTTTTTTTTTTCCTACTTAAGCTGAGAGCCTTGAGAGGCTATATCAGCGTAACCTTAACTAGTAGGTGAGCTCACGGGGCTCAAACCTGATGACGTTGCTAACACGAACCCTAGCAAGAGCCGTGCTTCGCAGAATCTGCCACCGGATCGGAAACGCGACCCACTAAGAAGATCCGGCGAGAAACTCAGTGGGCTGTGTCTGAGGGTTAATTTACTCGTCGAGCCCTTCGTCACAAGCGACGGGTTCGACGAGAACGATGACCGGTGCTTGAGGTACCTAAAAGCACCGCTAGTGGATCAGGAGGATCCGAAATGACGTGTTTGGGGCGACGTCGACTGCTTTCCATTCTGTCCGCAAGATCGGAAATGTAGTTACCGGCGGTCACGATGAAAGGGTTCTCGTGTCGTACCGCTTTATCTAAGTGAACTAGATTCTATTCCGGCGCCTTAGTAACAGAAATCGACATAATTATTTCAATGCGCCGCGTAGGGCACCGATGACCTAAATGGCAATCGAAGGGTTTAAATAAAGATTAAATATTCCGAAATCGAATTAAAAAAAAAAAAAATCAGAAATAATAAGAAATGACTTTTGTCGCTCACATTATTGCAGCGTCGGTTACACTCGCTCACAAAAGTGTTGAGCACGACGAAGAGGGCGTCGTGCTTCGCAATGAGCAGGTGCGCCAGCGTCGGCGTCGTGTACAGCTGCACCGACAGCGACGATATCGAGAACGAGTGGTCGTGGTCGTCTCGTATGAAGTCCTTCAGTATTGAGCCTGGAATTATTATTGGCGATAATGTTTTATATAATATGTTTTAATATTGCGTTACGTTTAAATACAAAATAATGGATTTATTAAAAAAAGCTGTTTTGAAGCTTTTTAACCCTTTCGCTACGGCAGGACTGGCTGGAAAATGTTTCGCAAGAAACGGAGCTCAGTGCTCAGTCTTAACCCACAGACACAGCCCACTGAGTTTCTCGCCGGATCTTCTCAGTGGGTCGCGTTTCCGATCCGGTGGTAGATTCTGCGAAGCACTGCTCTTGCTAGGGCCAGTGTTAGCACCACTCCGGCTAGAACCCCGTGAGCTCACCTACATGTGAGGTCGAAGCTGATATAGCCTCTCAAGCATAGGTAGGGGAAAAAAAGCTGAAAGTGCGAACAACACTCATCGCATATAGACTGCGTTTTGTGGCCTGCGATAGTAGCTAAGACGTAAATTCTTATGAAGGACAAATTATTACTTAAATAACTGACCATAATTCTTGGTGAATAATATAGCCATGGTTCTCTTGGTGGAATAGTCCATGAGCGTGGTGGCGATGAGCAGTCGATGCCAGGCGGTCCTGGCGGCCTTCCACATGCGGAAGTCGTTCTGCATGACGCCGACGGCCACCCCGCCGCCCCCCACCGCCGTGCTCGAGCCCCACATGTCCTCGCCCAGCGCCACGTGGGACACGGCCATGCGCAGACTCTGCTCTTGGCTTACGAAGTTCTGAAGCCTTCAATTTATATTATTGATGTAAAAAAGTGGGAGACGTATTAGAACTATGGGGTATTTATGGAGTTGAGTAAAATTTTTTTTAAACGTATTGTATAGTGAATAGTTTCTGGGAAAACAGCATTAGCTTTATGAATACATGTTCAGAAACCTTCAATTTATATTATTGAATAGCGACCCGCCCTCGCTTCGCTTCGGAAACTGTAATTTATTATTGATTTCTCCACTATTTAATGGATGTTATTATACATATAAACCTTCCTCTTCAATCACTCTCTATCTATTAAAAAAACCGCATCAAAATCTGTTGCGTAGTTTTAAAGATTTAAGCATACATAGGGACAGATATAGGGACAGAGAAAGCGTCTTTGTTTTATACTATGTAGTGATGTAAAAAAATGGGAGACATATTAGAACTATGGGGTATTTGTGGAGTTGAGTAATTTTTTTTTAAAACGTATTTTATAGTGAATAGTTTCTGGGAAAATAGCATTAGCCTTATGAATACGTCGTGGTAAACAAGAGACGATAAAATCATTTTAATAAGGCATTATAATCAGCGCCATTAGGTTGGAGGCGCGAGAGTGACGTCTGAACTATAATAAAATAGTGGTCATTCTTTCAATCCTGGATGAAAGATTGCTTCGAGGTAACAATAGGCATTACGGTCTCATCTTCGAAGTTATATCCAGAAAAGCGAGGGTTGTCTCGAAGCTGCAGATATGGCGTCTTCTCGCATTAAAACTGTATAATCTCAAAATTTACTAATTTTACAGGAGAGCGTTTTAAAGATTTAACATGTAATATTTTTATAATATTAATCATCTTTTTAACATTATTTTTTTATTTTTTACCAGTTACATTATCTGTCTTTTAAAGTAAGATAAAATTATGCATTAATTTTGTTAATAGTAGAAAAACACAGGTAAACTAAAAAAAAAAAAAAACGAAACTACGCTATTTTACAGTACTTATGAAAAAAATACTGGCATAACCAAATGTTTACGCGTTTTTTTTATTGCCCTTATAGACAGACGAGCATACGGACCACCTGATGGTGAGTAGTTACCGTCGCCCATGGACTACAGCAATGCCGGGGGCAGAGCCAAGCCGCTGCCTATCGCAAAATTATCGAAAATTTCAAAACTACCGCATATTAAGTCAATTTCGAATATTTTTGGAAATTGTACACTTTTAAGGCGAAAAGGCGATGTCTGTCAACGTGCACTAACTAGAGATATAAAGAGTGATGTGCTGTGTACTGACCAGGTGAGCAGCTTCATGGCGAAGGTCTGGTGCGCGATGACGTGCGCGTGCATGACCAGCACCTTCAGCGTGGAGCTCTGGCGCGCCGTGAACCTTTCGAACATCGCCGTGCAGCTGAGTGCAACATCCACACGTCACCCCACCACCCACGCGCACTACCCTAACCGCCCACCGGCCTTCAGGCTCACCACTAATCTATCACTCATGAATACTCATGAGCACTTCTTAAAAGATTTTTAAATATGGTGGTGGGGATGATTGTCAAATAACAAAAAAATGTGGGAGGAAAAGGAACGAGCTAGGGGTAATAGATAGCTCAAATGCTTTATTTGAGATTGAGAGCTTAATTGAGATTTGAATTTATGACTTCAGAGTGTATAGATCCGGGATCCGGTTCAACTGCCACTAAGTTGTGAGCTTATTATCCAATTATATTAAAGCAAAAAAAAGTTTGTTTCTTTTTATGAAACTTTTTAAAATTTAAAAATGAGTTTCACTATAGCGTCTCATTTCCACCCAACTATACAGAGGACAACGACGCATTATTTTGTCAGTTTGTGAGTCTGTTAATTGTTTCCTTGATAGCTCTGAAACTACTCTGAAATCTGGTTTCGGTACTTAAGACGTCACAGCGCTCTAACTTCTATCTGCTGACTTATATAAAATAGTTATATATAAATAGTTATATATATAGTTGTATATAAAGTGGCGCTTTTTGTTCATATAGTTTTGTATTACAAAACTAAATAAGTTTTTTTTTTATAAGGAACGCGACATTTACGAAAAAGATAAAAACAATAATTAAAAAATGATAATACGAGACTGCTCACCTAGGGATGTCTAAAATAGATATTTAAGCTCGATTTTCGCCCTTCCGATTTCGGACTGGGATCCAGAAATCCCGATCGTACGTACATATACGGTTGTACGCTATTTTTTTGTAGTTTAGAAACCCACATACTGCTCTTTATTATTTATTATTGGCAAACAACAATTCAAAAAAAAAAAATTATTTAAAATTTATGTTTATGTTTTTGCTGACCTTACATTAAAACTAAATATTACTTTATGAACTCGTCATGTGGTTATCGATTAACTTACGAACGATTAGCTAGTACTTACATCTCGATGTCAGTTTTGAGTTTGTCGCAGACCTGGAACGAGTTGCACTTGATGAGCGCCCGACCCTCGCGGTCGATGAGGCTCACCAGCTCCACGGAGTCGCGGTGGTTGCACTTCGTCACGCGTATCAACGTTGTAATCACCTGTTTCATTGTTACAAATGAATGGAAGTCGAATGTACGATATTCGCGCGGTTTCTATTGGGCTAAGCCGTGTTTTGTTGACGTTGGGATCTATGTTACATACTCTACATGTTATTTAAATGTGAAGTATATACCGTTAGCAAAATGTTGGCCATAAGTGAGAACTCCTTAAATTTTCTAAAATTTTGCGACACACACACGTAGCTTTTTTAGAAAATATAAATAAAAATGACCTCCTATATAATTTAATTACTTACTCTCTTATGACTGTTCTATTGAATTACCTTTGGTATTTAAAAACACATTTAACGCTGCAATTGTTTGAAACCGTAGTGTCTCATGCTGTATAAAACCGGTTATCTACTTTAAAAAAATCTGTCACTTGCCAAAAGCTCTCTTTAACACAGAGCAGCAGTTCAGTTCATAGTTATTAATTTTCAAACGGTACCTGCTCGAATGTGTGAGTTTCGTCGTTGTAGAGCACCGTGCAGTAACAATCCGGCTGGTCCAGTATCTGCAGGATGTCGCGCTCCGTGTCTTTCAATCTACAAAATGTACACGAGACAACACGTGAGTGAGAGAGAACTTAGCCAAGCTAATAATAATAACGGGGAACAAATCATGCACGATCGTCCGGCCCCAAGATACATGATTACATGCGTTTAAATAAATAATAAACACCCAAACAGTAAATAAAGCTGTTCATCACACAAATGTTTATCCGATGTGGGAATCGAACCCACGACCCTCGGTGCAACAGTCAGGCGCGCTGACCACTGCACCACCGAGACAGTCGAAAAAGGAAGATAACTCTTGCGGATCGCGACCTGCGACTACTGTTTGTCTTTTACATGTTTAATACGCAAATAATTGCGTTTTCGGGTTTATTTTATATTACACGATATTAATTACTTCATTGCTTCAACATCAGGAAATTGCGTATTTCATTGAAAAAATTTGCTACACGCTCGAAGGATTTGAACCCTGTCAGTCGCATCGCTCGATACAAGTACACCGGACGTCTTATCCTTTAGACCATGACGACTTATAAAGTATACCATACACATACATATAGTTAGGTGTGGCTTGGAACGTACCTGAGATCGTTCGGCAAGCATGGAGCGTGATCGTGTGTAAGCAGCCTTAGACAATAAGTCAAACAAGCTGATGCTACGATCTTCATTCTTCTTATAACATCCTCGCTTATGCCTGCCTCGGGCGGTTGATCGCTTGGAGCCTTGAAAACAAATTTGAATAATTTAGTGCGATCATTAAGTGTGAAAGAAATAGTGCTAATGTAAGTTAATGTGTCAAGTGTCTCTGAGCTATTTCCTGTTGAGCAGTAGTGAACGCACAATAGAGGCACCCATCACCAGGTATTAGAAAGAGAGAAGAAAGGAAATAGAATTTCGCAAAGCCAAAACTTAACTTTTTGAACAGCCTTATTACTGATTTTGCATTTAACTCTTGGCTTCTTCTATCAACCAATACAACAGGACGGAATACTTTACAATTTAATTTTATAATACAACCCAGAGACTAGAGGGCAACTATGGCAAGTGACACATGTAGGGGAAAGCATTGTCACTTTATCATCACCCCGGATACCCAAAATTAAGATTTCCTGAATGCGTTGCTTTGTAGTGCCAAGGCAAGGGCTGAAGTCTCTTAAAGAAATTATGCCCACTTAACAATCTCCGTTGCTTGGAAAAATAGCTGTTTTTTTTACAAAACTCAATATTATGCCTTCGCTGTATAATATGTACACTATAAGCCCCAATGTTTTTTCTGTTTGACCATCAATCAACCAGGCTATACCGAACAGCCAAACTGCATGCGATTGATAAAATATAACCGTGACACGAAATTCAGTAACCAAGGCCATAGTGAAAGCTTGCGTTATCTGCACATTTTTATTACTATTCGGTTTTCATTTTAAATTTCTTGTTCAATTGAAGGCCATCACAAAACAATGCACATAACTTTAACCCAAATACAATTGACATTTTTTTTATTATGCACATAGTTCAGCAGCATCAGACAAGGTGTGAATACGGTACTTCGCGGTAGGCAGCGGCTTGGCTCTGCCCCTGGCATTGCTGAAGTCCATGGGCGACGGTAACCACTCAACATCAGGTGGGCCGTATGCTCGTCTACCTACAAAGGCAATAACAAAAAAAAAAAAATACGCACGAGACACAACCATCTAGCCTATTTCTCTAATGCCACTAATTTCTCTAGTTTTCTAGTATCTCGATTTACTAAAAGACATTCGGAACGTCGGATATGTTATAATGTATTTTCATTTTTATTGCTTAGATGGTTGGACGAGCCCACAGCCCACCTGGTGTTAAGTGGTTACTGGAGCCCATAGACATCTACAACGTAAATGCGCCACCCACCTTGAGATATAAGTTCTAAGGTATCAGTACAGTTACAACGGCTGCCCCACCCTTTAAGCCGAAACGCATTACTGCTTTACGGCAGAAATAGGCGGGGTGGTGGCACCTACCCGTGCGGACTCACTAGAGGTCCTACCACCAATAATTATGGGTTTGGAACAGGTCTATGGTCAACTCACAGCATGCAAATCACAGAATGGATCCCGTTTCCAGGCCTCGGCGTCACCGCAGTCACAGCAGCCGCCGCCACCGGACTGCCCCATCTTGTACTTGTGGTGTCTATGAGCGGATACCTTGAAGCACTCCACGCAGAGTACGCAAGTGTTGTCCATGCCTGAAAATCGAAGTTTATCATGATAGACAGAGAAACTCAAGATCCATCTGATACTAAGCCGTTACTAGAAGCTTTGGACACCAAACATAAGGTGAATGACTGGTCCATAGATAATGTTTGACCTCCTAATCTAAATTACAATAATAACGCATTAATGGTTCTCAAACTCTTTTTTATGACTAAATCTGATTACATTGCGCAAAAATAGACAAAATAACAGACGCTGGAATTGTTTGCGTGTGATGAAAAATCCAAGAAAAATATGACATTATTTAATAAAACTACTAAAATATTATTGTGAATATTACATATTACAATATTTGTGTAAAACTAGTTTTATGAGGAAAATATATTTTTTTTACCTCTGTTGATAGACTTGAGAGGCTATTTCAGCTGCGTCCTAACGTGTAGGTGAGCTCACAGTTCTCAAACCGGGAATGTTGCTGACACCGGCCCTAACAAGAGCAGTGCTTCGCAGAAACTACCACTGGATCAGAATCGCGACCCACTGAGAAGATCCGGCGAGAAATTCAATGAGCTGTCTATGGGTTAATTTACTCGTCGAGTCCTACGTCGCAAGCTACGGGTTCGGCGAGGACGGTGACCGGTGCTTGAGGTACCTAAAAGTAGCGTTAATGGATCGGGAGAATCCGTAATGACGTACTTAAGGCGACGTCGACTGTTTACCATTCGGTCCACAGGATCGGGTAGGAAAATATCATACTGTATCGTGTACACTATAGTACGTAATAATAACTCACCACATTCTCTGCAACTATATGCAGGTTCGCCTTGTTTGAACACCCGCCCGCAGAGTGTAGAGCGACGAGGGGGACCCGGTTGAGATCCCTCTGTTGTACCCCATATGAACTGTTCTAGGGGTTGGATGAGCAATTTGGCAGCTAGTTCCTCGTCGAAAGACCAGTCTGTATCGAAAATTGCAGATTGAGACAAATGAAACATTAATAATTATAATACATTCTTCGAATTTTTTTCCTAGAGCCCCCTCAAAAGATGATTCCTCATGATATTAAAAGAAACATGAGATCGCCTATATAGATAAAATGATATGTGAAGGGGTGACATGGGTCCGCCGCGGTCTAAAAACAAAAAACACCGTCAGGATGATATTTGGTGCAAAAAACACTTCGGGTCGATGTGCTAATGGTATTCATAAGTTTATTCTTGGAGACAAAGCGAAAAGTATAATAATGTACTTTACCCAAACATGTTCTGTTGGGTTGTGGCGAATATATTCTCGGAACGGTGACGCGCCAATGATCTTGAAAGTGCGAGGGCGCCAGTACACCCTCCTGCAGATTCTTCCGCCATAGTTCCACTACAGCATCAGCGCGAGCCGGCAACGTGTACCTGTTAGAGACCGGTTCATCACTCATTTTCACTCCGCGTCATTAAACATTTAGAGTAAACACTTCATAGTTGGATATAAATTTGATATTGGTTCGATTATTCGTCTCACATCGCCCCAAAACACGACAACGAAAATAAATAATGATTACAGTAGAAAAAAAAACTACATTTTCTCAATACGTATCGAGTGCTTGAACACCCTTCCACTCAATGTCTAGTTTACTAACTAGACTGATAATAATATTTTAAATGCATCTGACCCTGGTTGATGTGATAATGATCCGCGCTTTGATTTGGCCGAGCGTCTAATTGGCAAGTAGATACCGGATGATTGAAACGTCAACATTTCAATACTTTGAGAATTGACTCACACCACTTTTGGTCCCAAGACACGGGCTTGCTTCCTGTTTATTCGTTCTGATATATTCATTTATATTTGCTTCTCTGTACGATCAAATAAAGCACAATATACCTAACGAGAATGAGGTTCGTAATGAGACCATCTAAACACTGATAGAGAATCGTTGGCTAAAAACAAGAATTTGTATTCGCGAATACGGTAACCAAAAACTCTTAATGAACGCTGGACAACTGTTTGAAGCGAAGGTAAACAATGTACTGTACGTATTTTGGCAGATAGCCACTGAGGATGAGCTGTCTATTTAAATTAGAAAAAAAAAAAACAAGACGTTACGATCTTGGATATCTGTTATTAAGATATTTTTAAAGGTTGTCAGATAAGTTAAAAATCTTAAGGTGACCAATGTTAATATGAATTAAATTTATATTTATGAGCGCCGCTATCCGCCTCTTTTATTTACATAGTTAGAAAGCGAATTGCAACATATTTCGTAATGCGTACGCTGGTTTTCAATGTTTCATACTGTATTTGAAGTTTAGGCTTTTTGACCAAGTTAAGATGACACTTGGTTAAAAGCGTTTTAAAGTGCCATATACTTTCATTTTTGTTGTAATTATTTATTTAATTTGACGTTGGTTAGCCCACGAGAGATCAAGTGTTAAATGGTAAGTAACTGCAATACTTTAACGGCCGTCTGGTGTAGTGGTAAGTGACATGGTCACTACACAAGGGGGTCGCGGTTTCGAATCCCGACAACTGAAGATATTTGTATAATAAATATAAATGTCTTTTCCAGGGTTATGGATGTCTATTACATATATGTATGTGTATAATAAAAATCTTACATTTATATCCGTTATCTGGTACCTGTAACACAAGTTCTTTACGAACTTATCACGGGACCAGTTAACGTGACGTCATTGTTAGTAAACATTTATTTATTTATTTATTTACTGCTTAGATGTAGTCACCTACTCGAAGCATGAGGTCAAAGTCACTAGGGCGTCGTAAATAAAATTATTTACTATTAAGTTAAGAAAATAAATAAAACGATGAATCAGACAATTTGTTCTAACGTATTCTATTATTATTAGTTTGTGTGTGTGTGTGTGTGTGTGTGTGGATAAAAATACAGTCAGTTTTATTTAATAAGGTCACACAGGCTCGTCACACGCACACTAGAAATATCTAGCCTAGCGCTAAATTATAACACAAGCAAAACCATTACCCCAGTTCGAAAAACGAAATTAAACACATCGTGTGCAAACGTCCGCACACAACCTGAATACCGCAATGTGCGAAAATAATTCGCATTACATCAAATAATAAAAGAATATATACACAGCCTAGTTATCGATTGAGGACAACGTTTCGCGCTAAAGCCAGTTTAGGAGCAAAAGGTGCGTGCAAAACATTACTTTATACGACTTCCCATAACAATCGCGAACACTTGAAAAAGTTACAGAAAGTTAAAGCAAAGGGAAATTAAAAACAGCGATGCTTGGCTTAGACAAATAGTCATCGGTCAACGTGAGCTAAAACAAATTCGTTTTAATAACTACTTAATAAGTTAAATTGAATTACTCAACAAATTAACACACTACTTGACAAAAAAAATACGGGCTCTAGTATTATCGATTGATCTATGATTATATTATGTGACTTGGTAACTTGTGGGTCGCATTAACAATTGAAATTTACAAAAATTAAGTTATTCTTGTAGTCTTCCATAACGTTACATAAATATTACAAATTAAAATCAAGGCTACTGTGTAACCTCCATGGAGCTTTCATGAAAGTTCACCTACAAACTAAGCAAATAACTTTCGGATCATCGACAAGTCAACTATCTTAGATTGTAGTGTTGTTATTGCTTAAACGCATGTTGTTTCTATATGAAATGTTTTTAGGGTTCCGTACCCAAGCCGTAAGAAAAATGTTTAAATATATTATGGTTTTAATGGTTCTAAATGTATTATGAATCCCTTCACAATTATTCGAATCATTATCTGCACAGATATTCACCAAACTAACCACTAGCTTCTGACTGACGTTAAAATGAGAATACATTTTACCATAAAAATAGCTTCCAATTATTTATACATGTATAATTTTTATTATTCAAACAAACGATCAGCGTCGACACAAAAGAAAAAATGTGTTTGTTGAGTGTGCTTTTGTTTTTGTAACAAAAACAGGTACATACGCATAAAAATATGTATGTATTTACAATTTTAGATTAAAAATATCGATTAACAATAAAAATGTGTAGGATAAATTATAAAAAAGTATTTCTTAAACACAAACAAATAAATCCTTAAACTAAATTGCGTATAATAAAATCGATAAAATCGATTGAAAAAAAAAAACAACTTCTACACAGAGACCATTTTATTTACTGCTGATAATTTTTTTGATCGTTAAACTATTTTGATCTAGCGACAGCAACAAATACAGTTTTACACATTACTACTACCTAAATGACCTCAATCTTTATACAACTTCGTCAATGTCGTATTCAAAAATTATATATCCAGTGCAGGATTAAAAGAAAAATTTGATAGACACTCACAGACTTTCTCACTGGTGGTAGGACCTCTTGTGAGTCCGCACAGGTAGGTACCACCACACCGCCTATTTCCGCCGTGAAGCAGTAATGCGTTTCGGTTCGAAGGGCGGGGCAGCCGTTGTAACTATACTGAGACCGTAGAACTTATATCTCGAGGTGGGTGGCGCATTTACGTTGTAGATGTCTATGGGCTCCAGTAAACGCTTAACATCAGGTGGGCTGTGAGCTCGCCCATCCACGTAAGCAATAAAAAAAAAAGACAAATTCAGATTGGTTTTCGTCAACGATCCCGACATGCATGATATATCTACTATGGTACCAGGGACACACTAAAGGTGTATAATAACCGGCAAACTTCTTGAGCATTTGTTGACGTAGTGGGGGTAAGTTTGCGCATGGTACACTCACGTGCAAAAACATTACTTACTCTGCGTCATAATGCTATTAAAATTATTAAAATCAACATATGTATTTATTTATATATTTATTAGAACATCAACAAAACATATAGGTTAATATTGTAATAATTTAATCTTGGGGTAAAATAGATATTCCTTCTGTTAAGTCAAAACTAGAGCTGTTGCCAGGTCTTGGTTCAGTTGAAGCGAAGCTGGTATTTGTAATTTTTTTTTCGTTATCATAATCTTGACCATCATCATCATCACTGTTTTCATCACCCGAGTCGCTATCATCGTGATGAGTCGACATAGGGCTCATCGGCGTAGTTTACAACTCGGTCGATTCGGTCTTCTTTTTTGTCTATAATTAATTATTTTTTGAAGATATTCGATTCGTAGTAATCGAATGTTACTTTTTTCATTTACCAGCTTCCGATTATTTTCTGTTCTTTTTTTCCATCTGAAGTCTAGCTCTTTCATAATTCGTCGTAAGCTTCATTCCGAGCCATTAAAATTTATATCTTCTTTAAATTTTTCGAAGCCTTTCTACGGTACGGAGTTTCGCTGCTTGTTATGTAGTTATTATGATTACATCTTTTTATTACAGATTGAACGAAACTATCCATTCCGGTAACTTTCTTCTTCCCTGATCTTTTCTTACCCGGAGTCCGAAACACGGCGAGCAAGCCAGAGCCTTTAGCTTCGTTAATAATGCACCTAACAGTACTCACTGATGTTTTTGTTGCTTCCGAAGTCTGTTTTAATTTTTCCATATCATTCTTCCCCTGTTTTATAATGAAGCAATATACATCGTACACAAATTTTCTACCCTTTCTTTTAAGTACCTACTACACCAGTTTGTCACGGCATAGTGTATGTTTTATAAAAAATCAACAAACACTCAACAAATAGCAGTGGCAACAAAGTCCACAAGCAATTATAACAAATAACTTAACGATTAATAACGATAGACTTTCCACTGTACGCAAGCGTACTTTTGGGAGCAAGCGGAATGAGGGCGCGGTGCGGGACGCAAGGCTCGACTGATCTACCAATAACGCGCTCGATACGATTTCCCCTGCCGTCGCGCCTCACCCTCACCACCAAAGTGATCTAAAATTCGGTTCTGCGCAGTCAAGGTCATTTGCTCAAGAAGTTTGCCGATTACTATACAAATATGTATATTTTTTAAATCGGACCATACCATCAGACCAGTGTGCTTAGTGCGAGTTTTTTAACTTTCTCGATAGCGTAAAAGTTAATTCAAATTTGTATGCAGTTGGAACGTTTGCCTACGTTTACCGCTGGGGGCGCTGTTCCAACTGCATACAATTTTTGAATTAACTTTTACGCTGTCGAGAACGTTAAAAAACTCGCACTAAGCACACAGACCATTCAAATAGTCTATGAAACTCGATTCATTTATTTATTGCTAATGATACCAGATCAGCTGATATTGACATGCATAAATAACATTAATGGTTACAGTGGTGGTCCGTACCGTACCGCGGACATATTTTTTTAGCTCAGGCCACAGATACGTATCTTGAACTGGTATTTAACAATAGAGACTGAAATTTTATTTGTTATTACTTATGCTGTCAGATAAGCTAGAGGTTTAATGGGCGGTGGCATTGTAGAATCATTAAGGGACTACGAACCAAGAGCATTCGATAAAACATTTCACATAATGCTGAATAGATAATGATAAATGCCTTGAAGCTAAGGTACAGGTTCGAGGCATTTACTTATCGAACGATCACTAATACAATTACCAAAGGAAAAAAAACTACCACATTTTCACGGCGGTTAGTAATTTTCGACATTAGAGATAAAAAATTCTAAATGTATTTGGCTCTAATGTATTCGATTTATGAGACCCTTTTAGAACAACATTTCAATAAACATTAAGGTCTTATTTATAGTCGAAACTCCAAGAAAAATACAAAAAACTACACTTAATTTGGTGTTGTGTAAATGATAAAATCAGTTTAATTAATCTAGACGATAAAATCACAAATTCATGGTCTTAATGATGATCTCAAAAACTGTATAATGTCATAATTAAAATCAATTATATGTTATCAGTAAAATTATAATTTATCTAGCACTAATTAAAAAATCTTGTTTTCTTACTTTAGGATCTCTTGTCCAAATCGCAATTCATCTGCATCCCATTTTTTCTCTTTACAGCATATAGCTTTTAATAACTCTTTAAGCAACATATTTCACGGAAGAAAAAAAAAGACTTTAATAGTATAACATTGTGTTTTTTTAGAAAGCATATATTGTAAGCAAAAGAAATATTGGGTTAATAAGTCTTGTTTACACACAAGCATTGTCTGCAGTAAACTGTAACCGTTTGGATAGTCTTGAAAAATACGATAAGATGGAAGCATAAAAATCAATATGACTGATAAAACTTAGGTATGGGTCGTGAGCATAGTTTTCTGAGTAATCTTCACAAACAATGTTGGTAAGCTTTAAACTGCATAATCTGTGATCTAAAACATAGATAAATTAGTACCAAGCGCTTGGTTCGTATAATGAAGATTGGCAATAAACCTAAGATTTGAAACTGATAAGAGTTATTATCGGTTCGTTAATTATTTATTTGAAAAACAAAGCATCAACAACTTAAAAGCATCGAAATAACGAGATAGTAGTGTTGGCTGAAACGTCCAATTTGACTGTTTTATGGATGACAAAATGCTAATATTGTTAAATAGCATGTAAAATTTCAGTATATATTAAAAAAGTACAAACATGTATAAAAACGCTGCAATTCATCCTTTTAAGAATTTCAAATCAACACGCTGTGCCTTAGCGTAAAATTTATACATAGGGGTGAAGAGCGACGGTATCATTTTAAATAGAACCATGTATGTATCTATGTGTTTGGTGTAACATTTCAAGGCCACGCAGAAATCATTCGAATATAGTCAATATAGTTTAAAATATCATCATCATTCTCCTGCCCTTCTCCCAGTCACCTGGGGTCGGCGCAACATGTTTTTGCCTGCCCTCCTCGCTCGCGCTACATCATATATCATTTCTTCGCTCACTCCCCTCGTACACATATCGTCTTTCACGCAATCCATCCATTTCTTCTTAGGTCTACCTCTTCCTCTAAAGCCTTGCACATTCGTAGTTAAAACCCGCTGAACAACCTCATTGTCATTTCGTCTCATCACATGGTCATACCATCCCAAACGCGCACGCGCACTTCTTTCAATACTCAATAGTTTATAGACATAGGATGTTTTCGATTTCATACTTTTACGCGTAGTTGTCGACGAGGTCAGTAACCAAATGGTAAGATAATGACAATAAAAGTCGTGATTCCCTATAGTTTGTTTAAAAATAAGATAATGTTTGTTATTGACGAAATGGTATTCAACTTTGGTTATATTTGTTTTTTTTTTGTTCATTTAATTGCACGAATTTAATGGGTGAACAGGTTTTTTAAGGGCCTTGCCGTATGATAATAACTCGTTACAGACGAGTTATATTGTAGGTTCTTATATTCATTATTGTATTGTTCGCTGTCCTACCCTCCAAACTGAGCGCACGGCAGATTAGACGACGGAAATTTTAAAAGAAAAACACAATACCTACTAAGTAATTAAATTATCTTCTCGCTTATCATATCTTAAATTATGAACATTTGATTTTAAACAGGTGTTAGATGTATCACTTTGTAATCAGGTCATTGAACTTTACGTGAAATTATCATTACGTGTACTAGTTGATAGCCTGCCAGAGACGGTCGATATTGCAAAAAATCTACTATTGATTTAATTCATAGTTTAGAAAATTTAAGCGGTTAGCGGATAAAGAGATGAATATAGACCTATCAGGTGTGCTATGAGTTCCGGTCATCGTTTTTGTCGAACCCGTCGCTTGCGACGAAGGGCTCGGCGAGTAAATTAA
This sequence comes from Bombyx mandarina, assembly GCF_003987935.1. The sequence continues at coordinate 6,259,160 of NW_021011476.1, read as the reverse complement.
CCCACAGACACAGCCCACTGAGTTTCTCGCTGGATCTTCTCAGTGGGTCGCGTTTCCGTTCCGGCGGTAGATTCTGCGAAGCACTGCTCTTGCTAGGGTTAGTGTTAGCAACGACGTCAGGTTTGAGCCCGGTGAGCTCACCTACTAGTTAAGGCTACGCTAAAATGGTCTCTCATGACCATCAACATATGTGGGACAAGAAAAATTGTGCTATGAACTGAACTGTCCTCTCTTTCTATGAATTAAACCTTTGTTAAATAGAGCCGTTTGTGCCATTGAAGAGATTACCGTGCACTAAACTATGGTTGCGGTTTAATTAGAATGATGTATGTTATATATGTTGGGACCTTCTACAGGCAAATTAACGTTTCCAAAAAAGATTGCTTCTATGACCAGATAAATTTATCTTTTTAATTGACCAGTATTTTCTTAGGTATTTGGGAGTTTTAATCGTCCATAGTTAAAAATGCGTTCATTCATTATTTTTTAATCTATTAAAAACTACTGTTACGGTTTAACCTCGCGGTTTGAAAGCATCCGAAACGTCGAAAAAAATACAAAGACAATAAAAAACCAGCGCATTTAGATTTGATTTTGAAGTATTTGCTGCTACGTGACATTAGTATTTATTTCCCGACATCAGAGTTAATATAATAAGTATCGATGATGCCAAAATTTAAAATTTTCGTTATTTTAAAAACCGTAGTCAAAGAGGTCGAGACCTCAAGAAAACAGGGAAATAACTATGCAGAATATCAACGTTGTTTGGAAAAATTATATTCGAACTCTTATTGGCAATATTGAAAATTATACTTGCTGAGTTTATGGATTGTATATTTTGAATTGTGCATAAAACAAAAACGCTCTCTTATTGATTGAAATAAAAATTTAATAGTGAACAAATTAAATCTCAACAAAATCGTATGCAATACTAGTTAAACACGATTATGCTACGTTGTAATAAACGCCAAATGTACGAAACATACCCATTCGTTAAGCTCACACATCACCTCACGTATGTTGGCAGTACTCTATGACTTAATTTTTCCATGCCAACAGCAACATTACCAACTCGCTCGGATAAAAGATGAAAGGTTGTACAGATTACGAACAGATACATTAAAATATATATATTCGCTATGCTATATTAGATAATCCACTTTTATTAAAAAAGGTTAAACCTCTCTTCTTTTGAGCGTACTCTCTTTACCTCATTCAGCCTCCATATATCAACAGTATATTTAATAAAACAGTAGAATCCGGTATGTTTGTTTGTCCGCACACATCTACAAATCTACTTAACAGTTTTTATGCACATACAGGCAGGTTAATCTGGCATAGAGCATGGCTTTGTTTCATTAAAATCGAATCTTGAAAAATGCTATGTCGACATTTAATGATTTTGTAATTTACCTTTACTTATACTGTCAGACGTTCAATAGCAAATAAGATAATTTAATAGTATTAATACGAATGTAACTTTGTCTGTCTGTTACGTTTTAACACAAGTTTTCATGAACTTCAATATGGAAATGGTATGAGCCTTAGGAAAGAATATAGAACTATATTTCATCCCACTGCCTTGTAAGGATCTCCCTCCAAGCGAAATAGGATGTAATTTATGAGGCCGAATCTGCTGAGAAGCCTTTTTTAACAAATCCCTTTAGAGACCATTTCATAACCAAAAACATATTTTTTTATATATTTAGCTGGTGAACGTAAATTAAACATTATTTTGTGTCAACTGACCTGTCGGCGGGTATCATGTCGGGGGTCTCGTCATCCATTGAGCCATCACCAACCTCGACCTCCAGCTGCACTGGCGGTGGAGTACTCATCTCCACTTCTCACCAGTCGTTATGGACCCTGAGCAAAAATGTATATTTTATTCATAAAAACCATTATGACACTAATTTCGCCCACATTATTTTCAATACAATTGAAGGTTAATGTGTGATTAAAGATAAGAATTATTTTTGGTTACACACTGATTATTATTTTTGATTTTTTTTATTGCTTAGATGAGTGGACGAGCTCACAGTCCACCTGGTGTTAAGTGGTTACTGGAGCCCATAGACATCTACAACGTAAATGCGCCGCCCACCTTGAGATGAGTCGACTATTAGGTATCAAAGCCAGCAATCTGACTTTTGGACAATGATTGGTAAATCAGAAAAACGAATTATTGACTTTGTATTCCATTGGCAGTCACAAAACTCTTCGGAACGACATCTTAGATAAATAACAGGTTAACTATTAACCTTTATTTAATGCAGGTTTTGAACCGTATTCTTTGAAGGAAACGATTATATTCAAAACAATCTGTATTGACATATCAATAATTTTTTTTTGTCCAAATGCACAGGTTGCCACCTTTGATAATAGACGACTCAGATATAAGTTCTAAGGTTTCGTATAGTTACAACGGCTGCCCCACCCTTCAAACCGAAACGGAAACGCATTACTGCTTCACGGCAGAAATAGGGCGGTGGTACCTACCCGTGCGGACTCACAAGTGGTCCTACCACCAGTAATTACGCAAATTATAATATTGCGGGTTTGATTTTCATTATACTATGTTATTCCTTCACCGTGGAAGTCAATCGTGAGCATTTGTTAAGTATGTATTTCATTAGAAAAATTGGTACCCTCCTGCGGGATTCGAACACTGGTGCATCGCTACATACGAATGCACCGAACGTCTTATCCCTTGGCCCACGATGACTTTGGTTAATTGAGCAGATCCGTGTTCGAGGGTTTTACTGATAACTGTGTCTGGCTAATTTCCAAAAAATACATGTGAGAAACCCCAGCTTTATTTGGCTTTATCACTACTTCAGTACCATCCGGCCATCCTCATTTCTTTTTTTGGCCACAGCCATTAATTCAATAATTCCTAACTCAATTCACTTACTTCACATTTATGTACTGGTGAAAGTTGGTTACTCTGGCATAATTGTAACACTTGATAAGAGTACATTAAGCATCTTATCTATAAGGCTACAGCTTCTCTATTATTAACAATGTTATAAAACATTTTCCAATTACATCAAAATGATTTTTTGTATGAGAAAGTATCCTTAATATATTTGGTAACATACTTGTCGGAATCAATGTCCATCTTACACACTTCCGTATGTGTAAATAGTGTCAGTGGATTAAAGATCAGTGATTATGTAGACATAATAATTAAAATTGTTCTCTAGTTTTCTAAAGCTCATCTAAATCAGTTTGATGATTTCTAGTTAGAATTTAACAGTTAGCAGTTTGTTAATAATGTTACTATCATGATGCTCAGACTGTACTTATCCAGCATTAGCCTATTTTTTGCTTATTGCATGGATCAGTGAATAAGCTTTTTTTATTAGGTTTTGAAGTCAAAGTTATTGCTTTTGTGTCAGTATTGTCGCTGATGAATGTCAGTTTTGCCAAGGGCACAGCCAAGTCGCTAACTACTCGCCCCTAGCCTCATTTGAAGAACATGTCATAACAGTCAGAGTACACAATCAAGGGAAATTAATTCCAAAGCCAAGTGGTACAACGCAAGAAAGGCCCTGGGAATACAAGCTGTGTTCCGCCACTGTTAAACCACTGTTCGAAATAGTATGGATGAACTCTACTTCAGTGGCAGACAGGACCATGGTAAAAAGGAGATGACTGAATCATCTCAAACAACAATTCCTCAAGGCAATCACAGCTTACCTCATGTTAAGTGGTTAAAAATATGAATGCTATCCACATCTTGATATATAAAGTTATAGTATTCAATTGTATTTTATAGTTATCTACTACTTATGGCACCAGAATCCATTGCTTCAAGAAAAAAATACATAGGATAGGTTAACTATTAGGCCTTACCCACAGTATTTATGTAAATTTGGAATTTTCTATTTGATTTTTATTGGATAATGTTATTCCTGCATTGTGGAAGTAATTTTTTAATATTTCCATTCAAAAATTGACTCATGCCTGTGGGATTTTAATACTGAGTGTATTCTTTAATAATTATCATTTAAAGGCCTACGAAATAAATTATAAGGTTAATTTCTGTTGATATTTAAGAGAGAAATAAGTAAATTATTATTATTATTATTATTACATAAATAAGTACTATAATACATCTGGATACTAAATCGAAATTAATCATTAAAGGTATACAAGTTTGTAATTCCAAACTAGTCCTTAAATGCTAAGGGCAAATTCCCGATTTTTTTAATATAATAATATAATAAAAATGACAACATATGTTTTTGTCTTAATTTCTTATTATTAATGGCAGTTTGGATAGGGATGTGGTCACACAAAATGATTTATATAAGAATGATCAAAATTACCCAAAATGTCAATAGAGTGACCTGTGCTAGAAGATCAAATTAAGAATGTGGGGACTCACAGGAGAACCACAGTAACAGATACGGTCTGAGGATTGCGAGTTTATTATATTAGAGAGAAGAATACATTACTAACAAGCAATGTGGTACAGTTCAACATGAACAGAGAACCACGTTTTCAAGCAACCACATATGTGAATCCTCAGTGTGGCTAGGTCTCCCAATTTGGACCCACCTATTGAAGGTCACGGAAGTGTGTTAGATGGAAGTAACACAGGACCAGTCATTACAGTGAACCTTGGTGAAAAACTATGTCCAGCAATGGGCTGGCAACAAAGTCAGTAAGAAAGACAAATTCTAATGAATCAAGCCCCAGATCTTTATATATGTTTATTGAATGACTGGCTAATATTAAACAGTAATTGACATTTTAATTTAATATACAAAAAAAAACGGATTGTCAGTATTATACTGAGGTATTCAATTAAAATGCAAAATGAATATAGTCAACTAACTCCATATGTCTAGTTTAATCCGCTGGATTAGAAACTGCTAGAATATTATTACCGCATCAATCAAAAACACTGCAAAATGCTTGTGTTTAGGATATTCGATTAATATGTGATCTCTTTTATTTAAATACGTATACAAATGTAAATACAAACAATATTTTATAAAACTGATCGTCAAATTTGAAAATAGCTTTACAAGACCCACTGCTTCCACAACTTTTATTAACAATAGCACACAACAAAAGAAATTAAATTACCTTCAGTGTGAAATGTGCACAATCATCAAACATAAATGTTGCACTATTAGGTAAATAGAATTAAAACACTAGAAAAAAAATTGTAATTTGTCGTAATGCGTGATTATGTCTAATTCACAATTTTTCATGAAATCGAATTTTCTCTGGCACTAATCCACGAAAATTTTGACATTTCATCACAGCACATCGAACTGCAATGATCTCTATAAAAACATTCTTGTTCACAGATTAATGATAAATACAACAAACTATTGAATATTTAATACGAAATCACAAAATCTATATTAAAATGACCGAATACCATTTTTCTTTTTCACGAGAAATAAAAACAAAAAATGTCCAACACTCAAAGAAACAGATATACTTAGGGAATAGGGGTGCACTGTGCAGTCATAGGAAGTTAAAGATGATATCAACTCGGTCTTTAAAACTCCTTTGAATGTAAATATATGAAATCTAGCATAATATTCATATTATTTTTAATATTCTATAGGAGAAATTAATTTTCTTAAAACTTATATCAAAACATGAAATAGATAAATTTTTTGAAACGAAAAATCGATACTACTTCGTAAAAACTGACAGATTTTTTAAGTCACTGCAAAAATTGTTGTAATCGCCGATTTTAAGTATTTGGTGCACCAATCTAAATTTGAAGGGCAATCAAACAAGCTTCAACAAAACTGTACATAGTTTAAGCTACTTTGTTAAAAGTAAAAATAAAAAAATCCCCTAAATATCATAAAGTAGCATTGAGTCGGTAGATATTGAAAAATTTGATCGAGGTCCAAACTAGGCCTTCTTGAAGTGCATAAAATAAGGTACTCTGTAATCAAAAGAGAAGCTCATTTGTTTGAGTAGTTTATTTAAATTTCTCATAAGTCTCTTCCCCAAGAACAGGTTTTTGGCAGAAGACCTAGATCTATCTAGATTTCTTTAAATTTGTGACATACATTTTAAAGAACTTACGAACAAATTTTATGAAGATATTAAATTTGAATAATATTTTGTCAAAAAACGAAATGTACTTTAGGACTTTATTCTTTGTAGAGTTGTTTGAGGAATCTATTTGAAATATTCTATACAAAACACAGTGATCCAAATATCCTGCGCAGATATGAAATCTTCCGAGTAGATTCATAACTTAAAAAGGTAAAAAATCTAATTAAAAAAAATGCTTATAATATTTGACAAATACTTTCAAAATTAAGAATTTTGCTACAGTAGCGCCGTATAACATCACTCGATTCTGCAGAAACTCGTGCTCCTGTCCTCTATTGTAAATTATCCATAAATTCAGAAACGCTTAATGTTGCTACATTTTCAATTTTAGCTTATTTTACGGTAATTCGGTAATATATACTTTTCGTGTCATTAATTTAGTAAGCTCAAATATATCTTTCTTTTTTAATAATTTGTGCACAAAATCTACAACTTTTATGATGTTTTTACTGGTGGTAGGACCTCCTAAGAGTCCGCACGGGTTGGTACCACCACCCTGCCTATTTCTGCCGTTAAGCAGTAATGCGTTTCGGTTGGAAGAGTGGGCAGCCGTTGTAACTATACTTGAGATCTTAGAACCTATATCTCAAGGTGGGTGGCGCATTTACGCTGTAGATGTCTATGGGCTCCAGTAACCACTTAACACCAGGTGGGCTGTGAGCTAGTCCACTCATCTAAGCAACAGAAAAAAGTTTCTCACTAACTCATCTAAGCAACAAAAAGAATAGATGAACGGATATTTGCTAAAATAATGCTGACAGTGGAAAGATAACGTAAGTGGTCAAGGTAGGAGGCGGCATTTACGTTGCATATGTCTATGGGTTCCAGTTACCTCTTAACACCAGGTGAGCCGTGAGTTTTGAAGTCATCGTTGCCTAAAGGATGAGGCGTCCGGTGCATTCGTACGTAGCGATGCTACGGTGTTCGAATCCCGCAGGCGGGTACCAATTTTTTTGATGAAATACGTACTTAACAAACGTTCTTGATTGACTTCCACGATGAAGGAAAAACATAAAAAATCAAACTCACAAAATTATAATTTGCATAATTACTGGTGGTAGGATATCTTACGAGTCCGCACGAGTAGGTACCACACCACTCTGCTTATTTCTGCTATGAAGCAGTAATGCGGGGCAACCGTTGTACTGTAAAAACCGAGACTTTAGAACTATTATCTCAAGGTGGGTGGCAGCATTTACGTTGATGTCTATGGGCTTCTGTAACCATTTAACATCGGGTGGGCTGTGAGGTTGTCGACCCACCTAAGCATGGTGCATTCAACTGGTATCAAATATGTGGAATATTAGTAATAATATGTAGAATATTTGATACCAGGTGGATTATATGCACGTCTAACCAGTTAGGAGTAATTTCTTTGCAAAGGTGATAAATTCTTGGTTCAAGGCATAAATGTGCTCTGGTAGATTTTGTGCTGACAATATGGACTGCGCGAGTGAAAGCCAAGAATTGAAAAAAAAAACAACACTTTTATTTGTTATTTCATTAATTTTATTTTAAATGGCTATGGTTTTAGATTTGAAAAACCTAGGGGTGGGTACTTTGCGAGAATTGACGCCATAGTCGAAGGATAGAATGCCATAAATTTAAATCTTTCTCCCATTTTGTTTGGATCGACTAGCATTTCGTAAGCGCTTTTTATCTTTTCTTTGTCTTCATCTTTTTTTGCTGCGTCAATAAGAACCTGAAACCGAACAACTGATATACTAAGCTTTATTGTACACCAAAATAAACACAAATGCAAAACATTAAATACAAAAGTGCCATAGGCGGTCTTATCGTTAAAAACGATCTCTTCCAAACAACCATCAGATGGACAATTATAATCTTTTCAGGAAAGAATTAACCGTACCGAATGTACTTATTGCTTGAAAAAAGATTACATTTATAAATATATGAATATGAACAATATAATGATAATATTGCCAAATAGTGTAGAAAACAAATAAAATCATGAGTATAAAAACTATAGACGACTTCTAGTTATAAAGAATAAGTTTAAATTTTGCATAGCCGGGCATTAACTCGTTATTCGTTAATTAACGAACTTAACATTTTGATTAACCGATTAACTTTTAAGTTAACTTTTAAAAATGTTAATGGACACGTTAACTTCCGTTAATATGCAGAAGTCCGTTAATCGTTAATCAAATGCCGAATAGTTACCGCACGGCATCGACAAGGGCCGGGCGGCGCGTGTCAAAGAGTGAAAAAAAAAACGAAACTAGATATATTTTGCCGATCAACGATGCTGCATTCCGCGGGGAACAGATATTCAATCTGCGGATTAAATCTATTCATTAAATACAATACTACTATGCCCTCAAGCGCTGCAGTTGAATGTCTTTTTTCCACGGGTAAAGACATTTTAACACCAAAACGAGCCTCGCTTGCAGACGAGAACTTCAACATGTTAATGTTCATGAAGGGGAATATGCACCTTATGCCCGGCGATTAAATTACACATTTGAATTATACAAGTTTTTGTTTTGTTCTTAATCTGTTAACTTCCTGAACATAAACCAACAAGTTATTATCCACATCATGCTTCGTCAGATTACAGAAATAGAGTTATCAGCAACATGCTTCGTCAAAAAGTACAATGGTTTATTTCTTATATAAGTTCGTTGACGCAACGATATAAAGATGCAATTTCACACATGTTAATGGATTAACGATTAACGTTAACTTGCGTTAATTCTTCCGAAATGTAACACTAACGTTTAACGAAGGTAACTTTTTTTGTATCGGATTGACAATTAACGAAGTTAAGTATTTGATTAACGGTGCCCGGCTATGATATTTTGTCTATTTGAACCGACCTGCAGCCTTAATTCCCCTTGGCATTGTTCTAAAAAATCTTTTTGCTTTACTGGTCCAACAACTAGTGCATAGTTCTCTTCACCAGGATTCTTTGAAGCGGCTATACGAAGTTGTGAGAAGTCAACGTCTGCAGTCAAGTCACTCTTGCCTGGGGTTTCAAGAGGATCTACAATTTGATGCTTTTGAAAAGCCTGTAATATGAAGTTTAGGAATTAAATGCCTTTAGTGAGTTTGTAATAAAACTGTACATTGAACGAACTTTGGGCTTGTTGTGAATGAGACCTGGAATTCAAATAGCCATGTCTCACCAGGTCGATTCCCAATTGATTTGAATTTAGAATGAATGAATTTTTTACCAAAAAATAAACGTATAAAATAATTTATGAAAAGAAAAAAATATTGTAAATGTCACGTCCTGACATTAACAGATGTATTTTTTTCATATAGTAATATTGGAGACATGACTTTTAGGTGAAAAGTTAAATGCATTAAATAAAATGAACAGATTGTCATATTTAAAGGGTGGGGTGGCAATTATGAAATGTTATTGTGAATTCCACCACAGAAATCAAGGTGGGTGGTGACATTCATTAAGTGATGTCTGTGAGTTGTACAAAGGCAGAGATAAATCCTACTGTTGCTTATCAACTTCAGCCAATGATAGGGACACAGCCAAGTAGCTACCTATCACTGAGCAATATTTTCAAACTTAGTTTGAAACTGGGTATGTTGTAGAGGTCAAGATACAACTGAATGAAGTTAATTTTACAGCTGAAATTTATTTGGAAAAAACTAACTCTGAATGTACTTTGAATGAGTGCAGTTGTTCAAGGTCGAATAGAAATCACTTCAAATAACTTCATAACGAAGTTAGAGAATTATTAAAATTAGCTTAATTTACTTTAAAAAACATACAAACCCTAAAGGTATCCCCCTTTTCACCCTCATGTCCATAATCAGCAATGAGCGCTAAACCACCATACTCATCCACCCTTTTAGCCAGTTGTCGTGCTACACCCAAGCTTCTTGCACTGATTTCTAACTCGGTTCTGTCGCCAGAGTCCAAGGGCGGCCGAATAAGCATCTTCACGGCCTGAGTCTCATTACCTGACAACCTGTATAGCAGCTTTCCAGTGTCATCAATGTCAATGAGAAGCTCTCTCCAACCTTTTTCTGTTTTCTGAGAATGGAAATGATGTACAATTGATGATTGTCTATATGTCATGTTATTACAGTATGTTATAGTCATGTTATTTGGCTTAATAATGCAATATGCATCAATCGCTGGTAGTCTAAGGGGCTATTCCAGCTATGCAAGGGCTGGGAGTGTGCAAATGAGACTAAAGCTGATAAGAAATATGTAGGTATGAACATATACAGATGGACTCAGTAAGTCAACCTGTTTGATCCTTAGTGGGTACTAGAGTTTATATATACTGAACCAATAACCTTAAAACCTTGTCTTCTGTTGAGTTGATTATACTCTCTAAATGACAGAATTAATATACATTGACATTTAACTTATTAATGATAATGTAACTGAAATAAATTAGATTTTTGATATTTTATAAGGTGGCAATTTATAACTTGGATTGAAATCAAAAAAATTCTAAGTTACTTACTTCAAACTTGTGTATGGGGAGGACATCAAAAAATTCATGTGCAACATACCATGAGAAGTTTTGTGGTACTTTCTTTAAATCATTATACCAATATACTTTGATACCACTGAGTGTTTCACCCTGAAAATACAAAGAGGACATTTTATAATACAGCCATATTTCAGGTTATAAAATTGTATAATTCTAATAGTCTTTTTTTATCGGAGTATACAAGTACAAAGCTCAGACTTGGAGTGCTACGCTAAGGGCACCCAACCAATAGGTTGTCAGGGCAGAGTAGAAAGCCCCAACCAACTCAAGCTACTGCTACTATATTCTCATCACTTATATATGGTAGCAGTGCCCATTCTTAAATCATCTTCACTTTCCAAATTTTTACCTGTTGCTGCCTCTGATTTACCTAAATGATGGTATGCTCGTTTGGGTAAAATACAAATCAAAATACATTTTTGCATTTTATAGTAAGGAGTACTATAGTAGACTGCCATACACACTGTCTTATGTGAAATTAGCTAAACTAAAATATCTAGCTGTCAACCAAAAAATTTGTGAATTTAATTTTTTTATTACCTCATGATTATGTGGCATGTCAATTTCTACAGGTCTATGTGATACACAGAGTCTGTTAGCTTGAATAGATTGCATTGTGGATGATATTTCTACTAGGTGTATACTTAAATCGTGTGATGTATAGCCAATTTTATTGAGAACCTGGAAATGTAATCAATTTATCAATTATTCAGCAATGAGTGTGTACAATTCTTGATTATAAAAATGAAGAACAATTTACCCTCAACATATCAATTAGTAATGTTGCTTTTCCTGGACCAAGTTCAACTATCTGTAGTGGTTTCGCTTCACACATTTTCTGTGTTTCAGCATAAAACCAAATACCTAAAATTTCACCAAATAGCTGACTGATTTCCGGTGAAGTTATGAAATCACCAGCTTCCCCAATTACTTCCTTTTTCATATAATACCCTTCAGTAGGATTAGTAGTTACTATATGCATATATTCAGCAACGGTTATAGGTCCATTTAATCTTATTTTTTCTTTTATTATTTCTATTAAATTCGGAGCAGATTCCGGCGTCGGCATCTTCAGAGTTCTTGGATCTGGTCTTTTAATTGTTTTGTAAGAATATTCTCTAGTTAAAAATCTAGGAGAATCGTATTTACACATATTTAGTAATATTCTAGAATTCATTTGCGTACATTTTATTAGACTCATTTTGACTGATTTTTTAATATATTTCTATTTTATCCTTTTTTCTATTACTTTCTCGTTTTTTTTGCTTTGCAGTAAAGTTTCAGGTTTTACATTTTTTTAAATAACTTCTTCCTATGTTAGTTACTTGTTTAAGGAGAATTTTTAGGTATGTTCATAATTGTTTAGTTTCTCAAATATTTTATTTTATTAATTATGGTTTAATTATTTTTAAATTTGTTGGTTAAAACCATAGAGTGGCATAGAGTATAGACCTTTTTTTTTGTACAATTTATCCTTATTAGTAAAGGCAAGGGAATCTAAGCCCATACAGCCTTGTCTGTTCTATATAATTTCTAAAATAATATAGGTTTCATACCTACTTCAGTGGCTAAAACTATGTAAGGTACTACTGTGACGGTATCTACCTACTTCAATCTGGCACATAATGGTAGTTTTCTAATTACAGAGCATAATGCGACTCAGTGACGCACAATGCCGAATTATGCTGAAGCTTAATTGGAACGTGAATTAGTTTTCAAATGCATCAGCAGAGTGCGCTAAGCTAGCACAGTTTTAATTAACATTTATTATTTCTAAGAAACTACGACGAAACGAAAGCCTTACAATTTTTTTCAACATTAAATAATATTACTAACGATAATATAAACAAAATTTCGATCAATGCCAACTTAAAGAAAAAACACTTGTCAATTTTCTGTCACTGAGTCGGTATCGATTGCGAGTATCACGTGAGAGCAGTACTTTTGAGAGTGCTCGATAGTGCGAAGCGTTGCTGTAGTTGGAACATTCAACGTTGAACATTATGCCGCATAATGCGCTCTTGTGCTTTAATTGGAAAACTACCAATGNATATAAACAAAATTTCGATCAATGCCAACTTAAAGAAAAAACACTTGTCAATTTTCTGTCACTGAGTCGGTATCGATTGCGAGTATCACGTGAGAGCAGTACTTTTGAGAGTGCTCGATAGTGCGAAGCGTTGCTGTAGTTGGAACATTCAACGTTGAACATTATGCCGCATAATGCGCTCTTGTGCTTTAATTGGAAAACTACCAATGTCATTATGTCTTATGTATGCTTTGGCAATTTAGAGAATACTTTGACCTAAAGGCTCACTGAATTTGGCCCCCCTTTTTTTGATTTTCGGATTTTTTTATTTTTAATTATTTGTTCGTTGTTTGTTCGTTAATTTTCGAATGTAAAAATTGTTTGTTTGTCTTTTATTTATTTATAATTAATTAAACAAATGATCACTCTTAAGTTGGCTCCCTTTCTTTATTTTTATCGTTCATATTAATCAATTTTGATCAATTATCGTTTGTTCGACGACTATTGGTGATAGTTCGATCATAAAAATAATTAAGTTCCCAATTATTAATTATTTTATATCTAATAAGTAAACCATCACCTCACGCCTACATTGCGAATGCGCTGGTTTTGTTAGTCAGCTGGCAATGGCCGTATTTACTAGCGTTTTGTTAACAAATGCGTTTATGCTGTCTAATTATTTCTTATGTAGATCAAAAAAATATTGAAAACTTCAACAAACTTCAACAAGATTTTAACAAAAAAATGTCGGTGAAGACGGCCAATTAGTCGTTAAAGTACGATTAGCGCGGTTTTAATAAATTCAGTTATTTTTAATGATATTGAATATTAACAAGCATACAGAAGTTTCAGTAATTTCTGATTATTCTAAGAGTATTTTAGGAATACAACTTTCGTGTTAAAATCATACTATTCATTACCATGCAATAGGAGATAGTTATGATACTTTTATTTTATAATACAATTAATAATTCCAAATTCATTACGTAGTTCAAAAAATGTAAATTTAATGCACACAAAATCTGTTTTTGTTGAAATGATAATTATTTATAAGTTCAAGAAACATATTGCAGGGACATTTAGTAGAAATTAATTTAATATGGAAGAATAAACTTAGTCTAAATATACCCTATCAACAGGATCTTATTTAAAAAAAAATATTTACGTCTATATTAACTTAATTATTATTATCGAGAAGTATCTAGAAAAAGACGAACAAACAATTTTAATATTTTTTTGATCTACATAAGAAATAATTAGACAGCATAAACGCACTTGTTAACAAAACGCTAGTAAATACGGCCTGGTTGCGCGCGGATTTAGTAATAGGATGCGTAATGAATTATTGGAATGGCGCCACCTTTGGAGTTTGTCAGTTACTAATTACCGCGAGCGTAATTTAATCCAAAGCGTGGTGTTAGCTCCCGATCGATAACGCTTCACCGCTAGCTGCCTAGATGGCGGCACATGTACCGTAGTGCTTGTGCTTACGAAGAGCTACGTGAGCTTCGCCCCCCTCCCGCCGCCCGCGTGCTTCCATCGCCGAAACCCGCACGACAGTCACTGGCAAGGTCTACAGGTGAGTGCAAGTTCTTTTAATTTATTGCCATTTTATTACTGCTTCCGTGTAATCATTCGCCCGCCCGCTCGCTTATGTGTATTTAATTTATATCTTTAGTTTGATTACTAGCTTTTGTTTACCGCTATATAGTTTTACCGCTCCGCTAATTATAAGTGACAAACATTTGTCACACACCGCTTAGGACGGCTATTTACACGCCTTTCTACAACCCCGCTTTATATGCTCCCGCCGCAGGAGGGCTATTTACACGCCCCCTTGCTACCCCACGGCCATTGCCAGCTGATTAACAAAACATTGCCAGCTGATTAACAAAACCAGCGCATTCGCAATGTAGGCGTGAGGTAATGGTTTGCTTAATAGATATAAAATAATTAATAATTGGGAACTTAATTGTTTTTATGATCGAACAGTCACCAATAGTCATCGAACAAACGATAATTGATCAAAATTGATTAATATGAACGATAAAAATAAAGAAGGGGAGCCAACTTAAGAATGATCATTTGTTTAATTAATTATAAATAAATTAAAGACGAACAAACAATTTTTACATTCGAACATTAACGAACAAATAATGAAAAAATATATATCCGAAAATAAAAAAAAGGGGGCCAAATTAAGTTTGTAAATACCAGGTCATAAAAACCCAAAAAATTAATAAATTAGAGAATATTCTGCTTCCGTGTGTTATCTATAATATTTCCTGTGCAAATCATATGGTTTTTGTTGGTGTGTCAATTGGTTTATTGCTAATTAAAGCGCTTTATTCACGATCCATCACGGCTGTACGTCAGCTCAAGGCCGCGGTGCTGGATCTATCAAGCGCGAACAGAATAAATCGAACGAATTAAATGAGAGGGTTTTAATTTATTGAAAATGCCAGATGTTTTATCAAAACGCCAAAAATGGGAGTCCTTCTGATGTTGTCAGCAGCAGCAGAAGAGAGGCAAAAAATAGCAAGAGGTTTTGGATGATTTTTTTAAACGTGCAGAGTATACTCAAATAATAATCAATCAATACACACATTCATTTTCCCAGTTGCGCCAACGATTGCGAAGGTAACGGACGTATCGCCATTTTCAAAGTTCGTCATCATCAATTCATTCAATCATCAAAAGAAATCCCATAAAAACAGCATGGCTGTTAATGATGTGTGGGAAAGAATTCAAAACTCTTTTTCTCTTCAATGTTCTATTGACGGATTAAAAAGGAGGAGAAATTCGTGAGACATTCGTAAACAAGTGTGGGAGGAAGCGCAAACGGGTTCGCAAATTGAGTACCGAACCCATTTGCACAGCTGCTAGGTTTCCGAATGAATGTTTGGCGGCCCTTCACATGCGCCCAAACAGTCATGTCAGTAATGTCAGTGGCCGGCATTAACCGTGGTATGTTAGCTCATAGGTTATACACTTGTTAATTCTTGTGCAATTTCACTAAGTGTATAATCTATGTTATAAGGCTGTATACTCTTAGATCTCCTTGCCTTTCCTAATAAGGAAAAATCGTACCAAAAAAAAATCTATGCTAAACATTTAATGTAGTGTAGAGTAGAGGTTATGTTTTGAATCGCACGTGAACCTTGTATTAGTATTTGGAGTCAAAAAACGGCTTCTTCTAAAACTGGAAAATGGGAAATGATTACAACGATACTAATGATTCTACAGACGAAAATTCAAAATACAAAGATGGGGTGAACAGAAATGCGAGACTCATAGTAAGAAATTTATCTTTCAAAGCCACTGAAAAAGAATTAAGAGAACATTTTTCACATTATGGTACCGTGGAAGAAGTAAAGCTATTGAGGAGACCAGATGGTAAATTGGTTGGATGTGGCTTTGTGCATTTCACTCAAGTTCCCATGGCAAATAAAGCTTTGTCAGCTACAAATAAAAAACTGTTTCTTGGTATGTATTTCTAAATAATTTCACGCAATAATATTTATTTCTTTAGTTTTATATTACTCCCCAAAATAACAGCTGTCGTCAGACATGCTTAATACAAATAAACGAAGAGATCGTGCATGCGTTTATAGTGGTTGCCATTCTTCCTACATATTATATCAACTGCGAGGCAATGGTTCCAATTTGACAGCCATAGTGCAATAAAATCGAGACTCCAACCTCATGTCTCATGTCCATCAGTGCTGGTAACCACTTAACACTGGGCTGTGAGCTTGTTCACCTATATACGCAAATAAAAAAATCAACCTAATTCACTTTTGTTTATATCATATATGTAATTACGTGGCCTAGCTAATTCATCAACATAGAGTGTAAGCTACTCTGGTTAGAAAATATCTGTTGGTTAGGATGTTTCATGTTGTAAGCATCCACTAGCTTTTTTCACTTTTACTTAAGTAGGTAAAATAAGGGGTTTAATATGGCAATAAAGAAAATTGGCTAATAAACAGAATTATATAATTTCCAATACAACATTTCAACAGACCCCGCAAGTAAATTCTGTGCATGCATAAAATCAATAAAAAACTTAGCTCTTGATTTTTTCATTCCTCAAGATATGAGAACAAGCTTATGGCCCATCCAGTGCAATGCCCATAGACATCACAATGTGAATACCGTCCTGAGACTTTTTGCACCAATTTATATTTATATAATTTTATAAGGCTTACAATATTCAGCATCAGATTCTGAGACTTGACAGTTGCAGTAAGCTGGAATAATACTCAAAGTATTCTGCTGCCCATTCTCTAGTAAATTCCTTAGTCGCCTTTTACAACAATCATAGGAAAATTATAGGCTGACACCACACATCCAGCCAGATAATGACCTGAAATTTCCATAAGACTAAAGTAGAAACAAGAAGAGTTATTTATTCCAAAATATTACTCCATCTTCACATTTGATATGAAAATAAAGAACATATGTTTGATAATTCTAAAAATATCCAGATAGACCGATACAAGTGGGGTGGGCTATTCCTAGATACAAATACAGTGAGCAGAGACAGGACAATGAAGCTACAGATGATAGAAAGAGTAAACCTGAAAAAAGTGAAATTAAATGTAAGTATAATATTTTTAGTTCATACCATCAAATATCAACATAACATAACAGTATTCTTGTTACCTGTTGTTTTATGTGAATTTCATAAATTGCATATAAAAAACTGTATATTTACATTACATTTACATATATATCTGTATATTTAAATAAAATAATGCATGTAAAACATACTGGTAGAAATACTAGTTACTATCACATGCAGACAAGGTCTTGTCAAATGAAATATTTGGAGAGATTTACGACAAAGGAAAGATCTTCCACCGAGCCGATGATATTTGCTCGGTAGACCGACGGTCCGAATGTTATTGTTCGGAACTTGTATATATGCAAGCTTATCTTGAAAATGTCCTTAGCGAGATTCAGGCATCTGTCAAATATCTTGCGTTGTATGATGGCTACCCGCTACAAAATATAACCAAGTTACAGCGTATTAAGCTAGAGGATACCATAATTATCATAGGAATGGTGTTTTATTTCCTTTTTAGGAGGAAATTAAGGAAATTTATTTCCTATTTTGAAGGCCAGCATATTTATTTTAATGTAAAAAAAAGCGAATGGCATAATACTGGATGGATCCTCTGATGTTTATCTCAAAACCTGAAAAAAAAACAAAAAACTAAACTGCATAATAATCTCTTCTTACTTTTATCTATTTTAACAGGTAAAAGAGAAATCAAAACTGAACCAGAAAAACAAAAACCAAGAGTTAATAGAAATGCTCGATTAGTTATTAGAAATGTATCATTTAAAGCCACAGAAGAATCCTTAAAAGAATATTTTGCACCTTATGGTGATATACTGGAGGTGAAATTACTAAAAAAGCCAGATGGAAAATTGGTTGGATGTGCTTTTGTTCATTACAAGAATGTACCAATGGCTAAGAAAGCATTATTGAATACAAATATGAAACCTTTTTTAGGTGAGTACAAACAGCAGTGTGCACAAGTGCTCTTCTGCTACTGTCTGTTGGCAGTGCTGTAGGAATACCTCATTTTGTCTTCTTCAATTACTGCAGTTTAATTGAGTGATACCTTAAACTTTAATGTGCATTTATTTTGATAACAGCTATCTCCATTATCAATTTTTTTAAAGGTTTCTTACTTGTTCATTTACGATAGCAATTTTGAAGTTTCTGTTCAGTCTGAAGTTTCAGATTTTAAAGTATATAATAAATCTACAATGAAAAAAGACTACACGTTTATTTGTTTATTATTTGTATCATTTGTCAAATTGAGCTGAGAATACACTGATGCTAATAAGCCATGGTATTTAAAATAATAATAAAAAATGTAAAATACCGGGAATATATATCTTTAACTACTAAACAAATTAAGGCTTCGTCAAACACAACGCGTGCTTAGCGCGCGTCAGAGCGCTAATCTAACGCCGCGCTATGACTCCGAGATGTGTTGTACTACTACGGTATCATACCGTCACACAGAGCGCCAGCGCTATAAGCGCTATACTGACGCGCGCTAATTACGCGTTCTGTTTGACGAAGCCTTTAATTTCTAGATATTTGGTATTACTTATATTAGGTGTTGTGTTATAGGCAGACCAATATCAGTGGACTGGGCTGTACCGAAAGACAAGTATATGCAACACATCGTGCACCAACAACTTGAGCTTCAGGACCAAGTCAAGAAGGAGGAGTCAGATAGTGATGATGATGGAGCACAATTGAATTTGTCAAGTGATGATATTAAACCAGAAGTTAAGAGTAAGTTTAATTCACTTTTAAGGCAGAGTGCTAGCTTAGACACCTCAATATTATGTAAATTAAATTGATTAAATACCTAATTAGATAAAAATCTTGTAATAAGTTATTCTTGGCCCGCTAGCTTAAGTACCAACAAGTAAATCATTAACTGAACATATATTGCCAGGTGAATCTGATGATGACACTGATGATAATGTAAAGTCAGAAAGTGATTCAGAAAAAGAAGACAATAGTGATGATGAGAAAGAAGAAGACGAAGAGTCAGCTGATGAAGATCAGGAAGATATGGATGATAACTTAAGTCAGACTAGCACACAGGCTGAAACAAAAAGGTATGGTAAATTTCATTGACAGAATAAAAACAATAGAAGCAATCACAACATAAATTTTAATGTCTATCAGAAATTACCAGTGTTACCAGTCTTCTTTTCTAGAACTCCTACCTTTTGGTTGGTATTGCCTATTATTCATAACATATTTTTATTATATTGATGTTAAAATAAAATAAAATGTCAATTGTTTATTTTATATTATCAGCTGTAGATCATAGTAGAAGCAAAGCCGTAAGTGACCATATCAAATGTTTTTCGACATACGCCCTTATTCCTTATAATATTGCCTAAAAAAATTGTGCGTAAATTTAAAGGCTGGTTTTAGATTCACTAATTATGAACTATACTAATTACTTGAACCAATCGTCTACTCGCATTAAAACTGTATAATCTCAAAACTTGCTAATTTTACAGGAGAGTGTTTTAAAGGTTTAACATGTCATATTTTTGATATTAATTATTTTTGCAACATTTATTTTTTATTTTTTACCTGTTACATTATCTGTCTATTAAAGTAAGATAAAATTATGAATTAATTTTGTTAATAGTAGTCAAATCATAGGCAAACTAAAAAAATAATCTAAAATGAAACTACCTCTTTTGACAGTATTTATGAGAAAAATACTGGTGATATTGAATGACTCCGCATATTAACCCAATTTCGAATATTTTAGGAAATTGTAAACTTTTAATGAGAAAAGACGAAATGTGTGTATTTTATACATTTAGATATAGTGCAATAGAGCTTAGTTTGAGGAAAAATAAGCCAAAAAGACACAAAAATAAAAGAGTAAAAGGGCGTGTCTACACTATTCATTAAAACGTAAGAAATTCTGTACCAATCCACTTCTACTTACTGTAAAGCAATAATGTGATAGAAAAAGCAGAAGTAAAATCTATTATTCTATTAGAGAGCTCAAGCTAGGTGATCACATTCATGCTGTATCACTGTAATGGATTTAACAATAATATTACATCACATGGTCATTTTATTGCAAAAAAAAAAGTTTATATTACAAATCATTAACTTATTATTACACTTTAATTACAGGATAAGATTAAACGATGCTGAAGACGGATGCACAGTCTTTGTAACAAATATACCTTTTAGTATAGATAATGATCAGTTAAGAGATTTCGCCGAGAAAATCGGGCCCGTGAAATATGCACTTATATGTATGGATAAACTCACTGAACATTCTAAAGGAACTGGCTTTATTAAATTTGTGGTGAGTTGTTTTGAATTTAACGAGTTGTCAATTTCAAGTTAAGCACTCGAGAAGATAATTATAATAATTCTAGCTGACCCGGCAGACTTCGTAGTGACTCAATCGATAAATAAAAGACTTAAACTTTTATATAAAATAAACTTAGAAACAAACAAAAGGAATCCGTCCGACGGGGGACACATCAAAGGAAAAACAAAATTGTTATTTTTATTTCATTCCGAGCATTTTCATATTTATCTACCTTTTAAACCTTCTCTGGACTTCCACAAATAATTTTAGACCAAACTTAGCTAAATCGGTCCAGCCGTTCTCGAGTTTTAGCGAGACGAACGAACAGCAATTAATTTTTATATATATAGATAATATTAATTTAATGTAATATTGTTTTGCTGTATTTGAGACTGTATGTAGTCTAGTGATTCCCAAGCCTAAAATGACACTAGAAAAATTTAATGAGTATGCAACAAAGAGTCTGGAGTAAGAACCTGGATAGGATGGCATTTCAAAAACTTAGTCAAGAAATTACTAAAAAATGCTAATGTTTAATATTGGTGATGTAAACTGATTATTTGAACAGTTATTTATTTTTATTGGTTTAGATGGAAAAATAATTTCATAGTCCACTTGATGTTCAGCAATAACTGTGAGACTTTAAAGTTTGAATGCTTTAATTAAATTTCAGAACAAGGAGGATGCAGATAAAATCCTGTCAGCATCGGCAGATCATTTGAAGCTGGAGGGTCAGGTGTTACAGGTGAAGCCGGCATTAAAGAAAGAAAATTTACAGAATGGCAAGAAGAAAGAACCTAAAGATAACAGGAATTTATATCTCGTCAAAGAAGGAGGTATATTTCGGTCCACAACGTAGTTCTTTTGGTCAAGTGTTTTTTTTATTGCTTAGATGGGTGGACGAGCTCACAGATCACGATGTTAAGTGGTTACCGGAGCCCATAGATATCTACAACATAAATGCCGTCACCTACCTGGAGATATAAGTTGTAAGGTCTCAGTTCTTACAGTACAACGGCTGCCTTTACTACTGTTATTACTTACTACCTTTGGAACTGGAATGGAATAATTATTCCAGTTAATATACAAATGCTAGTGTATTATATCAGTTTCTTGGACTTTTTTACCTTGCGTCTTGAGGTTATATTATGTAGACACAAGTTGGGGTGCCTATGGATTTGGAAACAAGGCTATGGGGTAAACTGTAGACACCCTGAGTAAATACTTGTGTTGATATTTTGTAAACATTTACTGGAGAGGAGCTTGTTTATAATTTGCTAGCTGTTACCCCCGGATTCGCATGCGTGTTAAAGAAAAGGGTTAATGATTTTATTTTAAATGTCAAGAAATGTGTAACGGTAGGCAGCGGCTTGGCTCTGCCACTGGCGTTGCTGACGTACGACGGTAACCACTTACCATCAGGTGGGCCGTATGCTAGTCTGCCTACGAAGGCAATTTTTTTCTTCTTCAAAATGTTCCCTTTGTCAATTACTGGACTTAAAATTATGTCTTTAAAAAAATCATGTCAATCTGTTGCTTCGTTAAGGACAAATAAACAAAGACACTTTCCTATTTATAATATTAGTATGGATTTGTGTAGTTTAGTAAATTTGTTTTTTGTCATTACAGTCATAGTGGCCGGTACAAAAGCAGCTGTTGGTGTATCAGCTTCCGATATGTCTAAGAGATTGGCCTTAGAGCGAAGTAAGACACAGATGTTAAAGAATTTGAATAGGTCAGTGAATTATTGAGCATTGAGAAAGATAATTCTTCTCATTACTACACTTGAATACTGCGAGTGCCAACTCACATGCACTGGTGATAAGGCGTATTCTGAGTCCGCACAGATGAGAAGCACTATTCTACCTATTTCTGCCCCGAAACACTCATCTGTTCCATTTCACAAATACAATTGAGAGTTCAACTCCGTATCTCCGGTAGATCACATCAAGCTGGGCATCTCAATAGTAATCACCCCTGCCAAACTTTTTGTATTTTTTTGTAATTTCCTAATAATAAAACACACTTTTATGAATGAATATGTTAGAGACAGTCTGAAAGTGGCACGTTTGACAGAGAAGTTGAGAAGTGCGCATTTGGGATGGTATAGACATGTGATGTGACGAAATGATAATGAGGTTGGTAAGAGAGTGTTAACTATGAATGTGGAAGACTATAGAGGAAGAGGTAGACCTAAGAAGAAATGCATGGATTGCGTGAAAGACAGAGGAGACTGAGCGAAGAAATGGTATATGTTATGAGCTCCTTCGGACACATAATGCGATCTCCCAGACATGAATTAGAGAAGCTCATAATTGCGGGTCGCATAGAGGGCAAGCGCGCCGTGGGCAGATGATCAGATCTAGTAAGAGAAGCACTTGGTGGTAGTCTGTACCATGCGGTCCATGCCACCCAAACACAGTGGAAGAACGTCACATGTGGTCGCAATCCTCAGTAGTGAGGGAACGATATAGAAGAAGAAGAGTATGAAAGGAGAAAACATGTTGTGCCGACGTCTGGTGACTGGGAGAAGGGCAGGAGAATGATGATGATGAAAAGATAATTTTAACATATACTATCAAAAAAGATCTATAACTGTAATTTTTTCTTCTAGATTCGTATCGCGGTACCGCCTGGTAGTATCGAACCTGCCGCCGAACTGTGACGACTCCACGCTGCGCCGCGTGTGCAGTCGCGCGGCGGGGATGGACGAGGGCGGGGGGCGGGGCGCGGCGAGGAGGGGCGGCGTGCTGACGGAGGCGCGCGTCATGCGGGACCTCCGCGCGCCGGTCGGGAGGGACGGGAAACATCCGTCAGTATTATTATTACTATTATTAGTATTCTCGGTCGTTGAAATTTGGATCAGTAAATATTTTTTACCAAAAATATCAAGTTGTTATTTTGTGATACGCATATCTTAAATACCTATTCTGAAATCATCGATGACACAATACTTTCTGTTTTCTAATTAGGTATGTCAATTTTTGAGTGGTTTTATTATAACACTAGCGACCCGCCCTCGCTTCGCTTCGGAAACATTAAAACACACATGAAACCAAAAATATAAAAATAAAAAAATAATAAAAAAAGTAGCCTATGTTCATCAGGGACAATGTCGGCTTCTAATGAAAAAAGAATTTTTCAAATCGGTCCAGTAGTTTCGGAGCCTATTCGAAACAAACAAACAAACAAATCTTTCCTCTTTATAATATTAGTATAGAAAAATATAAAACTAGTTGAGGATTGGACACCTCAAGACGGACAATACAATGTTCACATTGTAGTGATGACGAGCACCATCACACACAGTAGCTGTTGAGGCCTTGGTGGACAGTGAAACCGCCCTTGACTCATATAAATTCATCTTCTTGAAACCAGTTTAAAAAAAAATCTCATAAAATAGCTCTACAAATATATTACTAATTTCTCTTTTACAGATCTAAAGGTTACGGTTTCGTGATGTTTACAAGACACGAAGACGCCTTGGCCTGTCTCAGGAAATTGAACAATAATCCGGATATATTTGATAAAAATAACGTGGGTATACCCGATTTTCATTCCAATTTTCATAAAATGTATAACTACAAAAAACGATTGTAGAAATTTTTATTTATTTTGTGACTTATTTTATAAAAATGATTATTTGTTCTATGTCTGTTTTTCAAAATCAATTCAAAATCTCCTTAAGATTAACTAAATCACATCAAATTTATAAATGGTTAATACTGGTGGTAGGACCGACCTCTTGTGAGTCCGCAAGGACAGATACCACCACCCTGCCTATTTCTGCCGTGAAGCAGTAATGCGTTTCGGTTTGAAAGGTGAGGCAGCCGTTGTAACTATACTTGAGACTTTAGAACTTATATCTCAAGGTGGGTGGCGCATTTACGTTGTAGATGTCTATGGGCTCCAGTAACCACCTAACTCCAGGTGGGCTGTGATCTCGTCCACCCATCTAAGCAATAAAAAAAGTCGTGACTGAAGTTTCTCATTCGTTATTATTCTTCTACAGAGACCAATCGTGTCGTTCTCAATAGAAGATCGGACAGCTCTGAACGCAAGAAAGAAGAGACTAGAAAAGTCAGTCGCCAACAATCCGCTCGCTAAAAAACAAGAAAATAACGGAGCCATAGACTACGGGAAAAACAGAAAGAGAAAAGCGAACAAAGCACCCGAAGAAGGTTACGCAAAGAAAGGGAGATACGATAAGAAGAATAAACAGAACAACACCGAATATGGTAGATTCGTTAGAAACCCTAAAGTAGAAAATGTCAACGAATTTACAGGATTAACAGCTAAGGAAGGAACCCAACATAAAATGAGAAGTAATTTTAAGTTAAAGGAACAGGCTGAGGTACATAAAAAGGCCATGAAGATTGAGAAAAAGAAAGGCAAGCACGCACTGAAACTGAAGAGGTTGGCGAGGGAGAGGATCAAGCAGCCCAAACAGCCGATCAACAAGACTAATGAGTCGCGGAGAAAAAAGAATAAACGTCGAACACAATGAGTTCTGTTCATTACACATTAAGTATGTTAAGTAAAATATGTTACAGATTATGTTTTATTATTTCAAAAACCTTAATACTATACCTATCATTTAAGACGATAGGCCCAGGTTTTCTCTTGTGTTAGGGAAGCGGTAATGAAAACATACATTACAGATAACAAAACACAGTTAATAAATACAGCCAGAGCTGGCTGGCTGTATTCGACGTTGGAAATTTGAATACAATAGTTACGTTTTACATAATTTTCAATGACGCATAAATCGTTACCTGCCTACCCGTCTCTCTAAAACGCAGGAGGAGTCTGATATTTTTTCGAATCAATGTATTAATAGTCCGCACGGGTAGGTACCACCACCCCGCCTGTTTCTGCCGTAAAGCAGTAATGCGTTTCGGTTTGAAGGGCGGGGCAGCCGTTGTACTGTTTAAAGTGAGACTTTACAACTCATGTCTCAAGGTGAGTGGCGGCATTTTCGTTGTAGATGTTTATAGGCTCCGGTAACCACTTAACAACAGGTGGGCCGTGAGCTCGTCCACCCACATGTCATAAATAAAAAAATTAAATCCCTAATGAGCGCGGACAAAAATATGAGGCCCAGATTAAGAAAAGCTTTTCACAGCTCATTAGGTGCAATGCACCAGGTATAATCCTGCTTGTTTCTTTCGTCTTGAATTTAAGAGTGTTATAATTACGCTAAAATGTTCTATCTACATACGTGACGAAACCTTTCAACCTTAGGGTATACATATTTTATGTATACTCTAAGCTTTCAACGCTATTTTCATCAAATTCAAGACAAGACAAGATTCATTTGACAATTGCACACGTATCAAACCCCGATGTCAATACAATAATATAATATCCTAACCAAGATAAACAGAACGACGAAATGTTATTCTGTTAAAAAAAAAGACTGTCCTTACTACTTGCCTAGTTTTGTCCTAGCAAAAATTACGAATCCAGCATATCAAGAATCGGGTTTGAGTGGTGTCGTCAGACATTACAGAATTGATTCAATTAATTATAATGCTTATAGTTTGCATCAATACAGAGTGGAATAAAATAAAATACAATCTGTAAAGTGTTCATTTAATATGATCTTATAGTAAACAATGTCACGCACCATTATGAGTAAAAACAAAATAAAAAAATATATTATGTGGTATTCGGTTTCTTTTTTGTCGACCTCTTATTCATTTTTATTATCTATTTATAGTTTACCTAAGAATTTTACCTTTGTGCTATCGGCTTAATTACCCCTGATTGTCCTAAATGTGAATAGAGTGCTGCAAGATATTCTTCTGTATGGTAAATAAAATGTTGTATGTGAGGAGATTTGTCCCAGCACTTCCAGTTAACCTGTATTAAAAACGCAATTTAGTCAGTTTGGTATACTCCTAGATTTGGCTTATATGCATTATGTGCGTATGACGATTAGGAAATCGATTTGTATTTTTTGAAAAAGTATAGCTTATTTATTGTAAGCTGATGGTGGATTTTTTTATGTCACAGGTACTTTATTAAGTCTTTTGAGAAAATAATTCTTCTTCAAAATGTAGGTATATCTTTATGATTAACCAGCGGCCCGC
Organism: Bombyx mandarina; assembly: GCF_003987935.1. The sequence continues at coordinate 6,232,546 of NW_021011476.1, read as the reverse complement.
CCCGGCTTCGCTTGCTTTCCAACATTGAATAATTTTTTTAAATCAGTTCAGTATTTCGGAGCCTATTCAATACAAACAAACAAACAAACAAATCTTTCCTCTTTATAATATTAAGTATAAGTATAGATATCATATTAATTAATATATTGTAACTCGTCTTTAGAATACGATATGAATACCAATCAGATGATTCTAGAACAAACATAACAAGATTGATAATAGATAACATTCCTTTGACTCTAATTGATATAATAACAATATCAATTTCAGTATGAAAATATGCTTCCATTATTATTAGAATTATTATTCTTTTTATTATTATTATTATTCCATTATTTATTTATTTATTTATTGCCCAGTGCCGAGTTTTGCTAAGAGTACCTACTAAGAATGAGTTACAAACTTAACCACCTTTTTATTCACCATAGCCGACGTTTTCATGGCTTTTTATACAAAAATATGGCTCGGCACATCTTGATAGCTGATACACCAAATCATCACTGAAGTCGTGTAATGTGACCTTGGACCTTACTGAATAATTGAGAAGCTTCTGTGGATGTAATTTCCGAGGTCAGAGGTGAGGAGATGAGGTCAGTGTTTAATTTACCTTGACTCCCAGAGATTTCCACGTGTCATGAGCGTGCCTACTTCGTTTGGCTGCGCCGATGGGATCCGTCAACGAACATAGAAACAGTCCCGGCGCTCGACAAGGTGTGTTGTGGTAAACTTGTGTTGCACGCATGTAGTGTTTAGTCGCCACATTATTTAACAATTTCATATGAAAGCTGGAATTAATTATCGTTTTAATTTTATTTCCAAATTATAATTTGCGTAATTACTGGTGGTAGGACCTCTTGTGAGTCCGTGCGGGTGGGTACCACCACCTTGCCTATATCTGCCGTGAAGCAGTAATACGTTTCGGTTTGAAGGGTGGGGCAGCCGTTGTAACTATACTTGAGACCTTAGAACTTATATTTCAAGATGGGTGGCGCATTTACGTTGTGGATGTCTATGGGCTCCAGTAACCACTTAACAACAGGTGGGTTGTGAGCTCGTTCACACATCTAAGAAATAAAAAAATAAAAAAAAACCAGTCACGTGCTGGCAAAAAAACATGGTGCTTGACACGTTCATTGTCTATTAAAATTATCTTTAAGAATTTTTGCTTTTTGTTCACATAATTAGTTATTAAAGCACATTTGAAATTGTAATTTATTCTACGTATTTATGAAGTTCATTATGTGTTCATGCTAGATTTTTTGTTTACATGATATAAAAAATGTTAATTGTGAAAGAGAGTAATATATAATGCTGGAGGCCAAGACCAGAAGAGAAAAAGGAAATATTAATTAGTGGGTATAAAAAAATCTTTGTTTTTTTTGTTTTTTTTTGTTTTTGTGTAGATTGGCAGTCAGTCTCTTGGACCTTCTGATGTTAAGAGCCAACGTCGGCATCTTAATGAGAACGTCACCACCCAATTTCATATATGAGGTCGCATAATTCTCCATTGCATTGAAATAAACGATTGTGATAAGACTACCAAGCCTACCACCGCAGCAGAACCTACCACGTGCAACAGAACCGCATGCGACCCTACACCTCAAAATAAAATATTAATTAATTCCATTTCACCTCTGAACTGCTGTAACAATTAATTTATAGATCACTGTATTCACATAGCTCACTTACATTGTGTAAGCTCTGAGAGCTTTCTGGAGGATCTTATTCTTAGGGAACACAGCATTTGGAAGTCCAATGGGGATTTCATACACATCGGCTGGTGAGTCCCAAATTTGTGCGTTTACACGGTCGAGAACGGGTTGGTACCTGCACATATAAACATATATAAAACATAATATATAATTTCACAATTATATATATATGGAAGGAGAATGTACACAATCAAATTTAGATAATTAGCAAAGAATTTGCATAGTAGCAAAAACGTAGTGGTCAGGGTTGACAGACTTAAAAAACTGAATTATTCATCAATTATTGAACATTAATAATAACCTTTCCTTGTTTTCTAAAGAATGAACCAGTAGTTCAGCCCATACATATGCTCCCACTGAGAATCCGTGTACGACAAGAGGACCGTAGGACGGATTGTTTTCTAAAAATTTCATCAAGTCTGCCGCAATTATCTGAAATGAGGTGTTTTAATAGAAATTAAACTGCCAAAACTAAACGGCTCTTTACATCTATATACTAATATGCTAATATGCTAATATGCTAAGCTGAAGAGTTTGTTTGTTTGAACGCGCTAATCTCAGGAGCTACTGGTCCGATTTGAAAAATTCTTTCAGTGTTAGATAGCCCATTTATTACAATTATATATTATAATATCACGCTAAGACCAATACAAGCGGAGCACTAATAAAGAATGTTTCAAAATCGGGGTATTTTTACTTTTTGGGAGCTTCCGCTGCGTGCGCTGCAGAAACGATTAAAATTGCGCTAAAATAATGTATGACAGGATTGTTCCCCTTTAAAATATCTAAAAAAAAGTCCGCGGCAGCATATGTCTATATGTTAGGTTGGCTAACTATAACGTTTTTTATGCTAACCAAATTTGTTCTAAAATAAAGCATTATTTGTGAACCACGCGGACGAAGTCGTGGGCAAAACCTAGTATTACATACAATGATACAACATTATTATACCTTTGAGCCTTTGACTGGCCACATGAGTTGCATCGGCGAGCACGATACGGCCACAACGTCAAAGTCCTGCTCTAGGTAAACATTAGCGTACTTTAGAACGTGCTTGGGCTTCGCTAGCATCCAGTTCATCATTACGCATAGAGGTCTTTGAATCGGATTGTTTGTTCTGTAATAGTACAATCGGAATTTTATCTTTAGTGTATTTTATTTTACTGATATATGAAAATTAAATCGATGTTGACCAATATAATAATATATAAGCGCATTTTGTACAGATGGCCCCTATGCGTATCGTGGTTGGTTGAATGGTATACAGTCTTGACACTGTGGTGTTGGGATAATTTTAGCAAATTTTTTGTGCGTAAATTTGATCAGTTTTTACCTCCCCGTTATATTTGAGAATTTGGTACCAAGTTCCAAGGTGGGTGTTGGTATTCATTGCTATCCCTGCTCCTCCAACTCGAAATTTAGAGCCTATATAGGACCCTCTAGCTCGAAATAGATCCGACTGAGAGCCCTGTAGTTCTTTAGTTCCAACTTTGAGTTCCAGAGGTCCGAACTTTCAACGAGAGGTCCGATTTTGAACCACTAAGTCCGTCAATATTAAACCCTTAATAAATTTATATTAATTACAATCTAATTATTTATATGATCTAAAAAATGAAAGTGAAATATGTACTACTACTACTACTACTGCGCTGGAGCTATGACCCCGAAATGGGTCTTGGCCTCCGACAATAAACGTTGCCATTTATCCCGGCGCTGCGCAACGCCTTGCCAGTCCGACACTTGAAGCTCAGGAAATTTCTTTCCACAGCGTCAGACCAGCGGTACTTAGCCGTCCCTACGGGGTGACGTCTCTCCGGTACACCCGCGTATACCTGTTTCACAGGCCGATCCTGCTCCACACGCACTACATGTCCGAGACATTCGAGCCTCCGCGCCTTCATCACCCTAGAATGTTTGGCTCACCAAAAAGCCTTTCAACATCCTTGTTTTTCCGGACGTGCCGATCTTTCGCTCAGTCACAAAAGGTTTCGTCTCTTCTTTCTGTATAAGCGTCCATGCTTCACATCCATACAGTAAGATTGGTCTGATCTTAACTGGTGGTAGGACCTCTTGTGAGTCCGCGCGGATAGGTACCACCACCCTGCCTATTTCTGCCGTGAAGCAGTAATACGTTTCGGTTTGAAGGGTGGGGCAGCCGTTGTAACTATACTTAAGACCTTAGAACTTATATCTCAAGGTGGGTGGCGCATTTACGTTGTAGATGTCTATGGGCTCCAGTAACCACTTTACACCAGGTGGGCTGTGAGCTCGTCCACCCATCTAAGCAATAAAAAAAAGACTATACTCATAGTCTTGTATATCCGAATCTTGGTACTGTTTAGTAACTTTGAAGAGAGAACCGGATGTATAATATAAATTTTAATATAATCGAAGTTATATTTAATATAAATTAAATAAAACATAACAATAGGATGCGCAGGTGGTTAATTAAATTGTGAATCGTTTTAATGAGAAATATTTTAGTTTAGTTTATTTAGCTGATAAAAGTAACATTGGATTTATTATCCATACTCCGCATACATATTAATGTTCTTTACTAATGATTGGAACTGCTACAATTTTGTAGCAGCTGATTATCATTTTTTTAAAAGCATGGTGTAATAAGTGTTTCAACTGAGATAGCTCTTACATTATCGGTTTCAGTGTATCAGTTGTAAGAGATCTACTATAAGATAAGAAACGGCGGCCACCAAAAGCTATAAGGTGTGCCCAAAGCTTCTCTGCTTATTGCCACCAAAAAGGAATTGAAATAAATTTCAAACATAGTGAAAGAAAGACGAAAGTGTCTAAAAATAGGTATAAACATGTAACAATTAATTTTTATTAGTAAGATGTCGTGGCTTAAAGAATAAGACGGCTTGTGTATTGCATCGAATGATGCAGCTATGCCGGTGTTCAAATTCCGCAGGCAGTACGTACTTCTATTCAAAAATGGCTTCTACCATGAAAGCTTAAAATGTTGACACATAAAACCCGCAAAAACTTTAATTAGTCTAAATTGGGACTTATACTTCAAATCTTAAGGTGGAATACACGTTGTGTTTCCTATAGGTTCTGGCAACCACTTAAAATCAGGTGGGCTCGTTCACTCATCTAAGCTTTAAAAATACATTTATTTTAATGAGCGACATTGAATCGGGTGAAACCGAAATCATTTGAGTACATAACATAAATAACAAATGTTTTCTTTCGACAATTGTATTCAAAATTCCACGGTCGAATTTGTGGAAATATAAAAAATTACAGACATGAAGTTAAATATTTAACGTTTCTATGATAATAAATTTTAATAAAGGTTATTTTAGTAGATATTATAATGTTCGTACTTAGTAAAAACGTATCGTAATAAGTATATTACAGTATTTGGAAAGATTGAAAATGTCTAGAAAAGAAAAAAAAAACCGTTAAAATGTAGCTTCTGATTTTCGGGGTCGTAATCTTTGTTGTAAATATTAATTTACATTAACTCTGTTATCGATAATCGGTGATCCTAAATTCAGACTACACCTTTATAGCTTCGTCCATGTTACCTGTTAATTGATTTTTTTTTAAAAAGATGAAGTGTTGTAAATAGGGAGTAAGATCGTAATGTACTTCGTGGCAGAATAAACTATTTAGGTATGTTCATTAATCTATCTACCTATGTATTAAAGATAAAGAATTCATGAAACATACTTACTTCATAGTATACGGGTCTAAAGTAATTTTTCTGTCTTCTTTGCTTATGTACTGCATGTTTTTACTGATGTTTTGCATGTGAACTGATCTGCACGAGAGCAGCGTTGCATCAAAAAAATCTGCGCGAACTGCTCCATTGTTAAAAACCTGAAATATGACGTCGGTGAGAGTGACAACAGATACAGTTTGAACAAATTAAAACAGTTAGTATTACGAAAAAGTGTTAACAATTAGATCTATCTCATTTTAGTAGCTTCCTAAAACATCTGAAGCGAGAATTTAAAATATATCAATATAATATTCCAACTACTCGAGGATCAGATATTTCACTTATTCATAAATAAAATATAGCCCTGTATATAGGAAAACGATAAAGGGAAGAAGCAAAGATGGCGTTTTGTAGACAGACGTTTCAAATAATATTCTTCGGAATTTATTATACAGTCTATAACTACAATTACAATTTAAAAATAACGCGTGCGTCCGTGGAAGTCCCGTTAAGTTAGGTTAACTTAATTCGATATATATCTGGCTAATCGTGTGAAAGAGAAGGCTGATTTGTGGTGAAACTTAATTTCGAACTAACTTTCGATGACGGAGGAGCTACACCGAACGTCCACCTGTGTGATAGCTTTCTGTCTGAGGTAAGCAACAGACATTGTACAGTCAAGCGGTGGCAGAAACTTCTCGACATCATAGGTCGAGTGTGCCGAATTGCATTCCCGCAGTTGGTCTTAAAACATGGGTCCCCGAATTGATATGTGCGCTTACAGGTTTGAATCATCTTTTGTATAGCACCAACAAGGTGTTCCATCTCTCCATTACTGGTGGTAGGACCTCTTGTGAGTCCGCGCGGGTAGGTACCACCGCCCTGCTTATTTTTGCCGTGAAGCAGTAATGCGTTTCGATTTGAAGGGTGGGGCAGCCGTTATAACTATACTTGAGACCTTAGAACTTATATCTCAAGGTAGGTGGCGCATTTACGTTGTAGATGTCTATGGGCTCCAGTAACCACTAAACATCTAAGCAATAAAAAAAAGTCTTCCTTGAGGAGTACTACCCATGTCCCCCATATATCCAAAAGGGTGACTGGTTGGAGTCCTATCGCGACAACTTCCTTGCTTTTAAAGGTGATGGATCGAATTATAAGACCACGCATTTTATAATAATTTTTCACAATTTCTAGGATTACCCTTGTAAATATCCGTGTTAAATAAATGAAAAAAATATATTTGAACCAAGTGTATCAAGATAAGATTTTTGAGATGGTAGTTAAACCTTGATTACTACCTAATGAAAATGAATTACGTCCTGGAAAGATGGCTCTGAATGTACTTTGCGTTTTAAAATACTATTATAATATAATATTTAATCTTTAAAACGACGCCAATGCAATAATAAATTTACGAGTACAGGAAAAAAAACTTTTTTTTAAAATATAAGTATGTTGCCAGACCTTATTGCAAGATTATCATGAATATTTGTCATTAGCGCGATTTGGATGTTTGCCGGCATATGTTGTTCCATGAACGCTACGCTAGATATCCTGGATAAGAATATGTGGCGGTGGCCATCATAGAACACAAGATATTTGGATAGATGCTTGAATCTCTCTTTCGAAAATTTCAAGATAAGTTTGAATATACACAAGTTCCGAACAATAACAATTGGGCCGTCAGTGTACCGAACAATATGAATCGCTCGATGGAAGAACTTTATACCCTTTGCCATTAACCTCCTAAAAATATATAGATATGTATTGCTGGCTCTGTTTTTCTCACCTTAATATATACCAATGTCTTGTATATTTTAGTCAGTAAGTAGCCATGACCTTAGAGGTGTGAAAATTCTGACAGCCGCTTTTGCGATATTATTGTGACCTCGGTCTAGACAGAGTCAAAAGGCTTCAGCCTCATGTCCACCAGCACCTCTTTTGATTTCGCATATTATAGCGAATAAAATAATTATAAAACTGCTTCTTTATCTTTGTCAGATTTGCAAATGGCGTAAATGATATTAGGATACATAAAAACTTACATTTGTCTGTCGTTTTCCGAAACTGATGAATAGCTGGATGGTGTTAAATTGAAAACGTCTCATATTGTCCAATGTTTAAGTTCCACTAGCAAGCACTCTGTGAGAAGGAAATGAAAATATGTTAAAGACGTTCAAAATTACAGCCCCACCAAAAAGTGTAATACTCAGATGATGGTTTTATCTTAAAACAAGCGTCTGCTCAAATCTTCATCGACGATTCGCTTGGCTCGCTGTATCGACTAGACGAATGTTCAGAACGTTTCATGTTTGTTCAAATGATAATTGTCAGGCTATAAGTATTTCTTTAAGTATTCGGTTATTTAACATTGATTAATTCACATTTAATTCATTTACTGCGGAAAACCAAAAGATACACAACGAAGCATAAAAACAGCCTATACAATTATAATATGTATATAACAGAAATGCAGTTAAATTATTTACTATTATTGAATAATAATAATTCTCTCTCACTCCTCTATCATGTATATTGTTCGTAAAACGGAAATGTCGGTCAAAATTCGTAGATGCAACTATAGTGCCAATTTTTTGTGAGAAACAGTTATGTGTTCTTGTTTGTTTCAAGACTATGATTCCGTTAATCAGCACAAACAATTCTTCGTTTTTTTCATTGACTCCAGATATCTCCAGATGGGCCACGGTATTCCACGCTATGATAAATATTATGATAGCTGGGGGTGTGACTTCGATATCAAAATTAATGCCAATAAATACCTTGTTTCGTGGACAGAGCTTATGAATCTGCTGTTAATTTATATGAGTTTTTTTTTTATTGTGGCACACAATTTTTTATATGAATATTATGTGAACGATAAATTGCTCTTATGAAATAATACTATTGAAAATTTAAAGATATTTAATATTTGATCTTACCGTGAATCTGTTCGTAGTATGCGTGTACTAAGAAGCAAATTCAACACGAACTGTGGCGGTGTCTGCGTACAGTTTCTTCTTCAGTAAGCATTCTTATGTTTTCATTGTTCTAGACGAAACTAGATATTTACTATTATGACTATAGTATTTAAGTACTGGATTACACTGACACAGCACAAAGCATGAAAATTTATTCAAACAAAAAGAGACGCATCGCTAGTATCGAAGAAATAAAAATACTCAAAATAAAATTCAAACTTTGAAAATTACGAGCGTATTGTTGTTATTTGAATCGCTACAATTTTTGGAATGATTCATTCGGAAGTACCTAAATTGTTTTAATTTCACATTAAGTCAATGGTATTATGTCTACGATATAATACACTCGTATGTGTCGTGCAAACCGCGTGATGTGAACATGATACGTTTGAATATAAAATACATGTTAGCATNAAATAAAATTCAAACTTTGAAAATTACGAGCGTATTGTTGTTATTTGAATCGCTACAATTTTTGGAATGATTCATTCGGAAGTACCTAAATTGTTTTAATTTCACATTAAGTCAATGGTATTATGTCTACGATATAATACACTCGTATGTGTCGTGCAAACCGCGTGATGTGAACATGATACGTTTGAATATAAAATACATGTTAGCATATGAATTGCGTATATGCATATTATTTCGAATACGAAGTTAATTAGCATTTTTACAATTTTAATTTTCAAAATAGACATAATTATAATAAAAACTTTTTGATACTGAACTCAAACATTTAAATTTTGTGTTAATTATATCGGCATTGTGGTTTGTATACACACGTATACAATACAAATCAATCCGTGGATCTATGTATAACGGTTCTAACTAGTTTGTTGAAAAAAACAAGAAATCAAAAGGATTTTTTTTGAAGATAAGTAGACAAAATTGATGTAGGTACACTCTTACCACTGATATCTAGTGTGCTCTTACAACTTTAAGCTTATAGTACAACACGATTTTTACGCACGACTTTTTTCAATCATTGATAAAAGTTTTATATCAATATTCGTAGGTTGCACATCTAATCGGAAATTGTTATCTAAAACACAGCTCTACGTAATTATTTTGTATGAACACTCCATACACAACTATTAAAAATTATTTGTAAACAAGTTAGACACACAAGTGCTTTATATCGATTTTGATGCGAAACGCAAGCAATGAACTTAGCAACATAACGAATGTATGTGAGATCTTTGACTTTCATCGCTCGCACACAGTCAGTCAGTCAACCTACCTACATGACTAAATAAGGTGTCTGTCTGTCTGGCTTACATTCAAGACTTGGACGTTTTTAATACGCTTTTATTAGCTTCAGACGTATGTATATGTATGTTTGTAACGGAATCTTTGAACATGATTTTGACCCCCTTAAAACGTCGGATTAAATTGAAATATGGTATAATTATTAAGGACGGACGACAATTCAATATTTAAAAAAAAATTGAAAAATATATTGAAAAAATTTAAATTCAACTAAAAAATGAAAAATAAATAATAGTTTAAAAAAACTAAAAAAATACCTACGCTTTTATAGAAAATCCAACTAAAAAATAGAAAATGAATGTTAATAAATTTGAATTAAGAATAGTGTAAGAAAAAATGATTTTATTGTAAAAAAAGCGTGGGGTGCTTTTCAGGATATTATCAAAATAACCCTTCTACTCATATCTGTTCATAAAATATTTATAACTACTTATACCATGCACCCGTTTTTTTAAGCTATTATTTATTTTTATTGAAATTACGTTCGAATTTATGTAATGTATCTTTAATTATTGGTTACGATTTTTTTGTCGCTTAGATGGGTAGACGAGCTCACGGCCGACCTGGTGTTCCGTGGTTACCATAATTCATAGACATCTACAACATAATTAACGCTAATGACCGTGAGACATGAGTTCTAAGTTTTACAATATAACGGCTACCACACCCTTCAAACCGCATTATTACAGCAGAAATATTTAGGTAGGGCGGTCAGTAATTACACAAATTATAATTTTTGCGGATTTCATTTTTGTTATAAGACTTTATTAGTTTTGTAGTAGTTTTAATGTTTTATTAGTTTTGAAGTTGTCGTGATCTAAAAGATAAGGTACTCAATTTGCTCGTATCAAGCACTTCGACTATGCCGGTGTTCAAACCTCGCCGCTAGATACTAATTTTTGTAATGAAATACGTATTTAAGGTATTCTATTCTAAAATTTCATCATATTCAACTGAAACAATCGTCCGCAATATAAAAACAACACAATGTAAGTTTTTATTTTGATGTAGGTACCAATTTATCAATTATACAATGCTTTGATCAGAGTCTAATTATCAACGGTCTAATCAGGAGACCTTAAACTTACATTTCAACATGTGCGTTTTCCTAAATATTTTTCAAGGCCGTTGATAAGATTGCATTACTGTGTGTTACATCATAATTTAAATATTTTTTTATATTAAAGCATCAGATTTTGATGGGTTTTTTTCACTAACTAATGGGGACGAGACGACCTAGCAATTTTAAGGGCAATCGACTAAAATGGTTTTTTAATTGAGCTCATTATCCACTCCTTTTACTACCCATTATAATATTAAATTAAGCAGTGACCGAAGCTCATAGTTATAACATCGTGAGTGCTATTTCCCACCTTTATACCTGAGGTCGAAGCTCCAAATTGCTTCGACAAAACTATCATACATACCTACTAAGTGCTGGCACCGCTCGTGACATTCGGCGTGACAGCGACTACGAGGATTCTCGGGATTATTCTCGCTTGTTATTGTTATGCTCTTTAAAGCATCAACACTTCCCGCTGGAAACTAATACCTGATCCTGTAGATCGAATGGTAAACAGTCGACGTCGCCCAAAACACGACATTACGGATCCTCCAGATCCATTAACGGTGATTTTAGGTACCACAAGCACCGGTCACCGTCCTCGTCGAACCCGTCGCTTGCGAAGGGCTCGACGAGCGAATTAACCCATAGACACAGCCTCTCAAGGCTATTTCAGCTTTAGCTGGTGGTAGGACCTCTTGTGAGTCCGCGCGGGTAGGTACCACCACCCTGCCTATTTCTACCGTGAAGCAGTAATGCGTTTCGGTTTGAGGGGCGGGGCAGCCAGTGTAACTACACAGAGACATTATTACTGATATCTCAAGGTGGGTGGCGCATTTACGTCGTATATGTCTATAGGCTCCAGTAACCACTTAACACCAGGTGGGCTGTGAGCTCGTCCACCCATCTAAGCAATAAAAAAAAGCTTAGGTAGGTTAAAAAAAAAATTAATACACGCTCCAATTTGGTTCGAACAAACCACGAATTTGGTTTGCTACTAAACCAGATCTGACCGTCTGAAGCGTGGTCTTGCGAACATAATTATTATTAACTAGCGACCCGCCCTCGCTTCGCTTCGGAAACATTAAAACACACATGAAATAAATAAAATAAAAAAATAAAAATTAGAAAAAGTAGCCTATGTTCATCAAGGACAATGTCGGCTTCTAATGGAAAAAGAATTTTTCAAATCGATCCAGTAGTTTCGGTGCCTATTCGAAACAAACAAACAAATCTTTCCTCTTTATAATATTAATTATAATATTAAGTATAGACTAGCTGACCCGGCAGACTTCGTAGTGCCACAATCGATAAATAAAAGCGGCTCTAAATAAAATAATAAAGTGCTTATTTTTATGCAAAAAAATGTACAATTTGTTTTCTTATGGCGGCTCATGGCCTCCTAGATTTTTTTAGCTGCGCATGCGCGTGACGGAACCAAAGGTTTCGCCACACCCTAAACTTTTGTATAAAATAAACTTAAAACAAACAAAAAGGAATCCGTCCGACGTGGGACATATCAAAGGCAAAATAAAATTGTTATTTTTATTTAATTCCGAGCATTTTCATATTTATCTACCTTTTAAACCTTCTCTGGACTTCCACAAATAATTCAAGACCAAAATTAGCCAAATCGGTCCAGTCGTTCTAGAGTTTTAGCGAGACTAACGAACAGCAATTCGCTCCACTTCGATAAAGCGGCACGACACGAGAACCCGCTCATCGTGGCCGCCGGTAACTACATTCCTGATCCTGCGGAAAGAATGGAAAGCAGTCGACGTTGCCCAAAACACGTCATCTCGGATCCTCCCGATCCACTAACGGTGCTTCTAGGTACTTCAAGCACCGGTCACCATTCTCGTCGAACCCGTCGCTTGCGACGAAGGGCTCGACGAGTAAATTAACTCTCAGACACAGCCCACTGAGTTTCTCGCCGGATCTTCTCAGTGGGTCGCGTTTCCGATCCGGTGGTAGATTCTGCGAAGCACGGCTCTTGCTGGGTAGGGTTCGTGTTAGCATCGTCGTCAGGTTTGAGCCCCGTGAGCTCACCTACTAGTTACGGTTACGCTGGAATAGCCTCTCTAGGCTACCAGCTTAGGTAGGAAAAAAAAAAAAGCAATTCGTTTTTAAATAATCGACGCTTGAAAGGCAAACGTGACTAAGCGACAATGCGTGAACTTTACAGTAGACTAATTTAAAGTTGAAATACCTAAAAAAATATCTATTTTAACGAATTTAGCTGTAGGATTGAAATGATTTTATTAGACCTAGAAATATATTTTTTTTGCTCATCGAATATGGTTATTGCCTATCATTTATGTACAAAGCAGTTATTGTCGCTTAGTCACGTTTGCCTTTCAAGTGTCGAATTTTATAGATTGAGTCTGCCTTAGTTTGCTAGTTTGCAGATCGGATATGGTTGCTCTATACCGAATCTGCTCGTGTGGACAGTTAGGCCGAAAAAACTACGACTCGTTGTGCTTAGGATATTAAGTGCATTATCTATCATAGATAATATATTTAATTTGTAAGATCTGGAACGCCAAGAAAGACGGCCGCGCGGGCGCTCATTTTACAGCAGGCGTTACCACCATATATTTTTGTTCAACGACATAATGACAGCCGTGTGCACTTGAAGACGTCCGTGAAACGACTGTCCGATCAGTCCGATCTGGTCGTCTGTAGCGAGTACTGATTGGGTAGGCAAATTTGGTCTGCCAGACCAATTAGAGCGTGTGCTAATATTATACTTTTAGTGTTCCCGGTAACACTGAGCGTCCTTGTTACGGCAGACCAACATGATGGGACAATGTGGGTAGGATGTTAAGAGCAGAAAATTTTGTCTACCCTCCTTCTAGTCCATTTTTGGGTTTTATCACAGGAACACGATCATTCGCCACAATAATTTACAACTACGGGTACTTCTTCAAGACCCTTTTAAAATGCATCGTTTTGTATCAAACCTAAAAATAAATATGACTCGTTGATAACTCATCAGGTAATTTCAGGGCTTCAGTTATTTCGCAAATTCTTCGCAAGATCATGCAAAGCTTGTGGAATAATCACTGAAACTGAACAGTGATAGCCGCCAGGTCTGCGTTAAACCTGAATATATCGAAATGTGGAGATTTCATGTTTGGAAGAAAAAGAAATAATTCGACACGAAATAAAAATTAATTGTGGTCATGAGTTTTCTATTTATCTAACAGAAGTCATTATCCCGGATTGCTGCAGATGTGAATAGATCGCTGCAAGATACTCTTCTCGATTGTAAATCAAATGCTTTACATGCGGTGACTCGTCCCAACATTTCCAGTTAACCTAAAATTTGAAAAATGAGATATTACGAATATTGCGTAACAATTAATCCCAATTTGAAAAAAGTTACTTTTTAGCACCATATAGGTCGTATAAACAACGCTATCATCACAGTAATATTAATAGTAATGACCTTAAAGTAAACATTTTCATTTGTTGAGCCAAGCGTAAATACCTACTTTGTACTTTCATCTTATTTGTTAAACTACGAATTCGCATGCATACCTATGTTATTTGGAGTGCATCTCCATCGCAAATATCTAAGTACATAATTTCATTTAAAAACAAATACAATTTTTGAAGTCGTCCTGGCTATGCGAATATGCTGGTGTTCAGATTCCGCAGGTAAGAAACATTTTTTCTAGTGGATTAACTACATACTTAGCACATATTCACGAATGACGGAATAAAATTGTATAATGTTACAAAACAAACCCGCAAAATTGTAATTTGCGTAATTACTGGTGGTAGGACCTCTTGTGAGTTCACACGGGTAAGTACCACCACCCCACCTATTTCTGCCGTGAAGCAATAATGCGTTTCGGTTTGAAGGGTGGGGCAGCCGTTGTAACTATACTGAGACTTTATATAATATTATAACTATACTTATAATTCAAGGTGGGTGGCGCATTTACGTTGTAGATGTCTATGGGCTCCAGTAACCACTTAACAACAGGTGGGCTGTGAGTAGGTCCAACAATCTAAGCAATAAAAAAATAAAAATAAGTCCTTCCACTAGCTGGATGACATTAGTCGGTTGACTGCCGTAATGTAAGATCTTGAAATTATCTGAAATTCTTTGATAGCTACCGCTGTTTATTTGGCTCCTCATTTCCCATTGTTTTCAAATAGTGATTTTAAATATTATGTGTACAGGCCGTCACGACGCGCAAGGTCTATTAGCATTGTCGTTTTTACTTTGTGAGATCCATAAAAGACCAAAATGACCAAAACCATAAATAAAACCAAACAAACGGTCTAAGGTCTCAAAAGGGTATGATTTTATTAATAACTTAATTAGGTACCTCGATACCCAGAGATTTCCAAGTGTCGTGGGTTTGTTTAATTCGTTTGGCAGCTGCGATGGGATCCGTCATAGAACAGAGAAACAGGCCGGGAGCTCGACAAGGTGTGTTGCGGTAAACGTCCGTCGCCCGTAAGTAATGTTTCGTCCCAGTGTTATGGAATAATTTCAAATGAAAACTGAAATTGTTGTCATCAATTTCTCTTGAATTAATACGACAGGATAAATTATTATGCGTGAATAATTTAAAGTGATCCAACCATTATAGACAGATTTAGTAGTTTATCTGACCGACATGAGTGATTATCCCTGGAAAATTGTGCTAATTACGCCTCTTTGACCTACCGTCTTAAGCAAAAAAAAAATCTTGGGAAATCAAACGCTATTTCAGGACAGTAATATCATGGATATCTGACCTTATCTCTCATATCATGTACAGAGAGAGAACTAAAAGAATGTAAAAACATAAGCATGCTGTCTCAGTTTTCGGTTCACCTTAGAACTATCATTTTAGGAATAGTTAGCTATAGGCTATATCAACTAACATTTTAGGAATATGTAGTTATAATTAAAACTAGTTTCACGGGTTAGTCTTGCGTTTGTTTATTATTTCCGACATTTAGGACAGTTTTCGTGGTTAAATTAGGCTTGTAAAAGATAGCAAAATTCACTGTGTACAAGCACATAGCAAGCAACAATCGTAAAAGAGAAATAATAATCACCTAATCGATCTGATGTATAAAGAAGAATCACCTGCTTAATTATCAATTCTAGTATAACTATTTGTTGATTCTTACATTCATATTAATTATTATGTTGACTTACACACAATACGCTGTAAATGCTTTCCGGAGAATTTTATTATTAGGGAACACAGCGTAAGGAAGTCCGAGATGTAATTCATATACGTAGGTCGTCGAATCCCAAATTTGAGAAGTGACATGATCAAGTACTGGCTTATATCTGAAAATGTTATTGAAAAAAAATGAAATGTGGAAAAACATATACTTTTTTGCGGTCAATAAATAAAATATGTACAGAAAAGGTAATATAGTGACTTGATGAACTTTTAAATGCGACTATGATTATGTTCTTTTCTGTAGCCATGACAAAGGGTATGCGAATTTCATGGTAACTGTTTCAATAGTTAAGTCATGAAAGTATGAAGAACAAATTCAATTTTAATATTTAATATGAAGTAGTATGTAGTCGAAGCGAGCTTATAATAAAAATATATTATGTATATTTTATAAATGGGTGAGCTAAATGCCCCCTAGGCGGTTCTTATTCTTCTTTTTTAAGTATGGCAATTGGCTTCTTGCGATGCCATTATTGCCAGTGTCGAGCTTATAAAAATCTTCTGCTGAATGTTCAGCTACAGGTGAATGTAACAAATTATTAATTTATCAAACCTTTTTATATTTTCCAAAGATTTAACTAGTAACTCAGCCCAGACGTAAGTGCCTACAGAGAATCCATGTATGACAAGCGGGCCGTAGGCTTGGTTGTTTTCTAAAAAGTTCATTAGGTCTGCGGCTATTAACTGGAACGAGAACATTGAAATGAGCAAATTATAACATTGAAAAATACATCTCCCGTATATTTGTATGCACTGTATTGTAATTATACTTGAGACCTTTAGAACTTATATCTCAAGCTGAGTGGCGCATTTACATTGTAGATGTTTATGGGCTGCAGTAACCACTTAACACCAGGTGGGCTGTGAGCTCGTGCACCCATCTAAGCAAATAAAAAAAATAAAAAAAATAAAAATATGGATTCAAACGATTACCTTTGCCCCTTTGACTGGCAACATGAACTGCATCGGCGAGCATGACACAGACAACACGTCGAAGTCTTGCTGTAAGTAAATATTTGCGTACTGTAGTACGTGTTTGGGCTTTGCTAGCATCCAACTCAGGATTATACAGAGGGGCCTATTAGTCAAATTGTTTGCTCTGCAATGATATTAAATTGTTATTTATCGAAAACTTATCCAAGTCAGCACAGATATAGTTAAACAAAATCGCTAAAGTTGTAGTGAAACTGCGAACGAGAAGGATTTCAAACGAGTAAATTAAAGTAAATAATAAATATTTACTAACAGTCACGCCACGTTAACTGGTCCCGTGATAAGTTCATAAAGAACTTGTGTTACAGGTACCAGATTACGGAAATAAATATAAGATTTTTATTATACACATACACATATTTAATATACATCCATAACCCTGGAAAAGACATTTATATTTATCATACAAATATCTTCCCTTGGCGGGATTCGAACCCGCGACCCCCTTGTGTAGTGACCATGTCACTTACCACTACACCAGACGGCCGTTTGTGTCTGGGTAAAGCGACCGAATGTTATTTGTTCGAAACTTGTATATTTGCAAATTTATCTTGTAAATGTCGTTAGTGTGATTCAAGTTCTAAACTAGTGTAATTTTGCATCTATAAAGAAAATTTGTATGTTGGCTTTTTATTGGAGGATTGCTTGTCTACACAGGGATTACATAAAATATACATGCGAACGGTTAAGTTTTCGTTGTATGGGGTTGTCCGAAGAAACACTAAATTATTTATACTTTCTAATCCCGAGAGATATTTAAGAGCGCTTATTAGATATTACAGCACTTGCCGAAACAATAATAATATCTATTATTGTTATTATATATCTAATATATAAAATTTTCGTGTCACGGTGTGCGTGATTGAACTCCTCCGAAACGGCTCGACCGATTTTCGTGAATCTTAGCGTGCACATCGGTCAGGGTTGAGAATCGAACAACATCTATTTTCATCCACCATAATTTTAAGGGTGGTCCACCCCTAATTTTTTTTATTTATTTTTTTAGACAAAATTTTTTGTTTTTATTTTTTTATGATACAGTATACAAAAATACATACAACCCTAAATTTTCACTCCTCTACGATCAACCCTTTATTTTTTATTTGCTAATTAAAAACTTTTAATTTTTTTTTTAAGAATTTTGTTTTTAATTTTTTATGACTTAGAATAAAAAAATTCATATTACTCTGAAATTTTCACCCCTCTACGATCAACCCCTATTTTTTATTTCTTAATTATAAACTTTAATTTTTTGGCAAAATTTTCATTTTTATTTTTATTTTGTCATGTCTTAAAATAAAAAAATTCATATTACTCTCAATTTTCACTTTTATACGATCAACCCTTAATTTAATTTTTTTATTTTCTTTAGCACGTAAAATGGGTGAACGGATTTGGAGTAAATTTCGCACAAAGATTGTTTTTATTAAACTTATATATAACCTATATTAGTATTATTAGATAGGATATTCTGAAAAATGACATGACCCGGGCAATTTCAAGTACATGATAAATACATATCATATGATAAATATGAGAATTATCGGCAAATACTTAATGTACTCAATGTAGTTTCTTGCACGACTAATACGATGAAATAATATACTTATGAATATAAAAAATTTAAATGCGTTAATAGTGGCGCATTAAAAGGCAAAAACCTGCCACTTATTTCTGCCGCGAAGTTTTTGTCGTTCTCGTGTCTCAAGGCTGTGAGATATTCTGCAAATCAACACATTAAAACATAAAAACAAACAACATTAGAAAAATAAAACACCTAAGTACTCACTTCATGGTTTTAGAATCTACTTTAATGTTTCTGTCATCATTGCTTATGTATTGCATGTTTTTATTTATTGTTTGTATATGAACACGTCGGCTTAATGGTTGTATTAACGCAAAGTTTCCCAACTGAACTGAAGTGATTTTGGACATCTGTGAAATCAATATACCTATATATTAAAATAAAATAAAGTAAATTATAATTGGATTGGACTACATTCCTTATGCGGAGTTTACATTACGAAATTAGTGTCATGCATGTTGAACTCAGTTTCACGAAAGTAGTTTCGATATATGCGAAAGTAATTTCGTGAAAAAATTTGTGTCGCGAAATCCACAGTATCGCAGTAACCATGGCGCCTTCAGCATCAAAGCTATAATTTGCTATATCCAATGTAGCTAAAGAAATGCTTATATACCTATAAACTTAAAAAAAGACTATCAAGAAAAAAAAAGTTGTTAGATTCGAGGATGGTCAACAAGAAGGCATTTAGGTGCAATGAAGTTAGTCTCTGAATTAGCAGATGAAGATCCTGAGAGTTATAAAAACTATTTTCGAATGAGTGAAGATAATTTTGATTTTTTACTGTAGGTGTTTCGGGTCCCAGAGACACCCTTGTCGCTGATATTCATTAATAAGATCTATATTTTTTTCTGTACTCCATCATTGGTTTACCATTTTCAACGCTTGAAGCGCGTCCGAACTAACAATATACACGTCCGCACAGCGCAGGCCCTTTCGCGACATTAGTTTCACGTCGCGTCTACACTATGAAATTAGTTGCATGACACTAATTTCACCAAAAAATCGCGCAGGGCACGAAACTAATTTGCATGCATGAAATTAATGCATGCATTACGAAAGTATTAAATTACACATGAAACTGTTGGTAAAACTAATGTCACGAAATTAATGTCATGCCACTAATTTCGTAATGTAAATTCGCCTTTAGTGTTATGAAAGACGAAATTGATACCCGAGATAATGCTCTTGTACCGCCTCTCAAATATCATCAATAGGGTTCTGTCTTCCTGTACCTAAGGTCGCCTGCATTTGCACTAGTTCCAAGTTTTGGAATTGTATAGATCGGTGAACGAACTAACGGCTTTTTTTTATTGCTTAGAGCCTATATATAGGTACATCTACAACGTAAATGCGCCACCCACCTTGAGATATAAGTATAGTTATAATATTATATATACTTAGTCTGGCCATAAATACTGTTACAATTAAAAATAAACAAAATATTACATTTGAATTTGGAATCTGTCATTTTTATATGATTGCTCATTGAGTTCTCATTATGGAGCCAATACATTGTACAATATTTTCCGATATTAAAATGGAGTGGGGTGATAAAGAGTACCGAATCGCTGTGATTGCATTACACAAAGTAGGTATGGAGCCAAATGCAATTTTTAAAACTCTCCATACGCTTGGTATTAGTAAAATGTTTGTGTACCGGGCTATTAATAGGTGCAATGAGACCTCCTCTGTTTGTGAAAGAAAAAGATCTGGCCGTCCGCGTAGTGTTCGTACGAAAAAGGTGGTCAAAGCAGTAAGGGAAAGAATTCGAAGAAATCCTGTCCGAAAACAAAAGATTTTATCTCGGGAGATGAAGATAGCACCTAGAACCATGTCGCGGATTTTAAAAGATGACTTAGGACTTGCAGCCTATAAGAGACGTACTGGTAATTTCTTAACTGATAATTTAAAAGAGAATAGGGTGATAAAATCGAAACAACTACTGAAGCGATACGCAAAGGGAGGTCATAAAAAATTTTGTTTACGGATGAGAATTTTTTTACAGTTGAGCAACATTTTAACAAACAAAATGACCGTATTTATGCTCAAAGCTCTAAGGAAGCTTCCCAATTAGTCGACAGAGTGCAACGTAGTCACTATCCGACTTCAGTGATGGTTTGGTGGGGTATTAGCTATGAAGGAGTAACTGGGCCATACTTTTGTGAAAAAGGTATCAAAACATCAACAATGGTATCTTGATACACTTGGATCAAGATACCATTTTTGAGAAGGTAGTGAAGCCCCTTAACAACACCATGTTCAATAATCAAGAATGGTCCTTCCAGCAAGACTCGGCGCCAGGTCATAAAGCTCGGTCTACGCAGTCTTGGTTGGAAACGAACGTTTCGGACTTCATCAGAGCTGAAGACTGGCCGTCGTCTAGTCCCGATCTTAATCTGCTGGATTATGATTTATGGTCAGTTTTAGAGAGTACGGCTTACTCTAAACGCCATGATAATTTGAAATGTTCCCATGGAAAGAGTGCGTGCTTCTATTGATAACTGGCCTCAACGTTTAAAGGACTGTATTGCAGCCAATGGAGACCACTTCGAATAAGCTTTTTATACTTTAAATTGTTTTATATTTATGTATTAAACTAACACACTGTAAAAGTAATAAATGTTATTTGCAATAAACAAAATATTTTTTCCTTTGTAACAGTATTTATGGCCAGACTAAGTAGTCTCAGTATAGTTACAACGGCTGCCCCGCCCTTCAAACCGAAACGCATTACTGCTTCACGGCAGAAATCGGTAGGGTGGTCTCTGGTGGTGGTATCTGGTGTTTAGTGATTACCGGAGCCCATAGATACCACAACTTGCGAGCTTCGAGACCTTAATCGAATTTTATTTAACAGCTCGTGAACATGTGCGGAGTACGTATTTCTTTAGAAAATTTTAAATTTAGCCACAGTCAAAACGTAACAAAAGAAAAAACTACTTATAAGAAAGCTTAACTGTAAAATCCAACAACAAGCTTCATACAATACTAAACACTGCACCAGATTGGACTCTCAATCTCAATTCTCGAAATTCCTCTCTCAGCAACGCTATAATTGCTGTTGATCTATTGATTGCTAATATATTCGTCTCACATCCGCCACTGGACCCTTTTTTCCTACCTAAGCTGATAGCATTGAGAGGCTATTTTACTCACAGAGAAACTCAGTAAGCCGTGTCTGTGGGTTAATTTACTCGTTAAGCCCTTCGTTGTAAACGACGGGTTCGAGGAGAACGATGACCGATGCTTGAGGTACCTAAAAGCACCGCTAGTGGATCAGAAGGATCCGAAATGACGTGTTTTGGGCAACGTCGACTGCTTTCCATTCTGTCCGCAGGATTGGGAATGTAGCTACAGGCGGCCACGATGAGAGGGTTCTCGTGTCGTGCCGTTTTATCGAAGTGGGCATTGGACCAGTTCATTCATACTACATACATGGAATCACTTTGCTCATCGATAATGAATGGTGTTTTTTGAGCACTTTGACGTGTCCTTCCTTCATTTTGAAAGGAGTCCTAAGTGTCATTCAGCTATCCAGCTGGGATTGCTGATGTTAATTTGCATCTTTGACCGCTCACTTGATGGTGATAGGTCGTATGCTCGTCAACCTTCAAAAATAGTATAAAACTTGGTAGTCTGTCTAAAATACGAATTGCGGTTTGGAAATTTTCTGTACAAATTGTCTATAAGGTTACTTACATTTTTCAAATAAAGTTGAAGCTTTCCTAAATGTGTGATGAATAAGTTTGTTCGGCCTTGAAAACAGCTCATTTTGATGAAAAAGCGAAAAGAGTACTACTGGCTTCACGGAGAATGTATGTTATCTTATATTCATCGTGCAAGTTGATTTTTCGAGGTGAATTTAAATACTAACTAAGCGAAAACAAATTCAAATAAAATATATCAACCGATTTTGTAAAAAATGATAAATATGTATAAATAGTTTGGTAATGTTATAGGTACGGAACTTTAAGCCTTTAATTTTAGTTTATACATACATACATTAAACGAATAAAATTATTTAAATTATAATGATGAATGATTCTCTTCATTATTATTTTTGAACTTAAGGTGCAGATACAGTATTGGACGACACTTCGATAACTACACTTTTTTTTTTTTTCGGGCCCAGGGCCGAACCTCCTACGAGGTCCCCGCGCCTAGGGGGCGCGCGGGGTATGTGAGACTCAACGATCTGCAGGTGTACACTAAGATGTATTTTCATGTAGCATGTTTTGATAATCTGTCCAACCATACCTTTTGAAATTATACTTAGTAAATAAGTACGATATCAAAAGGTATAGGCATAGTTAAAGGCATTTTAAAAGAGTAAGGTAAAGGTGTTAGCCGCTTTATTCAAGTCGAACAACTTTTCGTTAGTTTTCTTTTCGAAGTCGAACCAAATTACAAAATCGAGAAAGTAACCGCGGGGCATGCTTGTGTATGTCATACCTCCGCTTTGTTTTTATAGATGTTTCTTGTTTGTTTAATTAATATTTAAATTTAAGAATAATGATTAATTTTGCTTGTTTTTCTGACACATTACTGCTTCGATCAACAATATTAACATAACAACAATAGTTATTATTGTCGATCGAAGCATTTTTTTTTCCTCTACCTGTGCTGATAGCCTTGAGAGTAATTTCAGCTTCTCGTTGACGTGTAGGTGAGCTCACGGGGCTCTAACCCGGAGTGTTGCTAATACTGGCCCTAGCAAGAGCAGTGCTTCGTAGAATCTATCACCGCATCGGAAACGCGACCCACTGAGAAGATCCGGCGAGAATCTCAGTGAGCTGTGTCTATGGGCTAATTCACTCGTCGAGCCCTTCGTCGCAAGCGACGGGTTCGATGAGGACGGTGACCGGTGCTTGTGCCACATAAAAGCACCGTTAATGGATCGGGAGGACCCGTAATGTCGTGTTTAGGGTGACGTCGACGTTTACTGTCTTACATATTCATAGTAAAACGCGCTTATCTAAGAAACAAACGGATGATGGCGAAACAGTTTGTTACTTACCAAGAATTTATATTAAAAAAGAAATACGTAATAAAATATATTATAAATTATGCATTATAATTAATATTACTTAGTCTGGCCATAAATACTGTTACAAAGGAAAAAATATTTTTTTTATTGCAAATAACATTTATTACTTTTACAGTGTGTTAGTTTAATAACTTTAATACATGCATATAAAACAATATAAAGTATAAAAAGCTTATTCGAAGTGGTCTCCATTGGCTGCAATACAGTATACAGTCCTTTAAACGTTGAGGCCAGTTCTCAATAGAAGCACGCACTCTTTCCATGGGAAAAATTTTCACTGCCAATCGTACGGATTGTTTTAGGGACTCCAAATTATCATGGCGTTTAGAACAAGCCGTACTCTCTAAAACTGACCATAAATCATAATCCAGCGGATTAAGATCGGGACTAGATGACGGCCAGTCTTCAGCTCTGATGAAGTCCGAAACGTTCGTTTCCAACCAAGACTGCGTAGACCGAGCTTTATGACCTGGCGCCTAGTCTTGCTGGAAGGACCATTCTTGATTATTGAACATGGTGTTGTTAAGGGGCTTCACTACCTTCTCAAGAATGGTATTTTGATACACTTGTGCCGATGTTTTGATACCTTTTTCACAAAAGTATGGCTCAGTCACTCCTTCATAGCTAATACCCCACCAAACCATCACTGAAGTCGGATAGTGCCCACGTTGCACTCTGTCAACTAATCGTGAAGCATCCTTAGAGCTTTGAGCATAAATACGGTCAATTTGTTTGTTAAAATGTTGCTCAATTGTAAAAAATTTCTCATTTGTACAAAATTTTTCTATGACCTCCCTTTGCGTACCGCTTCAGTAGTTGTTTCGATTTTACCACCCTATTCTCTTTTAAATTATCAGTTAAGAAATGACCAGTACGTCTCCTATAGGCTGCAAGTCCTAAGTCATCTTTTAAAATACGCAACATGGTTTTAGGTGCATCTTCATTTCCCGAGATAAAATCTTTTGTTTTCGGACAGGATTTCTTCGAATTCTTTCCCTTACTGCTTTGACCACCTTTTTCGTACGAACACTACGTAGACGGCCAGATCTTTTTCTGTCACAAACAGAGGAGGTCTCATTGCACCTATTGATAGTCCGGTACACAAACTCTCTCTCAAGGCTGTAGCATAGGTAGGGAAAAAAGAAGGATAACGTCTGTGTATACAGTGTACTATGACGAATAAATGTGTATGCTAAATAAATCATGAATTTATTTACATAATTCGAGGTTGTGTACCGACGAATGCAAATATTATAGTTACTATGGACTTAAGATTTTCAGCGTTGTTTTTTGTTTAGTCATCACTTGCACTGTAGGTACATTTATTTCTCTTACTCGGAAGCTCTCCATTACACACCGGTACACATAGATAGAGGATCCGCGCGAAGTTGGATTAGCCTCTTATGCTACCAAAGATTTGAAAGGGAAAAAAAAATACACAAACTCTAAATCAAATCGACTTGTATTTATCTATTTATTTATTATTATATGTATTGTTAATAGTACACCGCAACATACCTGCTGTATCTTTATCTGTCCAGAATTTCGGGTAATTAAACAGTTGTCTGGAAGAGGTCGCTTTTAGCGATAAGACCGCCTATTGTACAAACGTATCTGCTTGTTGAATGTTTTGTGATGTTATGTGTTTTGGTGTGCAATAATGTTCTCTCTCTCTCTCTCTCTTGTGTTGTCTTAACAATTCCGTTGAGAGGGTTAACTGAGTAAGTTTCTCTCCGGATATTCTCAGTGGGTTCCGACTCCGATCTGGTGGTACATGTTAAAAAAATCTTTCTGATTACGCCACGTGTGTCCACCAGCCATCATAATCATCATCATGTTAGAAATTACAGCCCAGAGTGTGCCTTAGCCTATTCGCGTATGTGTTCCAGACTCCTCTATTCATGGCTTTCTCCTTCCAGCTCAAGCCGTCGTAGTGAATCATGAAGAAAATTACAATTATGTTGGGTATTACAAGTAAGGAGTACCATGTCAGTGTATTAAAAAGTGTCCGCTGCAAGGAAGCCAATAAAACTACCACTTCACTACAATCCAGCAGACTTCGCTCTGTTTAAAACTGCCTGCTATACTCATGTCATTTCTTCCTACACTAGCGCTATTTGTAGGCAGACGAGCATACGGCTGATGGTTTTTATTTTATTTTATTGCTTAGATGGATGGACGAGCTCACAGCCCACCTGGTGTTAAGTGGTTACTGGAGCCCATAGACATCTACAACGTAAATGCGCCACCCACCTCGAGATATAAGTTCTAAGGTCTCAGTATAGTTATAACGGCTACCCCACCCTTGGAACCGAAACGCATTACTGCTTCACGGCGGAAATAGGCGGGGTGGTGGTACCTACCCGTGAGGACTCCCAAGTGGTCCTACCACCAGTGATTACGCAAATTATAATTTTGCGGGTTTGGTTTTTACTACACGATGTTTTTCCTTCACCGTGGAAGTCAATCGTGAACATTTGTTGAGTACGTATTTCATTAGAAAATTTGGTACCCGCCTGCGGGATTCCAACACCGGTGCATCCCTACATACGAATACACCGGACGTCTTATCCTTTAGGCCACGACGACTTCAAAGTGAGTGGTTACCGTCGCCCATGGACTTCAGCAATGCCAGGGTCAGAGCCATGCCGCTGCCTACCGTTAAATACTCTCTACAAGCCTCGTTTAAAGAAGGTTGAGATGATGGTATCATCTCAAACAATTCCTCAGAGCATTCCCCATGAAACATACGGTACCTTGTCCTCTATAAAAGTTTGTGGTCCTTAACTATACTTTCCATAAGTACAAGGTACAATATACACACAGCATTCCTCAATAATCACAAAATAATTACCCGGCCTAATAATAATTTCATTGGTGGTGGCAAGCCGCATTGTGATTATTTACGTTGCGTAGACGCCTCAAAGAGTTCACGACCCACTTTGTGATAATTCGTCATAGGTCATCATCATAGCCATCACAAATTTCGTACACATCGAAGATCGTGCGTGCGAAGGTGATACAAAAGTGGTGGTCACGACCCTCAGCAGTGAGGAATACGACGCAAGGAGGAGACATCACAACTTGACTATGGCAAGTCAAGCCTCAATTGCACCGTGGGCTCCCTTGATCTTAAGAAGCGAGGGAATTGATGTATGCTATAACATATATACATGAGATCGAAATCTAGATGGTATTATGTATCAACCGACCCACTGTCAAGAATAGGGATGTTTGACTGCTGAGCGGTAGAATGGTTTCAAAACTTTCAAACCTTTCTATCGTTCATCAGTTTCTCAAAGTTTTGCAAAATAGTGATGTGATTACATTTGATACATTTAGATGAGAGGTTCAGTTTAGTGTTGCAAAAGTGAGAAATTATTTTTAATAAGAAATAAAAACAATTTAAAACATTTTATAAAATTTTCTTAACAATACTTTCTTATAATAACATTACACAAAACTAACTAAACTAATATAAGCAATATTCTGTGATACGTATTAACAAGTAAGTAAACATTTAAATACGATTACATTTAATAGAAAAAAAGGTTTTTGGTACAAAATGTATTTTTATTTCACAAATTTTTGTTTTGTTTTAAACGAGAGTCGTAATGTTAAATAAAATCACAGATTTGCAGATATTTTCGGACTAATACAAGAATTTTAACCGAATCTCTACTTAATAGAAATAGGAAAAAAAAATGTGCAACCCACACCCATAAAAACAGTTCCAATCAACCGTAAGCATTCGTGAACACAACAATTACAGTTTATTATGGTTCACTTGGTTTGACACCTTTATAGTAAAACCATAAAAACCTAGTAGGTACTTGTGGAGTTATAGCTGAATATTAGAATCGATTGAGAGTTAGAATCGAAATAGTAACGATTATAATTTAGTACCTTAAGGTATTGATTACTCATATAATTATTTTTCTAGTCGTCCATCGACCTTAACATTGTTGTTGCAACAAAGCACATTATCATATTTTTACATTCACTTTGATGCAGTCATGTTTTTTTTTTATCATATTCCATGACGCGTTTTTAACATCAGTAAATAGAAAAACAATGGTATCATTGGAATTTGGAAATAGAGTCGGTGCTAGAGCCGAGCTCATTTATACTAACCTAAGGTGCGGATGAAATTCTGGGCGTATCGTGAGCGCCCGACAACAAGGTTTAAGATTTCTAAGCGGTAGGGAGCCACGGAATTTTCCTTAGTGGATCCCCAATCGGATCCACTAGCATCTATACATATTAATAAAATTGGAGTGTCTGTTTGTATCATTGAAATAACCGCTTTTTACTACGTGCATAATTATGAATATATATACGGTAAATACACCAAAATAACATTTTTTTCAATTTTTGTCTGTCTGTCTGTTTGTTTGTTCTCGATAATCTCTGGAACGGCTGGACCAATTTTGACGAGACTTTCACCGATAGGTAGCTGATGATATAAGTAGCTTAGGCTATTTTTTAGACTAGCGTCGCCCCGCGGCGTCTCCCACGGTACGAAAATAACCGCGGGTAACATCGCGGGACTCTGCTATTAATAATAAAATTTAATGTTTCCGTAGCAAAGCGAGGGCGGGTCGCTAGTTCAATATAAAATTGACATTGTTTCATAGGCATTTTTCATTTCTACATTCCAGGCCCTTGTCAAATACGTCAGACACAAAAGCGCACGTGATAACGGCAATTGCATAACTAAAGGTAGTAAATAGTAAAAAGATTAAATATCACTAAAATCACCTAAAGCTAACATCATGACTGCTATTTAACCCTTAGAGCGCGAACCGTCGATATATCGACTCTCTATTAATGCGTATAAAGTGCGGACCGTCGGAATACCGACTATTCTGCAGATTGATTATAGGTATCGACCTATACGGACGTGACTTAGCACGCGCATGCATAACGTTTATTAATAAGTTACTAACTTTTATAAATAACTACATATTATAAGGTAGGTTTTTTTAAAAAATATTTTAGCAATTTCTGCAAAACAAGTTCAGCACTACAAGGGTTAAAAAAAGACACGACCGAATATTTTGATACTTAAATTAAAGAGTACAGTATTTTGCGAATCATTAATTTTAACAGGATACGTTTCTGAGTATGTATAAATTTTAATTTTCTAGTAACGACATACTAGATTTTTCGAATTTTAAATTTTCCCGCCAAATCACACAAATGTCATTCATTCGTTCATTCAAATTTCATTCATTCGCCACCGCTCGCCATAGGAACTACGAATTCCTAAAATCGTAACGAAATATAAAAAAAAAAAAACAAAAAAAGAACATCGGAAAACGTGTAAGAACTAATTATTAAATGTGTAGAGGGCTAGAGAGCAATCCTTCGTTGAATTTTTTCAGGCTGTGAGATAAGTCCACTGGCGTCGAGATGCGCGTACAGGGCGGTGAGGTACTCCTTCGGGTGGTGAGTGTAATGCTGCACGTGGGGAGACTTATCCCAGCACTTCCACGTGCACTGGAAATCGTATTGTAGTTAGGGTCTGTTGTACTGCACATTTATGTAGGTAGGGTTTACTGGTGGTAGGACATCTTGTGAGTCCGCACTGGTAGGTACCACCACCCTGCCTATTTCTGCCGAGAAGCAGGAATGCGTTTCGGTTTGAAGGGCGGGGCAGCCGTTGTAACTATATTGAGACCTTAGAACTCAATCTCAAGGTAGGTGGCGGCATTTACGTTGTAAATGTCTATGGATTCCGGTAACCACTTAACACCAGGTGGGCTGTGAGCTCCTACCTACCCGTGCGGACTCAATAGATCTTACCACCAGTAATTACGCAAATTATAATTTTACGGGTTTGATTTTTATCACACGATGTTATTCCTTCGCCGTGGAAGTCAATCGTGAACATCTGTTAAGTACGTATTACATTAGAAAAATTGGTACCCGCCTGCGGGATTCGAACACCCGACTTCATTCGTTGACTGGACCGTTTAGAGCTGCCTTTATTTGGTCGGTCAATCGTAACTGTAATCAGTATCGATCAGGCCTGGGCAAACGGCAGAATTTTGTCTGGCCCGTGAAGCATTGTATATATTATTATTAAAAACACAAATATTAGTTTTTGTCTAACATAAATTGGTGCATAATTTTTTTTAGATAAAATATTAAGCAATACTGATATATTTATCGGGGCCGGTGGGAGCCAAAATTTTCTCCCGGACAACCGCTCTTTTCAGCGCCTCCTATTCGAAAATATAATTATGATAATTGAACTAACTAATTATGATAAAAGAACTTGAAAAAATTATTAACCTTAAGATGTTATTGTTATTATACAGTTAATGATTTTTTAAATGATAAAACATTATGTTAATTTTAAATTAGCTTCTTTCTGTTCTTTGTTTTCGTTTTATGATATAAATAACTAATTCTTATTCAATTAATTTATTTTGTTGTTTGATATTTTAATTAATTAACATATTTACTGCATTTAATGTAAATAATTATGAACAATATTTGCACGCCGACCTGGTTGGTAGAAACATGCTGTTCTATAAAATAACTATCAACAATTTTGTAAACCGTGTTTTAGCTAATAAAGTTTGATTTGATTTGATTTGATTTGAACAATTACAGTATGCATAATAGTCGCACAATATAAAATTGGAAAAAAAAAACTGTTTGGCCCGAGGTAAAATTTTCATCTGCGATATGGGGCCATATTCCCGACTATCAAAATATTTGCCCATCCCTAGTATCGATAGTATAGAGATGCGCGTTACCTTAATCCCCATGCTGCACCAGGAGTCGTGCACGCTGCGGTTGCTGGGCTCGGCGCCGACGGGGTCGCTGCGGGAGAGCAGGAACAGCGCGGGCGCGGCGCACGGCGGCGAGTGGAACAGCTGGGACGAGCGGATGTAGTGCGACGTCGCGCTCGTATAGAACGTCTTCATGTGGTATCTGTGACGGCACAACACATCCGTAGCTATCATCTCAACTTTTTTTTTTTGTTATTGCTTAGATGGATGGACGACCTCACAGCCCACCTAGTGTTAAGTGGTTACTGGAGCTCATAGACATCTACAACGTAAATGCGCCACCCACCTTGAGATATAAGTTATAAGATCTCAGTATAGTTACAACGGCTCACTCAGCATTAGGTGGACACGGGTTGAAGAAGGGACTTCAATACGATGCAGAGATCAGAGAATGGACCAGCATAGTGTGATTGTCTATCAGCATTTACTAGTGACAGAGCGTATTGGAAACGGAAATTGGTGTCACTACTGAGCCACCATGTGTTCCGCTTTAAAGACATCCAATTCAAATAGTAATGACTCAACCATACGAATTCTTAAAAAGATAATCCCGTAATGAACAAACAATGTTTTTTTTTTACCATACATTAAGTTCCGATATCAGACGCAATAACTGCTCTAAGCAATAAATATAAAAAAAAAATATATACATTAAAATCGATTCTTATGTAGACAATTTGAAATACTCGAAGTAAACATGGACATCAGCGCTTCTAAATTCCAGTCGACAAGTTTCATATCGAAATTATTAGATCGTTATGCTGTGAGTGATATTTAATTGGCAGGGCCGAGGTCGGTCGTGTGTACATTGACAATGGCCATAGCTCGCCACTGATTGTCGATGGAAGATAATAAAGAAACGGAATATATATCAAAATTACATTGACGTCCAACAAAAAATTCGTAATTGTTTACACGTATACATTTATTTCAGATTTGAAGCAAGTAGATGCGCTTTTTGCTTTCAAACTTAGTGGATTCTTACAATATAAAGTCCCGGCGGCTTTGGCTCTGCGTTATTAGCCAGTCAGAACAAGCAATTAACATAACAATTAATATAAAATACTTTTATAAATATTATAAATGTGAGTGTGTTTGTTTGTCCTTGTTTCACGTTGAAACGAAGCAATGAAATGACAGGATTTAATAATGACTAAAATGATTAATATTAGGTTAGGAGTGCGATATAGACACACTTCTACGTGAAACTACACAGACACTTATCCTTGATCAGTTGGTCGAAGCCGCAGGTAACACTTAGTATATATCTTACATAAGCAACACTGAATTGCAAAGATTTTTCTGCTTGCATAGACGCGTGAATGAGCTCACGGCCCATCTGATGTTAAGTTGGTTACCGGAGCCCATAAACAACAGTACTCGAATACCGTCCCCCACTTTGAGTTATGAGGTCTAAGTATCAATCCTCTAAGAATGTGTTAGCTACCAAGCAAACCATGGGCGTCTATTAGTTGCGTGGGGTGTTCTAGGGGGGAGGGGATCAAGCTAAATCTCACTAATAGGGGAGGGGGAGTCGAAAAACTTTCAAAAATGCCTCAAGTAATTAATGGACGTCCCCTAATATCATTTTTTTTTGCTTATGTGGGTAGACGAGCTCACAGCCCACCTGGTGTTAAGTGGTTACTGGAGTCCATATGGCGCATGGTGGCGCATTTACAACGTAAACCACGTACGTTTACAACATAAATGCGCCACCCACCTTGAGATATAAGTTCTAAGATCTCAGTATAGTTACAACGGCTGCCCCACCCTTCAAACCGAAACGCATTACTGCTTCACGGCAGAAATAGGCGGGGTGGTGGTACCTACCCGTGCGGACTTACAAGAGGTCCTACCACCAGTAAAAAAAAACCACAACTCACTCCATATACGCCCGCAGAGTATTCTGCATGATCTGGTTCTTCGGGAAGACGGCGGCCGGCACACCGATCGTGATCTCGCTGATGTCCGCGGCAGAGTCCCACACCTGCGCCGCGATGCGGTCCATTACCGGTTGGTACCTGCGGAATTTTTAATCAACTTCTTTAATGCTGTGAGCTGACGGTCCTCTTTGTGTTAAGCAGTTACCGAATCCCACGGTCAACATTAAGTTACTACTGCCCTTGAGGCCTTGAGAAATGGAATCAGTGTTAATAATTTTATGTCCTACTAGCGACCCGCCCTCGCTTCGCTTCGGAAACATTAAAACACACATGAAACCAAAAAAATAAAATATTTTTTTTTTTTTAAAAAGTAGCCTATGTTCATCAGGGACAATGTCGGCTTCTAATGGAAAAAGAATTTTTCAAATCGGTCCAGTAGTTTCGGAGCCTATTCGAAACAAACAAACAAACAAATCTTTCCTCTTTATAATATTAGTATAGATGACCGTTGTTCCACCATAGAGTAGCAATAGATAAGATGGTGGCACCCATCCGTTTTGGTTCATCCTCTGCCAACATCAAAGCCATAGGCAGCGACTTGGCTGTGCTCCTGGAATTGCTCACTTCCATGAGCGATGTCCACTAACTATCAGCAAGATATGCTAATATGCCCTTAGAGGCAATATAGAGGCGGATTAACGACTGCATACAATTGATAATATACTCTGAGAAATCTGTTTTTTTTTTAAATTATAATAGGTTTAGTCTAGGCCACCACATGACCAAGAAATAACCAATCGATGACCGACCATAGCATATGCTATTAACACAGTTATAAATATTACGATTTGCATTATAACCTGGGTTATATTGCATTCTCTATGTACATTTTATAAAGACTAGCTATAAGTCTTCATTGAAGGTTGAGACTTAGCGCGTCTCCTTGCGTAAACAGAAAAACGAATTCAATAACAAAATGACGCTTAGCACAAGAAGACCATTCTAAATTCAACCTTAATCGAATGCAATAAGAGCTAAAAATACTAACGCGTTGTAAAGAGATTAAACTCATACTCACATCTTCCTATTATTCATGACGTGCACGTAAACTTCTCCCCACATGTATCCAGCAATCGAGAACCCGTGCACCACGAGGGGCTGCTCATTCTCGTTCGAAGCCATGAATTTGAGAACGTCACC
Source organism: Bombyx mandarina (assembly GCF_003987935.1). The sequence continues at coordinate 6,199,112 of NW_021011476.1, read as the reverse complement.
GGCAACTAGCTGCCGACATGACAAACAGATTTTTTGTCATCTGTGGTTTGATGTATTAGTTATGGTGAGACTTTTTGGCGGGAACGCGAGGAGTGAAGTTGTGTCATTTGTTTTATTTTGTCTATTTAGTGTTTCTTCAGATTTAAATGTGTAATAACGTGGGTTTATTAACTGTTTAATATCTGTGAAAGTGCACAAATGTGGGAAAATGAAACAAAGCCGCTGGACGTAACTTCTCGGGATCCTCCAAAAATCCACTGAAAAAATCTCAGTAAATGGCCACAATTTTACTGAGATTATATTTCATCCCATATCATCTCATCTCATTTCATTTCAATTCACTCCAAATTATCATTTTTCATATAAATAAGTATATAAATTAAAATAAGACATTACCGTCTTAGTTACCGGGTCATAAAATCCCTTAAAAAAATAATAATAAAATTAGTTATGGTGACGTCTCAAGTGGCGCAATTCCGAAGCAGATACTAATTTCCCTATGAGTTTCTCGCCGGATCTTCTCAGTGGGTCGCGATTCCGATTCGGTGGCAAAGCACTGCTCTTGCAAGGGCTAGTGTTAGCAAAGTCTCTCAAGTTGAGCCCGTGAGTTCACCTACCCGTCCGGGCGTAGCTGGAATACTCACTTAAGCTACATATCAGCGAATAGGTAGGGAAAATATATATAATAATTTTAATTTATTCGTCTTCCGAGTCAATATCATCATTTCTGAAGGCCTTGGGGATCTTGAGGATGTTAGGACTGCTGCGATAATTTAAGCTCAGGGAATATTTAATTACTAAATTATACGCAACTCTGAATAGAATATCTCGATATTAAAGATATACAAAAGGAAACAAAAAAAAAATTATAATATATATCGTTATTTGGAAGAAAAAAAAAACCTTTTTACCTAAGTTACCTGGAATGACGGGTGAGATAATTGTAATTATTATAATGATAATAAAACGGATCTAATATACAAATCGACTGGTAGTTCATGAATGAGAGAGTAACCAAAGAATTTTTTTATCCAAGAAATTCCAACATGCTTCTATCTTTCTAAATTACAAATTTAACATGTTGGAAGAGCGGTATACCTGTATTTAAAAACATAGATATACCTTAAGGCGATTTTAAAATTTTACTATTTTGCCATTACATATTATGTTCATATATATTCTTAGAAGTGAAAAATCCGACTTTTTTTTTATCCTACCTATTCTGGTAACATCGGGTTATGCTAGATTCGCAGAACGTAATCCGACTACGAATCATAGAACATGGTGAAAACAGAAAAGCAGAAAACATATTATGGTAGGCAGCGGCTTGGATCTGCTCTTGGCATTGCTGAAGTCCATGGGCGACAGTAACCACTGACCATCAGGTGGGCCGTGTGCTCGTCTGCCTACAAAGGCAATAAAAAAAATATTGATAGGGAAATACTGGTGGTAGGACCTCTTCACTGGTGGTAGGACCTCTTGTGAGTCCGCACGGGTAGGTACCACCGCCCTGCCTATTTCTGCCGTGAAGCAGTAATGCGTTTCGGTTTGAAGGGTAGGGCAGCCGTTGTAACTATACTGGAATCTTAGAACTTATATCTCAAGGGGGGTGGCGCATTTACGTTGTAGAAGTCTATGGGCTCCAGTAACCACATAACACCAGGTGGTCTGTGAGCTCGTCCACCCATCTAAGCAATAAAAAAAAAGGAATAAATTTACCTGCGATCCCTTCATGGGCCACATTAGCTGCCACGGAGTGCACGACACCGAGAGCACGTCGAACCCCTGCTCCAAGTACAACGTCGCGTATTTCATAACGTGCTTCTGTCGGGCCAGCAGCCAGTTGATCATTATGCAGAGAGGCCTGTCTCTTTGCTGGTCCAGTCTGATGGAGAAAAATATAATTAAAAAAAATGTGTGTGTGTGTGTGTGTGTGTGTGTGTGTGTGTGCAAGTCACACACGGTAGAAGTGAAACTTATTAAATATAAAAATAATCGCAAGGGTCAACCACTCCGCAGTACAATGGAGCAACCGCACCCCGAGGGAACCGCTTGCATGATCACGGTATCCCGACGCCAAGTAGGTATGATTTAGCAAGAGAAATACAGGAACGTCTATCAACTGTGTAACATCACGTCGCCGCGATTCAGGAATTGTTGAATTTACGTGCAGCGACATCTGTTGATAACAAACTAAATAGAAATAAAATAAACATGGCGCGTAACGTAAGAAATTAAGATGGCGCGTAACCGAAAAACGTTACATACGTTTTTTCCTCCCTACGTCGATAAAGAAGTTTCACTTCAATAAACAAGTATGCATTATTAAGTAGGCTCTCTCTCTTCAATCGGTCCCTCATTGCTGAGGATCGTGACTCCGTCCGATTCCGTCAACTAGCTGTCTCCCGATCGATCGATCGATCCCATTCTGTAGATTGGTGGAGTGCGTCGCTGACAGGTGTTTTCAGTTCCTCCGCTATTTGGTCCGACCATCGTTTGGGACCTCTACCCCTAGGTCTTTTTCCCTCGATTTTACCAATCACCACAAGGCGTTCCAAATTGCTGGTATCCCTGCGTGCAACATGACCAAAATACCGCAATATTCTTTGTAGGCAAGTTGTGTATGGACGTTGAGCCTTTTCTGTTTTTAACTGCTTAAGAATAGAGATTTTAAGTAGACTAAAACATTAAAATGTTCCTAAAATTAATATACAGCTAATTATTAACTAACATAATGGAGAAACTTTAAATAAATACACCGATTCAGAAAAGGATTTAGATAAATTAATTTAGACAATTCATGGACTTTGATACGATATAGTTAGTATTGTTTGTAAATATTACACTTTTATTTAATATCATTTTCTTTTTATATTAATAAAAAATAGTGTAATATAAGGTTAAGTAGAGCACTATACATTGACCTCAATTTACATTAAAGTAAAATAGATATCCAATTTTAGTTAGAAACAAGGTATACTCTACGCATTGCATCAGATAATACAAACACCACTGGTGGTAGTCAATTGACCAGATCAATTGTTATACAACGCGAGTCGCCTTTTTATTAAGATCATTATTGATTGGTCGTGGTCAGGTCAGAGTATCTTATATTAAATAGGTTGACGCGGTTTCCATCGAAGAATACTTTTTACTCCAATTCTCTGTCTGTAATAGGAATAATCCACCGCTCCAATTAACCTTTCCCCCTATTGTTGCGTAAAATCTACGGTTTAAACATGCGATCAAAGTCCACTGGAATAACGATCGTCTTGCCAATTAAAACAGAACACATTCTTGCCTGGCGTCACTTACTTCATTGTTTTCGGATCCGTTGTTAGTTTGACTTTCTCGTTGCTGATGTATTGAATGTTCTTCGTGATGTCCTGGGAATGAGCGCTACGCTCGAAGCCTACCATCGCTACCGGAGCGCATGATAGCAGAGAACGAAACGGCGACTGTAAATTAAATAATCATTTTGAATAATATATTTAAGTATCATTTTTATTAACACACTCTATGAATCGTTTTACTGGTGGTAGGACCTCTTGTCAGTCCGCGCAGGTAGGTACCACCGCCCTGCCTATTTCTGCCGTGAAGCAGTAATGCGTTTCGGTTTGAAGGGCGGGGCAGCCGTTATAACTATACTTGAGATTTTAGAGCTTATATCTCAAAGTGGGCGGCGCATTTACGTCGTAGACGTCTATAGGCTCCAGTAACCACTTAGAACCAGGTGGGCTGTAAGGTCGTCCATCCATATAAGCAATAAAAAAAAAACGAATCTTTGTTTCACTCGGTAACGCTCTAAGCTTAGGTGGAAAAAAAAGTTTCATTACTATTATTTTCTTTATTTTTATTATAATAGGGGATCCGACGGAAGTCATGTCCTAAATCCGAAAATTTTAAACATTTTTTTTACAAAAATAATAATTAAAAAAGCATTTTTAGTGGACCGAATTGTAAAGCTAAACCATTCTCGAATACAGTAGAAAACCAAAATTTCATGAAAATTGGCCCAAACCCTTATTTATATATACATATTAAGATTACATTTCCATTCGTTTTCGATTGCGGGTTAACGAAATACAATGAAACTATTTGGACAATATGTAATTATACTTAGTCCAGCAAACGGATACCATCTTGTGGGTATTTTATTACTGTTTTGGCTTCACGAACAGTTACCCTAGCTCTTCTACTATGTTTGTAAAAAGTACAATTTAAAAATACGTTATCAGATACAATTTTATGAAAATATAACAACTATTTAAACCTATTTACCTTGATGGGCTAGACACTTACCCAGATAAATATATTCACATAAGGAAAAACGACCAAGACACGAAACGACCAGCGAATACTCCGATGTTTTATATATTGGTAATCAGCAAAATTTGTTCATTATATTGTTATCTACTTTCAATTTTGTTTAATTTTAAATATCCAACATAACTTCGTGTTTTACCCTTATTTATAAACGAGAATAAATTTGACTTTTACAGCTACTATACACTTCTGAATAGGTTTAAAATAATTATTTCTAATGAAAAATCCTAATAAAAATAATATTGGTGAGTTAATTTACAATCGTGGTTTGATCACGTTGATTTCTGTAATAAATTATCTTTAATTTTTGAACTCAAATGTTAGTTGAAAACGAAATAGATTATCTTTAATAATTTAACGAAACGAATTGAAATATGCTTTGATATCGTTAAAAAAATCGTATGAATAGCAATTACGTGACAACATCCTGTTTACGTTTATTTATTTGACAATCATAAAACAATTAGTCCACGGGAATTACAATAGTTTATTCACACAGGAACAAGGAAAGTGCTCATTTATTGTCTTTTGTGATTCATAAACACTCAAGATTTGATGCTCGTTAACATGAAAATCGTCACAATTGTCTTTTGGCTGGACCACCCAGCCTATTTCCGCCGTGAAGCAGTAATGCGTTTCGGTTCGAAGGGTGGGGTAGCCGTTGTAACTATGCTGACACCTTGGAACTTATATCTCGAGGTGGGTGGCGCATTTAGGTTGTAGATGTCTATGGGCTCCAGTGGCCACTTAACACCAGGTGGGCTGTGAGCTCGTCCATCCATCTAAGCAATAAATAAATAAAGTAATCATATTCGAATCGTGTGCAAGCCAATGTGTGCTTGATATTCCTGTTTATGCAGAAAGAAATATGTGAATTAAAATAAGTAAGATACTTAAGCCGTGTGTTGTGTTTTTTTAGATCAATTCCTCTAACAAAACGTAATAATTCGATGTAGATTGATTTTGTCATTCGCAGTTCTTTTTTTCTCTTTAACATCAATTCTAATTTAAAATAAAATTAAAAAAAACGCATTTTAGATGATAAAATATATCCAACTGCGGCTGCACTGATGTGTCTTATGTTAATTTTACCAGATTTTCTCAAGGTCACTCTAACTGATGCTTCAGCCAAGAGGAATATTATACAGAATACGTCTGTTGCCGCATTGAAGGCCACGATTACTTACACTCCAAAAACTTTGAAGCGGGCCCACAATAACATAAATCTTAATTTAGTATATAGGATATCTACTCGAGCAAAAGCTATTTTTGTATATAGTTTTTAAGTTATCGTGCCTTCATAAAAACTACAAAAGGTTTGCTTTGATTTTTTTTCTTAGGTTGTTCATCTCGCTCACGGCCCACCTGATGTTAACTGATTACCGGGGCCCATATACATCTACGATCATGAATGCCGCCACCCATATTGAGACATGAATTCTAAGGTCTCAGTTTTTACAGTACCACAGCCGGTTCACAGAACCAGGGTGGCAATAAACTCATTCAAGGCTGTTTCTTTAATTATCTCTCAATAAAAAAACGGAACAAAACATTCGAATGGGTATGTGCCGCGTGATTTAGAAGCCGTCGAACGTTCAAGTTCATTGCCGCAGCTTGAGTCGTCAGCAATAGCAATTCCTTTAAGCAATGTTATTTTATGATTTATCTACGGTGCAAAGTCTGTTCTGATAAACTTAATTCTGTGTCGTAAGTGTTTTTTAAACGTCCAGACTATCGATCAGTCTGTCTGTTGATAAGCTAATCAAAAAGAACATTGTTTATTATACATTATCATACACCTTTAGGTCGAAATGTCAAATTAATTTGGCTTAGTTATTATTCGAATTAAAACAGCATGTGGCATGAAGCAGTTATTCGTTAAGGTTTGGAAGGTGGGACAGCCCTTATACAATACGATTGGTACTTCAATCTCATGTCTCAAGCTGTTTAATGGACCGTGTGATCTTTCATCCGCCAAAGCTATTAAAGATAATTTCATAAAATAACTACGCCATCAACTCAAATCAGAAGTCATCGTGGCCTAACTAAAGGATAAGACGTCCGGTGCATTCGTGTTGACCGATGCACCGGTGTTCGAATCCCAGGCGGGTACCAATTTTTCAATGAAATACGTACTCAACAAATATTCACGATTGACTTCCACGGTGAAGGAATAACATCGTGTAATAAAAATCAAACCCGCAATATTGTAATTTGCGTAATTACTGGTGGTAGGACCTCTTGTGAGTCCGCGCTGGTACGTACCTCCACCCTGCCTATTTCTGCCGTGAAGCAGTAATGCTCTCGGGTTGAAGGGTGAGGCAGCCGTTTAAACTATACTCGAGACCTTAAAACTTATACATCAAGGTGGGTGGCACATTTACGATGTAGATGTCTAATGGGCTTCAGTAACCACTTAACATCAGGTGAGCTGTGAGCTCATCCACCACTTTAAGGAATAAAAAGAAGGGAACAAATTTTAAATAGATGACCATACATAAAAATATGATATGACAAGACCTAAGATTATGTATGTATTTTACTTTTGAATTTTAATTTCATAAAGGCGAGACCGCGAAAATAGTGGGAAAAAAACTGTCGAGCCGTATTTGGGTAGTTTTAATATAATAAAAAATCTATATTTTTCCATAAGACTCGATGTTTCCTGTAGTTGTATATGTAAATCGATTCAGCTATGTACGTACGTATGTTATCTAGAACTAGACTTTGAACAGTATAGCGGACCTATTTAGTTTCCTTATTAATAGACGCCCCACTAACGTGACTGATCATTCTTAATGTTAACGAAGGCGGGGTACGCACTGGTATTATAAATTAAACTGTATTTTTATTTGCTAAATAGTGCAGACGAACTAACTACGCATGCAGGTACTGGAGCCATCACGTGAATGCCGTAATCAATCTTATGTCATAGGATACCGGTGGTCGCTAATGGACTTTAGCAATGCCAGGGGCAGTGTCAAGCCGCTGCCTACCGTTAAGTACTTTCCACAAGCCTCGTTTGGATAAAGACATTTGATAGTGCCCGGGAAATGTTGAGGGGAGTTACTTATTCCAAAGCCAGACAGAAAAGTTCTCTGTAAACGCACTGGCGGGCGGTAGGATAATAAAAACGGGATGGCTGGATCATTTCGAACAATTCCTCAAAGCCCTCTCCACAGAACACACAATATTATTATTGCTTGATTGTAAAAGTAGTTTGTGGAAAAATACTGATTTTTTTCCTACCTATGCTGATAGCCTTGAGAGGGTATTTCAGCTTCTCTTTGACGTGTAGATGAGCTCACGGGGCTCAAGCCGGAGTGTTGCTAGCACTGGCCCTAGCAAGAGCAGTGCTTCTCAGAATCTACCACCGGATCGGAAACGCGACCCACTGAGAAGATCCGGCGAGAAACTTAGTGGGCTGTGTCTATGGGTTAATTTACTTGTCGAGCCCTTCGTCGCAAGCGACGGATTCGGCGAGGACGGTAACCGGTGCTTGAGGTACCTAAAAGTTCCGTTAATCGATCGGGACGATCCGTAATTACGTGTTTAGGGCGACGTCGTCGTGTTTACCATTCAGTCCACAGGATCGGGTATGAAATTTTAATAATTTTCAATGTGGTACACGATTTTGACTTGAATACAAGACAAGAGAGGATTAATATGAATATGAAACTGGATTTCGAATTTCAACGGCATATAGCATTTTTTTTAAATGTATCAATGTATGTTAGTAATAGCAATAATAATATTAGCCGTCACACTACCATACGTAATTTATTCTGCAATGAACTCTGCAATTGCAACACACGTGATCAGTATGCTGATAACGAATGAAGCAGAAACGTGACCATAATTCTAGATTAGGTATTATTATCATTATCATTAGTTGACTTTTTATTTTGATACTGTCTAGGAGAATCATTAATTATGCCTTAGATAATAAAGGTTATGTACTACTACTGTTATGAAACGCATTTATATTTTATTATTAATCTAGATATGGATATTTACTGAACGAACAATATTAACGAACGAACGAATAAATATTTAAAAGAGGAGAGTACTTGTGGAGGGTACTTAACAGTGGGTAGGGGCTTGGCTGTGCCCCTAGCACTGCTGACGTTCATGGGTGACGGTAACAACTTACCATCAGGTGGGTCATATGCTCGTCTGCCTACAAGGTCAATATACATACATTAGAAGATACATAGACAAGATAATTAATAAAATCGTAATTATAAAGGTACATACATTTAGACTTTTGTAGAAGACTATTTAAATGGTGTGTAGTTATTTTTTAAATTACCGTGGTTTTAATTAATCTGCTAAGAAGCAAATTTTTTCATATTATTCAGATGTCTGAATATATTGACAGAGAATGTGGTAATTTTAAGGCTACAGAGAATAAAATCTAGTTAGATAGTTGACAGGACCATATATCAACTTACAGATTTTCCGCTGCTCTTCATACCAATTTTTCCATTGTTAAATGCATGCGAAACAAATTTTCTAAACACACCCATTTTCTTTTCAATAATCTGTAACAAATAAAGTTTATAAAACACTTTAACAATTAATGTAGACTTATTTGATTACCAGGGCAACTAAGTTCTCACGGTTTGATAATAGATGATTTAGATATAGATAGATAAAACGTAGCCGGTGCATCACTAGATACAAACACGTACTTAAAAAATGTTCACGATTGACTTCCATGGTGAAGGAATAACATCATGTAATAAAAATCAAACCCGCAAAATTATTATTTGCATAACTACTGGTGGTAGGACCTCCTGTGAGTTCGCATGGGTAAGTAGCACCATCCCGCCTATTTGTGCTGTGGAGCAGTAATGCTTTTGGGTTTGAATGGTGGGGCAGCCGTTGTAACTATACTGAGACCATAGAATTCCTATCTCAAGGTGGGTGGCACATTTACGTTGTAGATGGCTAATGGGATTCAGTAACCACAACACCAGGTGAGTTGTGAGCTCATCCAACAATCAATGCTATAAATAAATAAAATGTAAGATATGTGTATAAATCAATACAATTTTTATAACGACTAAAGGCAGTATCTTTTTCTTGTACTCCATTCTCCTATTTTTAAGTACTATGTAAATAGTAAATTATAGTAGTTGACACTAAATACCTCTTTCTTGAAGTGGCCCTCAATTTGTAATGTTGTAATCCATTGAACGATACAGACTTTAACTATGGCAATTAAATTGCTATTTCTCTAGCTCTCTATTTCTCTATTGCTATTAGCTATTAAGCTATTAAATAAACATAACCCACATGTGCACTTTACCATATTATTAAATAATAAATAGTTAAGTAAACAGAGAGAACTGTAAGATATTCTATGCAAGCTAAAACACAATCTCAATCTTCAGAGATACTAGATAATGACAGACATAAGATGCGTTTTATGTTAATTCTGCTATTACAATCCTAACAGCGTTTTATTAAGCACTATAGGATTGAGATGAGAAAAATCAGAAAATTTTGAAATATTAAGGTTTTTTGATTAGCTTTGTCAATTTCTAATATTTCCTGGATACGTTACAATTTCTTTACAGTATTAAAAATCCTATCAGAGTATAGCTGGAATGGCCCCTTAAGCATTTTAGTTGCAAAAAAACTCCTGTTTACACCAGGTATTGACATTTTTGTGTGGATGCGTTATTACACGGCACAAAACAATTTTAAATAAAATATGTAACAGAACGTCTAGTAAGCAAAACTATCACCTTACATTTAATTCAGGCTAAAGGGCAATGACACAATGTATTGTTACCACATTTGAAAAATCATGTCTTAATGGAAATTATAATAATGCCGCAGTTGTACATTAAATAGGCATTATTCCCAATTATCTGTACAGTAAATAAACTTCTTGATGAATAACTAAGTAACGTTTTCCAAAGTTTAGTCAAATTTAATTGAATTTTTCATACCGTTTTAATGTATTTTTTATAGTTACATATTTAAATCAATAATAGTAAAGCTTACCTTATGAAATTGGTATTGAAGGTATATTCAATTGTTCAATCACTAATTTAAATAGTTTATAAATAACCTTTTGTATTTTTTTTACGGAATGATATATTTTTAATGAAACTAGCAAGTATTAATCAATTTAAATGCAGATACGGATTTCGTATATTAAGCAGTTTAAGCACTATTAGTCTCATAGATAAAACATATTTATGATTAAACACACTACCGCCGGCTCCCAATATCTAAGCAGTGTTTAAATAATTTATGACAATTGACATATGCACTTTTTAATTTTTTTTTACATGGTAACATAGACCTTTAGGTCATATCTTATTTGTTTTTTTTGAGGGATTTTATGACTTGGTGACTAAGACCTTTTATCATATAGACTGAAATGAAATGAAATAGGTAGTTTTTCAATTACAGCACAAGAGCGCATTATGCGGCATAATGCTCAACTAAGCTTCAGCATAATTTGGCATTGTGCGTCACTGACTCGCATTATGCTCTGTAATTGGAAAACTACCATGAAGATTATTAATTTGAGACATTAATCACCTAGGATGAAATTAAGTGAAATGAGATGATATAGGATGAAATATAATCTCAGTAAAATGGTGGTCATTTACTGACACTTTTTCAGTGGACTTTTTAGAGAATCCCGAGAAGTAACGACCAGCGGTACTAGCTATGAGTAAACATAATAAATTATACCACACATTATTAAGAAACGTTTATGAATACACTAGGTACTTTGTACGATGTTTCAATTTTGTTTGGAAGTTCCTATACTTTTCTGGCGATGTTTGATGTTTCCATTTATAAAATATCGAGTTTCAAAAATGTTTGATATTTTTAAAGCAACAGAGGAACATTTTTAAATACTTTGTTACATTTTAACAAAGTTTTATCGTCTTTCGATTAATCTATAAAGGAAGAAAATATAAGACTTGGATTAAAGGTCTCGCTTACACGCTATAAAATTTCATCTTTTTGACAAATGTATTAATTACCTATATTGTCTATGTGTATACATACAATAGAATAGTCATATATGTATATATAATACAAACAGAACCAGTGTTCCCAACTACACTGTAATAGTGGTAAAAACACTGTAATTTCATGTAATTTACCAACCACTGTAGAAATATTCATATTACACTGTAATTCATGACAGCAAATTCATCAGTATCTGTTGTAAACTTGTTCAGCGAAAAATAAAATAGTCAAATTTCTACAATAAATAATTACATTTTTATTATCATGCAGGATCTGACAGCATTATCTCTGTTCTGCTACAACACTAGTGTGTGAAAGGGGAAACCCCCTCATTTATGACATGATACAGTATGTAACGTTAATTAAAAAAAAATTCTAATCACATTCAGTTATTCTTTAAATTTATAACACTGTAATTTTGCCACTGTTTTTTCATACGAACCGTACAATGTACCTACCTAAAATCTACTGAAACACTGTAATGCCGGCCACTGACATGCGCGCAAATATTCGTACATTGTACGAATGTTTAAGCGCATGTGAAGGGCCGTCAAACATTCATTCGCAAACCTAGCGGCTGTGCAAATGGGTTCGCATACTCAATTTGCGAACCCGTTTGCGCTTCCTCCTACACTTGTTTACGAATGTCTCACGAATTTCTCCTCCTTTTGAATTCGTCAATAGAACATTGAAGAGAAAAAGAGTCTTGAATTCTTTCCCAGACATCATTAACAGCGATGCTGTTTTTGTGGGATTTCTTTTGATGAAGATACGCTATACAGTAGACGTCACGAACTATGAAAATGGCGATACGTCCGTTACCTTCGCAATCGTCGGCGCAACTGGGCAAACGAATGTGTGGGAGACTACGCGAAGGTTCGCGGTTCGCGCGCTTTGATGTCTGTTAAAAAACCGACACAGCTTGGAAAACCACGAATGCAGCGAAAACTTTGGATAATCATTTGCAAATGTCGTCCCACACTTGCGGGTTTGCGTATTCGTGCGCATGTGAGTGACCAGTGTCACAACATTTTTAAAGTTGAGTTTTTTTTAAGGGATTTTATGACCTGGTAACTAAGACCTTTAAATCATGTTATTTTAATTTATATTCTTATTTTTATGAAAAATGATAATATGGAGTGAAATGAAATGAAGATGATTAATTTGAGACATTAATCAACTGGAACGAAGTTGAATGAAATGAGATGATATGGGATAAAATATAATCTTAGTAAAATGGTGGTCATTTACTGAGATTTTTTCAGTGGACTTTTTGCAGGATCCCGAGAAGTTGTGTCCAGCAGCTTTGTTTCATTTTCCCACATTTGTGCACTTTCACAGATATTGAACAGTTAATAAACCACCGTTATTACATATTTAAACTTGAAGAAACACTAAATAGACAAAATAAAACAAATCACACAACTTCACTCCTCGCGTTCCCGCCAAAAAGTCCTTTTAAAGTTGAGAGCACTGACAAGCATAGATTATACAGTTTATTTAAACACTTATTTATTTGACCTCACGAGAACCAACATGTGATATAATTTTCTGGCATTTATTTGTTGGTATTTGTTATTTTCAGGTTATTTTTTCTATCCTTGTTCCATAATATTGTTGTTATAAGCTGATTCAAATAATCATTCTGTTAAGCTGATTGATAATTATATTATTAGATTGAATGCTTGATTATATTGTAACATTAAGTAAAGATGACCGAGAATGATGGAAAGAAATTTGCTGTGTTAGGAGTAAAACCATGGCTTATTAAACAATTGCTTACGTTGGGTAAGTACCATTAATTTTGAAAAAAATTATCTTCAGTTGTAGCATCTGTACGTTACTCATAATGGTATAGGAACACAAAAATAACTTCAAGCTCACAAAATTTGATGCACTTTTTCTTTGTATTTTGGCTTTCTTCGAAACCGTTGTCAGGGTTACCCTTTAACATTTGACTTATAATTTTGTCCCCTATTTTAACTCTAAATTACATTCATTTAACTACGTAAAAAAAAACAATATGTAATATGCTAGGTATTAGAACACCAACTCCAATCCAAAAAGGCTGTATATCGCGATTATTGGCTGGTGATGACTGCATTGGAGCTGCCAAAACTGGGTCAGGAAAGACATTTGCATTTGCCCTACCCATTATCCAGCACTTGGCCGAGGATCCATATGGGATTTTTGCATTGGTTCTTACTCCAACACATGAGCTGGCTTATCAGGTATCTTATCGGCTATCTTGTAATAATATTATTTTTAATGTTACAACAAATATCTATCTATTTCTAAATTCAAATATTCCACATATCTTTAAAGAAAATGTTTCAAAATGAATGGAATCTTTGACAAATACTTGCCCGCTCCCTTAAAAATAAGCATTAAATGGCTTTCAACTATTAAATTTCTCAAGACAGGTTTGTTTGGCTTTGAAAGTCAAGAATTTACATGTGTATTCTTCATAAATACTTTGATTTTTCTTGGTTTTTCAAATACTACACATTAGTTCATTTTGAAATCTTCTTAATTAGTTCAATTTAAAACTTACCAATAATGTTTTTTTTGTGCCTTTTTAAGACAGACTTGGTGTCTATTTATTAGTCAACCCAGACTAAATAAACTACCAATGTAAAAAGTAAACTTATCTAATAAGTAATTTCTAAGTTTAAGAAAGTTTTTTGCTACTTAAACTGTGCTTGATAATAATTAAATTGTATACTTAGTTATCAGTTTGTAGATTGCAGATCAATTCACAATTTTAGGACAACCCCTAAAACTCAGAGTTTGCATAGTGACAGGAGGATCGGATCAAATAGAAGAGTCACTGAAATTAGCTAAAAGACCACATATAGTGGTAGCGATGCCAGGTCGTTTAGCAGATCACATATCAGGCTGTGATACATTCTCATTAAAGAAAATTAAATATTTGGTTCTGGATGAGGCTGATAGGTAATTTTCCATTTATTGATTGCTTTAATGTTTTTAACCCATTTTGTTATAAGTAGTTTCATGAGCTTGTAGATGCTGCAAGATCAGACCATTCAGACCTTTCATGTGAAAATAAGAAGCCCAATAATACCAAAGCGTGGAAGCGTACATATTATTTATATAAACCCTACTACTAAGTGAGATATCCTGGCACAATGGATATTTGGATATTTTCTATTTCCTTAAAGTTAATGTAAGCCAACTTAACCTAATAGGTGTATGGCTCTAATAAAGAATTTAAAAAAAGTCAGAGTAAAAATTAGTTGAGTGAAGTAAATACATATATGTATAAATAAATCAACAAATATGCAAAGAAACATTAAATTGATATTAAGATCAGTATTTATAATGTTTTTACTATGTATAGTTAAAACTAAAAAAATGTAATATTATTATTGTGTTAGTTACTAATATACATTGAACATGTAACACATTAAATGGAAAAAGAACATACTAAAAAATCTTATAAGACATATTTAATTTTCAGGTTATTCAGTGAATCTTTTCAAGAAGATTTAGAAACAATATTCAGTGCTTTACCATCTAAGAGGCAGAATCTTCTTTTCTCAGCTACCATTACACCTGATGTGCGTGAATCGAAATTATTACCCTTAAATAATGATGTAAGTTATTTAAAATCATATAAGAATATCATAGTGTTTACCTTCACTTTTTGTGTTATACAGGTACTATGTGAAATTGTATGATATTTTGTATTGAGGTTACTGGAGTCCCTAGACATCACAATCTGGATGCTGCATACCACTGTAAGACATGAGTTCAAGGTCCAATTGTATAGCATAACGCCAGTCCTAACTCTTCAAACTGGAATGCATGACTGCTTGAAGTCCCTCACTCAGTAAGTTGTTGGTCCCTAATTGAGTGGACTTACACAACACCCTACAACTAGTAATTACAGACTTATTTTCTTAGAAAACGTATTATTTATTATATTTTAATATTATGTTTTTGCTTTCTATATTTCAAATATGAAACCCAAAAGATAGCTGTGATAAGGTATGCAAGCACACACTATAGCACACAGCTACAGCCACCACCTGATCCTGTTTTTGCTGTAAAATGACCGTAATACTAAATTTTTAAGAGTAAAATATCCTCTTTAACACGATTAAGATTTCAGACAAAAATTCATTGTTTATCAAAACCGTGCTTAATACAATAGTTAGTTTTGTATTATTGTGTTGGCACAGAAACTTCTTGTATGGAAAGAAACTGATGAACAACTAACAGTTTCGACATTGGACCAGCGTTACGTCGTTTGTCCTGCGTACGCCCGTGATGTATACCTTGTACAAACTCTGAGGAAATATCGAGAAACAAAACCAAGTTCTCATATCATTGTCTTTACTGATACAAAGAAGTGAGTAAGAAGATATAATTTCTTGTGATGTGTTCTGGAAGCGCTAAGATAATCTACTGAATATCATTCACACAGTGGAATCCATTGGTTAATACTTACGATTATGATCACTGGACCATCAAATGAATTACTAATACTGTGTATTGTTTGTCTGAACCAATAGAAACTAGTTTTTTTATTATATTATTAAATTGGAATTGTTGTAGTTGTGGGTCCCAGCTATATCTGTGGAATGTTTATGCTATCAAGTTTGATAAAAGTAAAGTATTTTAATTTTATTTGTTTAAAATAAATTATTTCTGTACTTACAAAATATGAAGATACAAATTATGTAACAGTTTTTTTTTTTCAATGCCGCATTAACCCATGCTATTGAGTCTGTGTGGGTAGGTACCACCACCCTGCCTATTTCTGCCGTGAAGCAGTAATGCGTTTCGGTTTTAAGGGTGGGGCAGCCATTGTAACTATACTGCGACCTTAGAACTTATATCTCAAGGAGGGTGGCGCATTTACGTTGTAGATGTCTACGGGCTCCAGTAACCACCAGTTAACACCAGATGGACTGTGAACTCGTCCACACATCTAAGCAATAAAAAAAAACTTGAAGATGTTAGTTAGGTGTCTACCATGGGTCCCAACCAAGACATCTCCACGTAATGCATTATGAGTTTAGGCACGTGCCTAGATTTGAGTAGGATCCCACACGCGACAGATGTCGAATTGATTAGTTAAAAAAAAAGTTTTAAGTTGATTTTTATATTTTCTAGAGAATGCCAAGTCCTTTCGATGATGTTAAACGCGATATCGATGGACAATATTTGTCTTCACGGGTTTATGCGCCAGAAGGAACGCGTGGCAGCTTTAGCGCAGTTCCGGAGCAACCTCAAATGCACCTTGGTGGCTACGAACGTGGCCGCTAGGGGCTTGGACATACCAACCGTGGACCTCGTCGTCAACCACAAACTACCGCTCGAGCCTAAGGAATATATACATAGGTTAGTGAATATACACACACATATATGAGCATAGAAGTTGGCACCACATTTTACTGGTGGTAGGACCGTTTGTGAGTCCGCACGGGTAGTACCACCACCCTGCCTATTTGTACCGTGAAGCAGTAAAGCGTTTCGGTTTGAAGGGTGGGGCAGCCGTTGTAACTATACTGAGTGAAGCCTTAGAATTTATATCTCTAGGTGGGTGGCGGCATTTACGTTGTAGATATCTATGGGCTCCAGTAACCACTTAACACCAGGTGGGCTGTGAGCTCGTCCACCCATCTAAGCAATAAAAAAAAACATATTTCGCCATCCATCTCGACACATGTTTTCGAAATTTTAATTGCTCAAAAATGTGTCCTATATAATCATTCGAAATTAAGCACATTTTTTATTAATAAATTTTTTGGTGCCTAAGTGTGCATTCTGAAACATTCGTCGCATATTTTTAGTAAAAAATGCATTTATTTTTAATTCTCTACAATATTGTTTTTAAATGAAACGTTAATACATACTTGACACAAAAATAGGGTATTGCTAACAATGTACTAAATAAATAAGAATTGAGGTAAAAAATTTAGAAATATTTTTTTTAAATAATTACTCTAAATATATACTGTGTTCATTTTGTAGGGTCGGCAGAACCGCCAGAGCAGGTAGAAGCGGAATGGCGATATCTCTGATAACACCCTACGACATTCTGCGCCTCGGAGAAATCGAAGATCAGATCAAGACTAAACTGACTGAATACAAAATCGACGGTGAGTTAGTTATTGCTAACGTCGGTCTAAAGCTACGCAAAATGTCCCATTGCGATACTACGAGCTATAAATTCGCTATCTCATGGTATGCTCAATGTATTTCGTATGTATAGTCAATGCCGTGTAAAGCGATATGCTGTAGGACTGCTATCGTAAGATAATTTTTTTATTTTTTTTCACCTCGGTTTAATTAACTTGTTCCATATTAATCACAAATTTAATAGAATCTTCCAAGGTTAATTAATTCCAAAACGTCTGATAAAATTGAAAATTTCAACGCGTACCAACGATCGATGACAATACAATAACTTTATTAAATTAACTTAATACCTTAATTAATATAATTACAGAAAAAATATGTTTAGTTCTGTTTGCGACTGTGCGGTTTTTTTAAACTGCATTTACTTGTTGCATTATATTAGATGGTAAGTATTGATGCGATCTGACAGCTGACACGTAATTGGACTCAGTTCGCCCGGTCCCCTTACCATGTGGAATATAAACGTAGAAATGGCGTCCCTGGACAGTAGCCAGCAACAGCCATCCTTTAACCTCTTTTTATATGTCCTGATAATTATGCCAGTTGTATCTCTTGCTGATCAATTATTTATGTGACGTACTTAAAAGGAAATCACGTCAAGGAGTCACGAATCTTTGAAGTCAAGGAGTCACGAATGTTTCGGATCTTAAAAAAAATCAAATCGAAATAAACCACGTCACTGGTAATTATCACTCGGATTCAATTATTTTAGAATGTGAAGGTTTTCAATTCACATTTCGAACTGTGTTGTTTTTTTTTGTGTTTATCGCCTGGTATACCTTTAGGCCAAATGAACTGTGTTGTTACGATACATGTTGCCAACCTTAAAAAATAAAATAATGTTTCAGACGACGAAGCCGTGAAGGTGTTCACGACGGTGAGCGTGACGCGCCGCGAACAAGAGGCGCAGCTCGACAACGAACAGTTTGAACAGCGGAAACGCAGCTACAGGGTCAAGAGGTGGATCCAAGCTGGCGTCAATCCGGAGTTTATGGAGCAGGGGTGAATATCACAACCTTTTGTATTGCTTAGATGGGTGGACGAGCTGACAGCCCACCTGGTGTTAAGGGGTTACTGGAGCCCATAGACATCTACAACGTAAATGCGTCACCCACCTTGAGATATAAGTCTAAGGTCTCAAGTATAGTTACAAGGGCTGCCCCACCCTTCAAACCGAAACGCATTACTGCTTCACGGCAGAAATAGGCAGGGTGGTGGTACCCACCCGCGCGGACTCACAAGAGATCCTACCACCAGTAATCTGTAACACTTATCATCAACCGTTGACTTACAAAAGCAAGGGTCCGTGCTCTCCGTATAGCTTGCGTGAACCCGGTTCGTTACTCGGCCTACCTTTTATTTATGGCCCGTGTAGGCAGACGAGCATACAATTCACGTGGTGATGAGTGGTGGCTCATGAGTGTCAGCAATGCCAGGGGCAGAGCCAAGCCACTACCCACTGGAACTAGACACTTTAATTTTCTTTTCAACAGACAACCTGGTTAACCAATGTTACCAGATTAATAAATGAAATTAAAAATATTTCAAAAAACATCTTGAGAATATCGGCAATGTTCATTTTTTTTATTGCTTAGATGGATGGACGAGCTCACAGCCCACCTGGTGTTAAGTGGTTACTGGAGCCCATAGACATCTACAACGTAAATGCGCCACCCACCTCGTTAATACAGGGTATGTTTTTTCTTAAATGTTTTAGACAAATAAAATGTAAGTTAACAACGTCGTTAGAGGTGTGTCTTCAAACATACCTTCGAAAATATTGGATGGAATTAAAACATAGGTGCATTTAACAATTGCGGCTTGTTGCTGCAAACCACAAGTGCAGATTTGCGACCCTCCCGCATACCAAAAGAAAAAATGGACATCTCGAACGATTTTGTGAACAATTTTATCTAGCTAGACGTCGAAAAAAAACGGGGGAGGGGTGATGTAGTGGTAGAGGGAGTTATATTCTACTACCGTTAACGTTTGTAGAGAAGTACCTAAATGTAGGTATATAAGATTTATATAACGTAATGAAAAGTTGTGTTAGACAATGTTCAGTAGGGGCACAGATCGAACCTTCTGCGTCTTGGGTAAATATTAAATTAAACCCGATAAAAAACATTTACAATACACTACATTAGAGTTAAATAATTTTGATTGATTTTTGATTATCAAAGATAAAAACTTTATTTTTTTCAAGGGTTTTTATGACCTGTTAACTAAGACCTTTAAGGTCGTCTTATTTTAATTTTAATGAAAACTTAATTAATTCAATTTTTTAATTTTTTTAATGTAATGAAATAAAATGGGATGAAGTATAATCTCAGTCAAATGGTGGTGATTTACTGAGATTTTTTCAGTGGACTTTTTTATTTATTTATTTTTTATAGCTTAGGTGGATGGACGAGCTCACAGCCCACCTGATGTTAAGTGGTTACTGGAGCCCATACACATCTACAACGTAAATGCGCCACCCACCTCGAGATATAAGTTCTAAGGTCTCAGTATAGTTACAACGGCTACCCCACCCTTCAAACCGAAACGCATTACTGCTTCACGGCATAAATAGGCGAGGTGGTGGTACCTACCCGTGCGGACTCCCAAGAGGTCCTACCACCAGTGATTACGCAAATTATAATTTTGCGGGTTTGGTTTTTATTACACGATGTTATTCCTTCACCGTGGAAGTCAATCGTGAACATTTGTTGAGTACGTATTTCACTGGTGGTAGGACCTATTGTGAGTCCGCACGGGTAGGTACCACCGCCCTGCCTATTTCTGCCGTGAAGCAGTAATGCGTTTCGGTTTGAAGGGTGGGGTAGCCGTTGTAACTATACTGAGACCTTAGAACTTATATCTCAAGGTGGGTGGCGCATTTACGTTGTAGATGTCTATGGGCTCCAGTAACCACTTAACACCAGGTGGGCTGTGAGCTCGTCCACCCATCTAAGCAATAAAAAAAAAATAAAAAAATTTAGAAACATTGGTACCCGCCTGCGGGATTCGAACACCGGTGCATCACTTCATACGAATGCACGACGTCTTATCCTTTAGGCCACGACGACTTTTTGGAGGATCCCGAGAAGTTACGTTCAGCGGCTTTGTTTCATTTTCCCACATTTGTGCACTTTCACAGATATTAAACAGTTAATATACCACAGTCATTACACATTTAAACCTAAAGAAACACAAAATAGACAAAATAAAACAAATCACACAACTTCACTCCTCGCGTTCCCGTCAGTCTTTGAAAACTTTACATTATAACGGGTAACCTTCTGCATCCGGAGGCTTAAACACTAAATGAAATGAACTAATAGGCATTACAAGTGATTAATGTAAGATTTTTTTTTACAGGTTAGAAGAAGCGCGGAGACAACGTATTAAAGCCGCGAAGAAAGCGAAGCTCGCTAAAATTAAGAATATACAGTCCCAAATGAACGAAGACAAATCAGATGTGAACACCGAGGAACGCCTGCGACCCTGCGAAGACAAGGACATCGATAGCACTATCAAAGAAGGCCTAAAGAAAGTCAACAAAAGGCTAATGAAACAAGATGAACGCTTTAAAAATGTTATAGGAAAGATTACTAAAATAAAACAGAGTGCCAACAAATTGCAGGCCAAGCAGGAAGCAGAAGATATGGCTCCGAAGAAAAAGAAAAAGAAAAATGTGAAATAAATTTATATCTTGTAGATTGTGTTTCATTCTGGGCAGACAATAAGCAACCGCACGTCATAACATCTAATTATTATTTATAAGGGAACTTAAACAAAGATTCTCACTATTTACCATTTTCGGTAAATGTAAATGATTATTTAATTAAATCACTGTAAACTGTAACTGTTTTGTATAAAAATATAATATTTGTACACAAGTCTCTTTCTATATTTAAATCCTCTAGTAGATTCATTACATTACAGTTACATTCAGTACATTCATACAAGGCGATTTGTAGAACCGTCGATACGTAAAAAAACGAACTAGTGAATGCATTATTTAATTTTTATCTGATTTTCTTTTAATATTAATAATTAATTGATATGAGTCAACTGAAAGAGAGACAGAGAAGTCAATATATCCTCATACATGTCTCACTCAGCCTCATGCGCGTGGACAATGCCCTCGCGCTCTTACCCACAGAGGTATTAAATTGAATTTAGGGGATGATTGGCCTATTGGATCGGTCTGTCTTTTTGTAAGAGGTTTTAAAATAGTTGTCTGGTGGACATATTTAAAAATCAGCTTTCAGAATTTACGTGAAGTAGGTAATTATTTTATGTACCTTGAGTACCTGATACCTGAAAATTGGCCGTCTAAGCAAGGTAGCAGGTAGGCATGCGTTCTTAGTACATACTAACAGTACGCAATCGGGCACATTTCGTTCGTCAGAAAATACGTAACGTCTGGGGGCCCTGGGATCTTGGACTATAGCGACGGATCCGTTAAAAAGGAACCTGTAAAATCGGACGTTCTGTGTACGCGCCCTTACTGATAAGAATTTATACTCGTTTCGTTCAGTAAGAAATTGTATGTTCTTAACGATATTTAAATAAAAAAACCTTTACTTAATTAATATTGTATTTGTAATAAAATGTAAAAATTGAAAATAAATATAACAACAATAATAATAATACAGTAAGCATAACGTCGCGTCGATGGCAAATCATTTGGCACAAGATGTAGCTGAAAGCTTCCTGCATACGAACAAGTCTGCATTTCAATAAACATGATCATGTATTGGTGTTGTAATTATTGATATTTTTTTCACTAGCTCATTGGTTAGTGAATACCGGAATTTAGACAAAAATATAAGGCAATATCTTCAACTAAGAACATAGCAAATAATAGATTTCATTTCATTTAGATACCTTAGTGCCAAAATTGTAATATAATGTATAAAATAAAACAATCAATGTATGCACTTATGCTGTACATAATAAATAAAAGTTGAGCAAACTAATAAATAGGGGGACATTAATATAAATCAAAAGCGAGATCAGTTCATTTTACGCAATAAAATCCAATATTTATTTTGATCTATTGAAATATATTGGTGTGATTATCAACCACTAAAACTACATACGAGTGCAGTCTTATTTTTACTTATATAAATTTTAAAACTGATCCAGCTTTGTTTGCTTAAATTTTCTGTTTCAAACATATATAGGTATATTTTAAGTTAATTGTGAGATCGATGCAATATTGAAATACTGCATTCCCCCTCACCGACGCACCACAGATATAATATAAAGTTTAGGGTTACCAGTGTAATTTAAATATAATTGCAGCAATGTTACCATTGTACTACGTTAATAATATCTCAAACTATTTTATTTGTTGACTACTACTTTAAAGCAGGGTGAATTGTTGCATCAGAATACTACGGTTAATCAATTTACTTATATTTTGTACAATTTGATTTTTCTTTATTCACAAAAAAATTTACATCTATTACATTAGCGCAGTAATATTTTTTTTTATACCAAGTTAACTATTTAAGTCTTACTAGGAATGAAGTCTATGATACAAATTGTCTTATAATTTTAAATAAATGAATTTCGTAAAAATGGATTTTTTAACTACAATTATGTAGTTTTTCTTCTACATATTTGGACTTACAATATTGTTGAGTGTTGACATAATCTGAGCCTGTTGTCAGAAGATATTATAGACACCAGTATTCTCGCTTTAAGTAATTAAATTATTAAAAACTTAATTAATCAAATTCCGGAACTTCGAATCTTTAGTTTTTGTGGTCCTGACGACCGTCACGTTCATGAAATAAAGGCGAGATTTAATTATCGCTTAGCTCTTAATTATTTTCAATCTGTAAAACATTAGCTATTATTTTTATTAGTATAAATTACAATAAATTGTATTATAAAACGTAGCAACAACGAGAGCACTTGTGTAATGTGACATCTGGCTAACTAGAGGTCATCAATAAAGCGTATTCAAATATAATTTCTTAGTAATTATAAACATTTTTCTTCCATTATATAAAATAAAGCATGTTTTTATGTGTCATGTGAAAATACGCGCGTTAACTTTTATATCCATAGATAGCGTTAAGAATCATAGTAAAAGAATTTGAAAAAGATTTAAAATATACTTGAAAATTTATTCTATAAATGTTTATATGCTCAAATTTTAACCGGTGTAGTGAATGTTTAAAAACTTTACAATTTATTATTACGAAAAATATTCTTTCACTATGATTCGCGAATTTTAGATACCATTAAATATATACGGAATATAATTTAAGTTTATTCCGACATTTGAAGTAGCGAATTGATGGTGGCGTCTTTGTTGCCACCGTTTGCTTCCAGAACCGACTTGATGACCTCCTTGTCCATGCTCGGGAACATTTCTTCAATCTAAAATAAAAAGTGGATTAGAATAGAACATATTCATTATTGGAACCACCACAAGCCGACAGAACTTACCGACTTTATTGGTGGTAGGACCTCTTATGAATCCGCACGGGTAGGTACCACCACCCTGCCTATTTCTACCGTGAAGCAGTAATGCGTTTCGGTTTGAAGGGCGGAGCGGCCGTTGTAACTATACTGAGACGTTAGAACTTATATCGGCGCCATCGCATACGCACTCGGGGGCGCATTTACGTCGTAAATGTCTATGGGCTCCAGTAACCACTTAAGACCAGGTGGGCTGTGAGGTCATCCACCCACCTAAGCAATAAATAAAAAAAAGAGGGAAAAGGGCAAGAAGAATAGTGGTTGTCCTAAACTTCTACTGATGCGGCAGAAATAGGTAGAATGGTGGTGCCCGTGCATTACAATACACCCTACCACCAGTAGCAATGTGGGTTATGCAGAAGGTTTTATTATTATACCTATCACATCCTTCATACATTTCGGTCATTAATTTCCCCTGTACGTAGTTAGGTTTTTAACATAGAAAAAGGCATTCTTGGATACGTCACCTGCTGCAACTGCTCGGCGGTGACGGGCGGCTGTGTGGGCTGAGCGGGGGGTGGGTGCGGCGCCTGAGGGGCGGGGTACACGGGCATGGCGGCGTACCCCATGCCGGTGCTCGGCACCACCAACACCGGCGGGAACGAGGCTACCGCCGCCGGACCGACCTGTGCAATGCGCGCTTCTAAGCGAACTCTTACAAAACTACCGGTCATCTTTCTCGTCGAAGCCGTCGCTTGCGACGAAGGGCTCGGCGTGTAAATGACAACAGATAATCCGACTTACAAGATATTTAAAGCTACGGAAGTGTCCATACGTAGCGGGTAGCTATGCTAGAACATAAGATATTTGACAGATCCTTGCATCTCGCTAATGACAATTTCAACTTAAGTTTATTTATATAAAAGGTCCGAACAATAAGATTCGGCTTCAGTTGGTCGTGTTTCTGATCCGGTGGTAGATTCTGAGAAGCACGGCTCTTTCGGCGGAGTTCGTGTTAGGTTAGGTTTGAACCCTGTGAGCTCAACTACTAGCCCGGTGACGATGATATATACTCTTTAGACCATTAGCTTAGGTAGGAAAAAATATATTCAAAATTCTATGTGATTAATTGTTTCAACGATGATTGAAAATATATTAAATAAAGCCAAGATAAAAAACTTAATGTTATAATGACATAAACAAAGAAGACATTTAATCACGATATTTTTGATTAGTGGTAATATTGCCATGTGTAAACAAAGAAAATATTTTATTCAGGATATTTTTTATTAGTTGTAATAGTGCCATGTATGACCAGTTGAAAGCGATTACCGTACGATATGTTCGCGCATTTTTTTTGCCAATGCAGGCAGACAAACATACGGCCCAACTGATGGTGAGTGGTTACCGTCGCCAATGGACGTCAGCAATGACAGGGGTAGAGCCAATCCGTTGCCTAACGAAAGTTTCGCACTCAATTTTTACTCATTCATTTTATTTTAAGGTGCATATTTCCTTTAAAAAATGGTACCTGGTTGCGTCGCTCGATGCGAACACACGTGTCGTCTTATCTTTAGCCATTAAGCAAATATACCTACTTGATTGAGTTTGATCAAACTATTCATGTTTTATCATGTTACTGTAATGGCTACATGAAATGTTAATATAAACCTCAAGTACTCACTTTATCTAGTCAAAGTGCGAGCAAAAGTTAAATAGAAAAATCTATACTAATATATAAATCTAGTGTTTTTTACGGATGTTCCGTTTTAACTTCTGAACCATGCATCCAACAGACTTGAAACTTGGTATCCATATAGAAAATACATGTACCTTAATGGATAGACCTAATATTTATATGAGTGTTGGAATCCCTACACCAGTTGTGTGGGCGTTAATGTTGAGAATCTTTGTGGGGGTGAGAAATAATAATGTTAATTTCAAATACCCAGCGAAGCGGACGGGTACAGCTAGTTATTAATAAAAATAAAAGCCTTATAAGGTTTATAAGGGAAATCAGGTTCATATTGTCTCACAATAAAACAATTGTCGAAGACCGGAAAATCAAATTCATCGATTTCATGATAACGCAAATCTATTGATAAACGTATTGAGAATATATTATCTTTGTTTTGACTTGCAACGAAGCCAGCGAAACGAACACACTAGAATTAAATGTAGCAAAAAACGAGTTGTACTTACTGAATAACTCATTACAAGATTGATCATCCCTTCCAAGCCGTCCCCTTGTTTTCCATTCAGGGGGTACCAGTCTTCGTGAGTTTCACCCTAGAACATATGAGTTTGATATTGGAATACCACAAAATTACACTTAAAACGTATATGTTAGGAGTGATAATGAAAGTTGTCGGACTTACAAACTGTCTAACAAATTGTCTATTTGTTCGTTGTATTATCTTTTTTATAAATGAAAATGTTTTTTTTTATTGCCCTGTAGGCAGACGAGCATACGACCCACCTGATGGTGAGTGGTTACCGTCGCCCATGGACTTCAGCAATGCCAGGGGCAGAGCCAAGCCGCTGCCTACCGCAAAATAATGAATAATGAATTATATAAATGAATGCAAATGAATTATAAATGAAATTTTAAATAATTTTTTAACTTACATTCAAAACGGCCTGCGGTATAGTGATGTGGGTCCAAGCAATCAGCTCGTCCATTGTAAATGAGCACTCGTCAAAGATCTCCAAATATATTGTATTCACACCGGGTGGTAGGAGACTGAGACGAAAAAAAGTTCATTTTTTATTTATTTATTAAGTTGCACCAACATGGTGATCATCAAAATTAGTGGATCGGGAGGATCCGAGATGACGTGTTTTGGGCGACGTCGACTGCTTTCCATTCTGTCCGCAGGATCGGGAATGTAGTTACCGGCGGCCACGATGAGAGGGTTCTCGTGTCGTGCCGCTTTATCGAAGTGGTCAAAGTCTCAATGGTATGGTATAACTTCTGCTCACTTTCAAATTTGAATGCACAACTTCTTCGCGGCAGAAATAGACAGAGTCTTGGTACTTACTCGAGCGGTCTTACTCAACCACCAGTTTACTAGTTCACTGTCGGTATAGGACGTATAGTATAAACAGTGTACAGATGTCAGTTTCACTAGCAAATATCCATGGTAACTTGCCTCTTTGGCTTTGCCATCAAAGTACTAGCTTTAAAATTCATAAAGCCCATTCTTCCAATATTGCAAACAAGCACATAATGATGTAAGTTATAATTTTTAGTAACTTAACGAGTTGTGATGTGAAAAATTAATACTTGGTCCCCAACATGTTAAAAGAAATATAATAATGTATGTACCTGTCGTTTCAAGAAATATACAGCGCAGCGTAATATGTGTCACACGAGAACATGGACCCCACGCGTCATTTAATTTGTTATTGTGTTAAGGGCGTCACACACGGCGAAGATACTATAATATTTTATCTTAACATACAATATCGCTCGCTATACATTTCGTATGAACTATCAAATGAATATTATCTTAACCATGTGTTCATACAAAATGTTGATTATATTACAGTATCTTCGCCGTGTGTGACGCCCTTTAGGTACACTGCGTGCCATACATAAAACCTGCGAATCTCTATGCTATCTAGTCAGCTATCACCTAATATTGTCACCTCTCATAGTTTTTTTTTTTTAATTGCCAAGAATCTTGGCCTTGATTGAATTTAAATCCTTTTGTTAGACTGCCAACGAAAGCAATTAAAAAAAAAAAGAAAATATCATACCAGTGAATGACCTTGTTCCATCTCGGAGTCTTCCCGCCGCTCGGATCAGTGTGAGTCTCGTATATACAATGTCCAACACGCACACGAACATACGGGTCCATACGAGTTAGTCCTATGTTCATATTTCAAGGAGGATCATTCAATATTTATATATGATCGCTTTTGGTACTAATAGTTTACTGTATTCTGCACTCCAAATGGTCTTTTTACAAGGCAAACAGTTACTTTAGAATAACAGTTAAGGTCGCCTTTAAGACGGAACGCAAGATTGTTTTGCAGTAGAAAGAAAATCAAATCAGTAAAACGGAGGAATTAGGTAAGAGATAAAAAATTAGGGCATGAATGACTTCTCAAACAGAATACAAGGTTAAAATAAAAATGTTGCTCGTTTCTTAAGCAAATACTGAGATAGTTTAGAGAATCCATGTTGATTTATAAAAATGGATGTAGTACATTTAACCAATCGAGTCTGCGTCTTTTAAAAAAAAAAGGTTGATTAGTTTATTTTGTGAATTTTTAAGTCTAATTCAATTTGATTATAATCAAACTTTATGCAAGCGACAAAGCACTTTACACATCTCTAATATGAGTCAAAAGTAGTCACAGCTTATCTTAGATATCACAAACAAAAGAAAAAAATTCATTGAGGTATCCTATTTTGATAAGAAGATTAGCAGAACCATATTCAATTTTTAAAAAAAACGCATGTAGAATATGTGCTTTCTGATCTTGATTATTGGTGTCAGATTTAAATAAATCATGCACATATGTGCATATGCTATTGTGGTAAATGTAATAAACATTGGGCAAATTTGGACCTATAAATTTTTATCACTTCAAAAAATACTTACCATAATTTTTAACAAGCTTAGCTTGAGCTATAGTGACACTTAGTCTCGCTGTCATTGGAGGGCCACTTTGTGGTACCTGAGAAACATTTCATCCATTATAATTAGCTTTACATATTGAAGGAAAATTTTATTACTACATAGTTGAACAAAGGGCTCATAGCCTAACAGGTGATAGATAAGTTACAGGAGCCTACATACATGACAAAATTAATATAGTCATCCACCATCTTGAGAAAAAGGTTTGAAGACTTAACTTTTTTCAATTATATTGTACTGCCTGTCCTCACTAACTCACCAATAACACTAAATTCACCTAAACACTAATAAAATTCTGCAATGAAATTAAATAATTAAATCAAATGAGTACAGTTTATCACCATTATATTTACAGCTCCAAGTAGACAGATGATCAATCTGAACATGATTGCCACTACCTTGAGACCAAAAGAGCTAAAGTGGTTGAATAGCACTCAAAGCTGACATAGCTTCACAAGGCTTTCAGCTTAAATAGGAAATAAAGCACGCTAAAAAGTCACCTGAAACTATAACCAACAGCATCTGTTTGCTATAGTATAGGTACAGTTGTGATCATACTATATATTGTTTTGAAACTTTTCAATATTAGTAAAAATCAGATTAAGTATTTATTTCATAAATTAGTAACTTTTTTTACAAATATCATCAATTATAGATTCTATAATTTCAAAAACATGTTTTATAAAAGGGTATGAACTCAACACTCCTGAGTTATGACTTAAAAAAACCTCTCCCATAGGCCATTGTGACATCTTAAAACTATAAATATATAAATTAAGTTATGTTTCTATCAAAAAACTATGTAGTTCATTCTAAATTAAAAATAAAGAATCTACATACTGCAGCACCATATAGCTGTTGTTGTAAAGCAAGTGCAGCTTCATAATCAGAGTCCACACCGTCAGAAGTAGCATCAGCACGAAGAAAACCTGCTGGAAGAGGACCTAGCAGTACCTATAGTGATTGAAATTCATGGTTTTGAAAACAATATTAAAGTACTGGCTGAAGTAGATTACAAATATTGTTAATTTTTATATGTCAAGTTAAGTAATCCATTTAAGCCATAGCTGCTTTTCTTTCTTTTTATCAGTTTTTATTAAACATATCTTTAGCATATTTTTTTAATTACGATAATTTTAACTAATTTGCAATATCTAGTCAAACTGTACTTTTAGATGGTCGTTATACTTTCTTTGTTGTCGGAAAAAATACTTGCTAGCTCGAGAAATTTCGATGGAAATTAGATCATATTCAGTTTAAATGAAATCATTGAAAACATTAAATATTAGAACCGGTTACAAAACTTGTTTATTAACGTCCAACAGACTATAAAATTCTTTAAATAATCTTATAGAGATCATCATTGTATATTTATTCATATTATGTAGTTGGGTACTTACTCTACGACGACGTTCTTCATTTGTATCATTAGGCATTGTTGAAGTCATGGTGATTGGTGCGTAAAGTTGATATATTAACGCCTTATTCAGTATTAAGTATTTGAATAATATATTGTTACTAATTTAATGATCAGCGTAATTAATGCGAAAAACAGATTAATAGTCAATATCCAACAAAATGAAAACAATATGTCAGTGTCAGTGAAAGTTGGCAAGCAGCTGTCACTGTCACTAACTTTTCCAATTGGAAAAGCAAAGGTGTACAACCTACCTAATCTTTTATATTTATAAATATTATTTTTAAATGAATTAAGTTAATATGAAGTGAAATGAAATGAAGTTGATTAATGTGAAACGTGGTATTAAAATGAAATGAAATGAGATAAGAAGATATGAGTTGGGGTATGAAAATGGTTGTCATTTACTGACACTTTTTCAGTGTACTTTTTGGAGGACGGCGAGAAGTTACGTCCAGCGGTAGTAGTTTAATATCAGCAAAAGTGCACAAGTGTACATAAAATGTATTTTTCTAAATAGTTCACTTAAGCGTTCACGAAACATTTCATAGTAATAATGATTTAAAGGTAGTTTAGTTAAGATAAGATAGATTGAAACTGTAGGGTTAACTTAGTAAAATCTATAATATTCACATTTCCGAAGTGCGACGCTACAGTAACCTGTTCTTTCTGCGTGAGCATGGATATCATACAAAATAAATAAGATGTATGAGGGCAACAAAAGCAGTGAGCAAAAATAATAGGTTTCATGCCGTAACTTTTGTAAATGAAGGCCTTCTGTTCTATGAAAAGTTGAACAAAACTAAATGCAAATCAAATAAAGCTTTATTAGTTATAAGTTATATTAGTTATAAGACTATTAGTCTCAGTAAAAAGGTGTGAATATACTGAGAGTTTCAATGGATTTTTTGGAAGAGAGGTGACTAAAAAGACCACTACCACATCTAGATAGAAAAATTTCAAGCAATTTGGAGGAAGTCTAAGAATAAAAGGAAGAAAGAAAAATGACAGAGAAAAAAATTGGAAAGAAGAAATAAATAAAAAAAAAATCTATAAAAACTGATTGAGACAATAATTTAAATACTACATATTTAGATAAGCGTCTGACAAGCCAAATCAAGCGTTCTGCTTCTTTTTCGCACATTCGTGTACTTTCAGAGATGGAAAACGGCTCCTATATCATAATTATTGTACGATTACGCCGAACAAACGCAAACTCAACAAATAAAACAATTTCAACAACGTTACGCCTTTCCCGCCAAGTCCAAACAAATACAAGTACAAATTACAAATCTACGTCGCTCATAAGTCCTATAACTACAATCTATGGAGCCCCGAACTAGCTTCCTTCCTATTAACCCTACTCTTTGAAACTGAATGGCAGTAAACAACGGACGAGTATTAAGGTCTATGACAAGTAAACACTAAACCACCACTAAACATTAATTTGCTCTTTGAAGTAAACGGAAATCTGTCACTATTTGTGCCAATTTATGGAGTGGACTAACGAGTCTGGTTTATATTTTCTAACAAAATGCATCGTTTGATTATTAAATTAGTTGAGTGTAAAATTAACAGTTAAGATTTTTTGTAATTAGAGTGCCTTGTGTTTACGTCACAAAGTGAACTGATAAAGGTTGATTAGGTATCGATTTTAGTCAACAGCTGCAATGGATATCAACATCACCCCAAAGGTTAGTAAATTACAAGGTATTTAAATAAATACTTTCTGTGTTTTTTCAGCGTAAGAACTATTTGCATTCGCCCACCATATCATTTATATTATTTGATTATCTTTGTCACAACTGTTAAAATGAAACAAGTTATAAAGTAGAAAAAATAATGAAAATTAAAATTATGTGTATAACTTACTAGAACATATTATTAGCATATTTTAAACTTATGTTTTAATTAGTTTACACTTCCAAATAAACAGACTCCTTAAAACTAGTGACTAGGTACACATCTAACAATATCAAAACATTGCTTACTGGCAAGTCAAATCAATCAAATTGACAAAACAAATTTTTATAAAGGATATCTATGTTTTGCATGTAATTTAAATATTTGGAAATCTTTAATCTTCAAAAAGATTTTAATATTGTTAATTTTGTTATTTTTTTTTGTGAGTTATTGTGGTCTAGTTACAACACTAAGCAAGGTGTAAGTACTTCTTCCATCTAAGCCAATGAATTTTACTTCATGCCAGCACAACTGATGAAAACAAATAAAAATTGGACTCATATTAAAAATATAATACAATCTGAAAATATAGTGTATAATGGTTGTTACTTCAGGGACTGAGTTCTTTTAGGCATGTTTTTACTTATTACATGAGGGATTTTCCCATATCGACGCTTGAAAGGCAAATGTGACTAAGCGACAATAACTGCTTTGTACATAAATGATAGGAAATAACCATATTCGATGCGCAAAAAAAAAATTCTAGGTCTATTAAAATCATTTCAATCCTGCGGCTAGATTTGTTAAAATAGATTTTTTTTCCGGTATTTCAACTTTAAATTACTTAGTCTACTGTAAAGTTGACGCATTGTCGCTTAGTCACGTTTGCCTTTCAAGAGTCGATATACATATTCAATATAGACTACAGGGGTCTTTAAAGTGAAAGGATTCTGCATTATAATAGTCTGGTGTCATGTAATAGGTTGTTAATCAGAAGATAAGGACATGGCATTCGGCCCTGCAAGTACTAAATAGTTCTATTATCTTAAGTGAAAGATCAGAAAGGTCTAAGTGTCAAAAAACCATTTGCTTAGTGCCAAAATCCAATATTCTAAGTGTAATGTTAATGTCATACATTTTAAATGTAAATAAATAAATAATATACCCTTATAATAATAATAATCTCCATTTATAAATGGCTTCCATGATGAAAAAATGACATTGAATACTTAAAAATAAAACCTTTAAAATTATATTAGGACCCTGAATAAGTTCTCGCTGTTTCTTTTTCAAAATAAAAGCTTTATTTAAAACCTTTTGTTCAAAGTATTTCCCATCGCTAGTGACTACTTTCTTCCATCATTCTGGCTCTCCAGGAATCGATCCATTTTTTAGCTTCTTCATATGAATAAAAGCGCTGGACAGCTAGGGGATGTGCCATTGAATGGAATAGGTGAAAATCAGAAAGGGCTATGTCAGGTAAATACGGTGGGTGGGTAGAACTTCTCTTTGAAGCATTTCCAGGTAGATTTTCAATGATTTGCAACATGAGGCCAAGTGCTGTCATGTAGCAAAATCACTTTGTCATGTCTCTGCTCATATAACGGCCTTTTTTTTTAAGGTTCAACTTAATCGCATCAATTGAAGTCCATAGCAATCCCCCATGATAGTCTCATTTGGTTTGAGTAGCACATAATAAATTACACCCTGCTGATACCATAAAATACAGAAAAAAAGCTTCGAACCATGGATATTTGGTGTTGCAACTGATGTTGATGCATGGCCGGGCTTACCCCATGATTTTCTATGCGTTAGATTATTGTAGTGCATCCACTTTTCATCGCCAGTCACAATTCGGTGCAAAAATCCTATTCTTTTCTGCTATTGAAGCAGTAGTTTACACATGAAAAAACGCCGTTCAATGTCTCTCGGTCTTCAATTCATACAGTACCCAATGTCCTTGCTTCTGGATCGTTCCTAAAACTTTTAAACGTTTTGAAACAGTTGACTCATCTACTTGTAATGTTTTTTCAACTTCTGCTAGCCTCTGACATTGGTCTTGATTGAGTAATTCCTCCAACTTTTCGTCTTCGAATTTTTGAAGCGTCGAAACCAGTCAGTCTGTTTGAATAAAGTATACACGCGAGCAAAAGTTTGGAATCACTTACTTGAAATTGGTTCCGCGCGATCTTGCTTACTAAATAAATTTTTAATTATTATAAAAATCGCATCATTTTAAAGGTTTAACTGTCAACTTTAAATTGATACCAAATTCATTCAAATCGAGCCAGTAGTTAAGGAGCTATCCCGGATTAAGTGAAGGAGGTAGGAAAAAAAGGAAATATGGAAAAATAATGAATGAATAAAACAACAAAAATTAATAAATAAAAATTTTATTTAGCCTTAAAATTAAATGTCAGTATTTTGTGTTCCCTTCCCTTGCCCTAATAACTCCTCGAAGACGATTCTTCATAGACCTGATCAGCTTTTGAATTGATTCTTGTGGGATACCTTCCCACTTCTCAATCAACGCCGATTTCAGCTCATTCAGGCATGAAGGAGCAGAAGTTCTGGAACGAACCCTATTCTTCAGTTCATCCCACACGTGCTCAATAGGATTCAAGTCAGGACTGAGTGCAGGCCAGTCCAATGTGGCGAAATAGACTTCTTCGAAGTATTCAATTGTTCCACGGGCAGTGTGACAACGAGCGTTATCGTGCTTAAGGAGGAAGTCGTCACCGGCATATCCCGCATAGGGAACGACATGTTCCAGCAGAATATTGGAAATGTACCGGTCCGAAGTTAGACCGCCTCCTCGTCCCCCGCCAGGCACGAAAACAAGCTCGGTTTTACCGTCGAAGGAAATGCCGGCCCACATCATATAAGAGCCACCCCCTATAAGCCACTGTTTCAGCGAAACAGCACTGCGCAAATCGCTCCCCAGGCCGCCTGTAGACCCGACCTCTTCGGTCGCTACCGTGCAAACACATCTTGCTCTCGTCGGAGAACAGGATTTGCCTCCATTGCTCAACCTCTCAATTAAGATTGGTACGAGCAAATTGAAGGCGTGCTTGTCGGTGAGCTACCGTGAGTTTCGGGCCTGTGACAGGCCTTTTTGGAGTCAGATTCGCTTGTTTGAGTCATCGACGAACTGTCCATTTGCTGGCTGCTACCCTACGAACATCTTGGAGCTCCTGCTGGACGTCGACACCAGGTTAATGCCGATTTCAGAGAGAGGTTAACACGATAAAACGGTCATTCCTCTCCGATATGCCCCGGCGCCGTCCAGATCTTGGTCTCGGGATAACGCTACCAGTCTCCTGAAAGCGCTTGCAAACTTTTGAAACACAGGACTGGCTTATTTGGAGCCGACGAGCGACAACCCGCTGGCTGAGCTCTTCTTGCAATAGGGCTATGATTTGTGCTACTTCTGTAGGTATTGTCCCAATTGTCGTACAAGGTAAAGGGTCAAAAGTAGCGGAGATATGTACCGGTCAACGTCTGAAAGTCGACTGATAAAGAAAATCCGATAACAGGTTCTTTTTTAGGGGTCAATAGGCCGCAACTCGCGACGTATCAAATAATTAAAACACGTCTTTTTCGTTATTCCTTTACTTAATCCAAGATAGCTTCTTAAATACTGGCTTGATTTTAATGAATTTGATATCAGCTTAAAGTTAAGAGCTCAACCTTTAAAATGA
The DNA here is from genome assembly GCF_003987935.1 of Bombyx mandarina. Next base: position 6,163,728 of record NW_021011476.1, on the reverse strand, counting down.
TCAAATTTTTATGATTATCAAAAATATTTAGTACACAAGATCGCGCGGAACCAATTTCAAGTAAGTGATTCCAAACTTTTGCTCGCGAGTGTATATAGTTGAGTGTTAAAACTTATAAACTGTAGTGTGGGATCTGAAATGGTTGAGATTATGCATTCTAGTGTAACGCAGCGTTCCGTTTCGCGTGGCAACAGTAGCCAAAGGGCATGTGACTCAGGTCCGTGTCGCGACGACCCACCCCGCGCTATATGCGCCCGCGCATCTATCGCACCATTCGCACCCCCTATTAGTGCGTGCCAGACTGAAGCGGAATACACGTGTCCCCGGTCAATACCGGAACTGACAACCCCAGAGTCTCATGCCAGTCGGGCACCCAACATTAAACTAGTATATTAAATAAAAACTTATAATAATTTCACTGGTTTGAACCAGTTGAATGTTATACTTTGGATATTTTTAGGCAAATGAATAATTTTCGGCTTAGGTTTTTTTGGTTTAGGGTTCAATGATTGAATTGAGTATTAATTTACATCACAAGTTGTTAGATATTGTTTTTACTCTGTATTGATCAACGATTAGTTTTGTTGATCTAGTCTGGTTGATAAGTATAGACCACCCGTCTTAGAAATGGTTACCGATGTCTGGAAGCCAGCGCCTCTACTCCCCTGCCCCGATGAGACACGAGTTCGTAGTCTCCTTTCAATTGGACAGGATAAAACTTCAAACAGGAATAACCCTTTGTGTTAAAAATAGGCAGAACAATGCCAAATCGTAAACACCGTTGCCATCAACTTCAAGCTTTTTTCAGTAAATTCTGGAACACGTCTTCTCGGATCCTCCCGATCCACTAACGGTGCTTCTAGGTACTTCAAGCACCGGTCACCGTTCTCGTCGAACCCGTCGCTTGCGACGAAGGGCTAGACGAGAAAATTAACTCTCAGACACAGCCCACTGAGTTTCTCGCCGGATCTTCTCAGTGGGTCGCGTTACCGATCCGGTGGTAGATTCTGCGAAGCACGACTCTTGCTAGGGTTCGTGTTAGCATTGTCGTCAGGTTTGAGCCCCGTGAGCTCACCTACTAGTTAAGGTTCCGCTGGAATAGCCTCTCTAGGCTACCAACTTAGGTGGAAAAAAAAAAGGAAATTCTGGGCTTAGGACCTTATTTCAACTGTAAATTTAGTCAGATATTGTTATTTGACTTTCACAAGCAATGGCTACATGACAAACTTCACGCTACGATAATGCAATGCTAATAAAAACTCCTCAGTTTAAATCAAAATAGAATATTGGTCGGGCAAAAAACAGTAACAGATCCGGTCTCATTTTCATTGCATAAAGACTGCCCCTCTACCATACTGGAAAGAACGAGCGCTTCGCGGCAGAAATCGGCAGGATGGAATTACTTACCCGTGCGGGCTAGCAATATATAAATTTTACTTTAGTTCGATAAAATCGTATTAATAAACGGAGATGTAGTAAAATCATATTATTATGTTTGATTAGAAAATGGAGACAAACAGATGCTCTTGGAATCTAAATCGTAACTAAAGTTCTGAATAAAACATACAGTTGATGCTCCAACAATGTTCACTCCCACCGTAATGTTTTCATTTTACGTCATGAGCCATTGCCTGTACGATTGGTGCAAAGGACGCAAGGAAGTGTTAGAAATGGTTTCATCTTTGTCTTTCCCTTGCGCATGCTCTTTAGTCGCGGCCTTTGACATCTGAAAATGAGCTTTACAGGTTGAAGATACGGCATAATCGAATTTGGAGGAACGACTTTCAATTTTAGCGAGTAATTCGAATAACATCAGTGCTGTGATTCTACCGTAACAGTCCTTTGAGCGCCACCGTAAGGGAAGCACGCGTTTTCTTGCGAACACCGAAAATACATTGCTACTAAAAATTACCTTTTCTTAAAAAGTATTTTTTTTCCTGACAATGATATTTCGTAATATCTATTTTAGTATTCATTTCGACTCCTAGGTAAAGTTAGGTTTCGAATTTAAAGTATTATCGAATTCAAGTTTAATAGAATTACAAGTTTTGACGTGATTGGGGAATGCACTAAAATTTTGATTAGAATCCTTTTTAATCCGAAATAATGGCGCTTAGTTCTTTGAATCCTTCGAACGTGCTAGGAGAACTTGGTCGCTTAGCGAATTGGTTTAAAGGCGACTGTCTTACTTCGGAGGAGTTTGCAGGGTTACCCGTAACCGAGAAGGTAAGAATGTAATCATAGATGCTAAGAAAGTACAAAGTAATTTATGTTTTTTTATGTTATTAGGTACAGCATAATTGAGAATATTGAAAAACAAAGCTCTTTGCGTAGCTGTCACTTGTAAAGAGTCTTTGAGTAGATTTAAAACAGTAGTTTTTTACATAACTAACGCGCAATGTGCAACATCCTTCAAACATGAAGATATGAAGCCCCATCCCCTCAGGCTGAGCTTAGAGCTAAGTCAGCCAGAAAATCTCGGATCTTATAATAATATATTAGCAGTCATTTCGGTTAATAATCAAAAGGTCTTTTGAAGCGTCGTTATTAATTCCCTAGTTTTTCCTTTATTAAATTCTGACGATCTGTATAATTACTATTGATATAATTACCATAGTACGGTTGGCACTACTGTTCTGCCTATTTCTGCCGTGAAATAATTATTTGTTCCGGTTCAAAGGATAGCCGTTATTTCTAAATATATCACAGGGTGCGCGCTGGTTTTAATTTTTTTTGCGGGATTAATTGGCTCCGGCGTCGGATTAACACCAGGTAGAGCGATAGATCGATCATTCATCTACCCTATAAAAAGTTGTCTTTGAAGAGCCTCAGATGAATTAATAATTAATGTTATGTTGATGACGATAGTAAGTGCCATCTTGTTTCGCTTTTATACAGTTATTATCTCATCATGATTTTATGCAAACTGAAACATTAATGAGCATAACAATCAAGGAACTGAATTTCGAGCTAAGCTTATTGACATTAATACATCACTTACATTATTATTATTATTATTATTAACAATAGACGCCTACAAGCCTGTCGAAAGAGATCTATTGTGCAAATTGGATAATGAATAATTAATTTATCCATAATTGTTTTTGCATCGTTTATAGTTTCAGTTCAATAGTCGGACTGCACAGGCTTTTCTTTGGCTTGGACTTCAACTCTTGAGATATCAGGAAAAAGTTACTTCATTTTGTAGATGCATTTTTGGAATGTGTATTATTTGGAAAAGTAAATAAGTAATAATGTGATTGAAATAAATATGGTAATTCATGTGAAGATAATCATGTCAGTATAAGAGTCAATTCAACATATTATTATAAACTCAAACATTAGTTTTTTTTTTTGTAAATAGTGAACCTTTTTGAAAATTATTTTTATGATTTAAATCATATTTAATAACTGCGGTACCTTTTCCTACCTGATAGCCTTGAGAGGCTATGTCAGCGTAACTCTAACGCGTAGGTGAGCTCTCGGGGCTCAAAACTGGAGGCGCTGATAACGCTAGCCGTATCAAGAGCAGTGCTTCGCAGAATCTTCCACCGGATCGGAAACGCGACCCACTGAGAAGATCCGGCGAGAAACTCAGTGGGCTGTGTATGGGCTGCGGTACCACAAACCCACCTATTACTACGAATCCAGAGAGACATTAACAATAATCTTAACTAACTTTTAATGGGCAAAGGGTTACATTCGTTGGATACAATAAAATCACTCATGCTTGCAATAAAATACATTCGGCATTCTGTAGCAATTTCCTATTTAAAAATAAAATCGATATCATGGAAGTAGAGCTAAACAGACATGTTTATTTTACATCGACTATCATCTATCCGTTTCTATAGAAAATTTCACAGACAGAAGACTGCGTTTATTGCAAAAACCTTAAATTGTACTACAACATGAATTCCGATTTTATATTTATAATCGTCATAATTATAAAAATGAATTAAAATTGTTTAAGCATCCTCTTAGATTACGATGCGCATTGATAAATTTCGAAATGCCTTTATAAAGTCAGTAATGTTAATTTATCTGAGAATTTGCTGGTTCGTGTCAGTCGACTGGCAAAAGCGATTAACATAATACGATGTTTCGATGTATCTAGGGCGGTTTACGGCTCACTTAATTTTCCGGAGTCGAGTTGCCGTGAACTGACAACGATTAGAGATTGGTACCACAGACGAATTTATTAGCGTAGGCGGTCTTAAGTCAAACTGAGATTGAATAATGCTTTAAAGTTGTTTTAAATTATATTTATTTATTTATTTATTTAATCAACAATGTTTCAACAGCATTTAACTAGACACGGGGGACAGAGGATGTTTTCACAAACATGAGCCAATTAAAGAAACACATTATGTTTCCAAAAAATGTTAACATGATTAAAGAACACAGGTAGTCCAACTAAGGTAAAGGTAAGGCAGTTAAATAGGTAGATAAATTTTGTCGAATAATAACTTGCAGAATAAGTTTGAATCTGATTGTGTTTTACACAAAACGATGCGTCGATGTCATTGCGGCTCTTAAACTAGGCTTTTGGTTTGGGCGTGATGCCAGAAACATGTAGGTTATTATTTGCATCGCCCTAATTGGCTTATGTCGCGTGCACTTTACAAATGATTTACTGGTGGTAGGACCTCTTGTGAGTCCGCACTGGGAGGTACCACCGCCCTGTCTATTTTTGCCGTGAAGCAGTAATGTGTTTCGGTTTGAAGGGTGGGGCAGCCGTTGTTACTATACTTGAGACCTTAGAACTGATATCTCAAGGTGGGTGGTGCATTTACGTTGTAGATGTCTATGGGCTCCAGTAACCACTTAACACCAGGTGGGCTGTGAGCTCGTCCACCCACCTAAGCAATAAAAAAAAAAGAATAATGCTTAAAAGTCGTTTTAAATTATATGTACAAAACGATGCGTCGTTGTTAATGGGGTTCTTAAACTAGGCTTTTGGTTTGGGCGTGATGCCAGAAACATGTAGGTTATTATTTGCATCGCCCTAATTGGCTTATGTCGCGTGCACTTTACAAATGATTTACTGGTGGTAGGACCTCTTGTGAGTCCGCACTGGTAGGTACCACCACCCTGTCTATTTTTGCCGTGAAGCAGTAATGTGTTTCGGTATGAAGGGTGGGGCAGCCGTTGTTACTATACTTGAGACCTTAGAACTGATATCTCAAGGTGGGTGGCGCATTTACGTTGTAGATGTCTATGGGCTCCAGTAACCACTTAACACCAGGTGGGCTGTGAGCTCGTCCACCCATCTAAGCAATAAAAAAAACCTATTTATTCCTTCTATAATTTATTTTCGTATAAAATTAATAACACACTATTACTGTTTAAAATAACACCTACTTTTATATTTTAATGAATCTTCTTTCTCTACTTGTTGCGGATAGTGTCGGAAACTTTGCGACCAACTCGAAAAAACATTTTATTTAGAAAGCTCTAAATTATTACCATTACCATAGGTACCAAAGATTGTTTTAATGTTGTTAATTTTGTTACAGTAATTAATTAAAAAAATGCGTTATGCTATTTAAAAACAACGTTTTTTTTTTAAATGAAGTTACAGTTCAAAACGTTAATAATTGTATTACGAATTGTTAGTTCGATAACGAAATAAATACAGTTAAGTTAATTTTAGTTTATCAGCGTATTTACTCCTCATATCACTACTCTTCAAATATTTGCTACATGACGATTGACAAATTCCAAAAATATCTTACATTGTGTCCAAATTGGTGGTATAATTAAATGTTTATTTTTAAATGAGAAAAATGGAAATCTAAAACCCTCTTGAACCGATATTATTATTTTTCCATCATACATGCTTAACTCGGCAATCTTAGGTAAGTTTTGTCAGAACAGTCTCCCACCACTGTGCAAGTCTGATTATAGTCTGTCTAACGTATCGACAATTTCGAAAAAAAAAAACAATTTTCTTAGTAATGGATTCCCTCTAAATTGCCTATTAAACAATACAATCATGTATGTATATACTTATAGGTTTAATATCACAGAAGAAAAATAAACACAAGGTTAGAACTCAAAACGCAACGTAGCCCACGTTATTTGGTTTACCAATATATTTTTTAATTTTTTCCTACTTAGGCGTCGGTAGCCTAAGAGGCAATATTTTTGTTCCTACTTAGGCGTTGGTAGCCTAAGAGGCTATTTCAACTACGCGCGGACGGGTAGGCCAGCTGCTAGTAACCGCAGTGTTTCGCTGGATCTACCTCTGGATCGGAATTACGACCCGCTGATAAGATCCGGCGAAAAACTCAGTGGGTTGTTTCCATGGGCTAGGTTGCCCGTCGAACTCATCGTATTTGACCAGTTGGACGAGGATGATGACTGGTTTTTGAAGACCCTAGGATAGGGTATGTTTAGGGACGAGAAGATATGTTTAGGGTCACAGCGACTTTGCGTTGTCACGTCGCCTGGTTCGGATATGTAGTTAGAGTCGGCCAAGATAAGTTGGGTTATCCTGTCGCGCTGCTTTTTCGATGAAGCGTTCTGATGCTGTCTTCAGAAATTTACGTATCGATTCGAATTGTAGGTCATCGTGAAGATCTACATTCCTCACATATAACCGTGCTCCGACATTTATTCTGTAGAAACGAGATTGGATGACCTGCAGAAAGCTTATGTGGGCGTAGGCTGTGTGAGCGATCACTGAACTTGCATAAGTCATGACGAAACGTGTGAAAATTTTTATAGTCTTACCGTACTACGAAGGGACACTTTAATTCGCTTGCAGATCACGGGGTACCAAAATCATTAGTAATATTAATGAAAATGTATTTTTTGTAACTATTACAATTAGTGGAAATTCGGCACGACACGAGAACCCTCTCATCGTGGCCGCCGGTAACTACATTCCCGTCCTGCGGAAAGAATGGAAAGCAGTCGACGTCGCCCCAAACACGTCATCTCGGATCCTCCCGATCCACTAACGGTGCTTTTAGGTACTTCAAGCACCGGTCACCGTTCTCGTCGAACCCGTCGCTTGCGACTAAGGGCTCGACGAGTAAATTAACCCTCAGACACAGCCCACTGAGTTTCTCGCCGGATCTTCTCAGTGGGTCGCGTTTCTCATCCGGTGGTAGATTCTGCGAAGCACGGCTCTTGCTAGGGTTCGTGTTAGCAACTTCGTCAGGTTTGAGCCCCGTTAGCTCACCTACTAGTTAAGGTTCCCCTGGAATAGGCTCTCAATGCTATCTATCAGCTTAGGTAGGAAAAAAATAAAAAAAAGGAAATTCGGTAACCAAAATATTTTATTGCAATTTGATGTTTAGTCCCGAAAAGTATTTATACTACATGAATATAGAACATTGATCGTAGAGCGGTCTATTAGTTCTTTAAAAATCAAATTGAAACATCCGGTACTTCCGGTCCTTTAACTTAATTAGAAATATCTAACTAAGATTCAATCCAAGAATCGTCGCCGCGAAAAACACACGTAAATGTAAAAAAAAATTTGAAGTATGTGATAAATATTTTGTAGTCTTGACGAAACTGTTTTAATAATCCATTAAAATGAAGTCTATTTCGACGAGTGTCAAAATACGTAGGAAGCTTTTTCTTGATTTTCTTTTGTAAAAAAAATTAATGACTGTCAACATCGCTTAGATGGAGTTGATTTGTTCATAAAAAAAAAACTTTAAGGAAGCTGTTTCGACTTTATCGTATCTTTGAAATTGATTTCTGAAATTCACCACATTTTTTCATTTAAATATTATTATTAATAAATTAAAATGGCTTAAAAAATAAATTAAAATGTTTTCATTTAAATATTATTATTAATAAATTAAAATGGTTTGATCAAGATAATGTAATGTGGGGTAATTTTAAAGATTTTAATTATCGCTTGCATAGTTCTGTTTTTACGCTCAGTATCAACGCCAGTAAAAACCAATGAGACACGAGTGATTACAAAATGTGTTATAATTGTTTGACGGAGTCAATTTAATTGAGACACAAATAAACATATTTTGCAAAAAATCTTCGCCGCTCAATATTGTTTTGTTCCAAACTTTTAGATTTAACAAATAGCATCAAAGTATCCACTCAAGTTTTGACACAATTAGAAACGAAATTCGCGGACTAAAATTTGAATAATTTGTTTTCTTTATAACAAAAGCGTTTGTTTTATCAAAAACAGACGTGTTTCATTATACAAAAGTTGGCTGAAAACATAATAAGTCGATTTATTGTTCAAGTTAAATATTCCGTTGTTCCTTGTGGTTGGGAATTTCATTTAAATCCTATTTAGAAAGTGAGGAATTAAATTAAATTTCAAGGACAAGGAATTAAATTAAACAAGAACAAGGAATTCAATTTCAATAATTTTTTGTGAGTTTTAAGACTTGCATTTAAATTTAATGTTTGCATAGAATATACCTTCGCCGTGATTGGCGATAATTTTTAATGAATAATTTAAGTTTTTTGATAATGTTTCCCTGTTTTTATCGTTATAAACTTCACTTCTTTTCCTGCGATTCCAATGTAAAAAAACATATTTTTTTTCTAACGGTACCTCCCTAGAATATATGAAATCACGGTGCATTCAGTTTTAACTGGTTATTGAAGCCTTATATCAACGTGAACTATGCCACCCTTTTTGGGATATATACCTAGTTGAAGCCTCAATTGTATTAAAATGTCATATCCCTCAAACCAGAACACATCACTGCTTTGTGTTAGACAAAATGACAGTATCCTCGGTAGTTCAGAATGCACCCCACCACTGGTAATCGATAAAGTCGATTTATATTACCCAATATTGTTCCTTCATCGTGGATGACATTTTTGTGCATAACACATTCGAAATCCGTGAACGCCCCTATAGTTGCCTTAATCAGGATCACTAACGATTTCACTTTCAAGTTCTATGAATAGTCATAAATATAATGATATATCTTTATTCTCATAATATACTCCCGCGGCTACGCCCGGAACGAAATGCTGTTTTTTTATTAAAACAAAAGTCATTAGACGATTCAGAAAGCTAACTACGTAAGATCATTTTAGATAAACATACACACACACACTGGTGGTAGGACCTCTTGTGTGTCCACGCGGGTAGGTACCACCACCCTGCCTATTCCTGCCGTGAAGCAGTAATGCGTTTCGGTTTGAAGGGTGGGGCAGCCGTTGTAACTATACTGAGATCTTAGAACTTATATCTCAAGATGGGTGGCGCATTTACGTTGTAGATGTCTATGGGCTCCAGTAACCACTTTACTCCAGGTGGGCTGTGAGCTCGTCACATGAACATGATGTTAAGCCAATACGAAAGCTAGTCCCTTAAGAAATCTGGATAGCACAGTAATTTAGCGTGAAATCAGATTACTGAAGGCGGTTAACGAAAATAGATCAATACTCCAGAGAACTGGGATAGGGTTAACAATTTTGCCTATTTACATTTTAATATTGATTTTTGTTAACCAGAGTAAATTGACCTAGGGACCATGGGCGGTTTTAACTACTGTCAACCGAACATCGAGAAATCTGTAATACATTTTGTAATAGAGTTTTCCATCTCTCGTCTGAAAGTTTTGAAATTTAAAGACTTCGTTAGTATAAAAAACATCTCTCCTCTGTTCAATTAAAATATAAAAGGTAAATTCATTTTACAACTTGCCAAAAGATATAAAAATTTGACAATGACAAGAGAGCATTTAAATACATTTGTCCTTCGATAGGTTTTAAAAAGAAAATGTTTCTGAGTGGTTTCATATCTAGTTTTCCACTGATACATTCGTAAAGAGTGTGTCTGTTTTTGATTTGTTAACTGCTCGATGGAAAACTTTAAAAGAGTTTGAGTTCGGGTAAAATAAACGAAAAATGTTTTTAATGAGACGTGTTTTTTTGTATTGCTTGGTTGGAGTGACGAGCTCACAGCCCACCTGGTATTAAGCGGTTATTGAAGCCCATAGACATCTACGACGTAAATGCGCCACCCAACTTGAGATATAAGTTCTAAGGTCCCAAGTATAGTTACAACCGCTGCCCCACCCTTCAAACCGAAACGCATAATGGATAGTGGCAGTTTCATAGTGGTAGTTAGTGGTAGTGATAGATAATAAAACGTATAGTGGTAGTTTCACAGTGTTCTCTCGATCCCAAAAAGCAGGATTTAAAAAAATGTAATTATATAATACTTGTTTCATTGTTTTGTAACTCTTAGCTTTTTTGGTGTGCAAAATTATCTAAATTTAAACTTAATGGAATTCCGGTCTATCCGGTATATATATGTCAAGTGTCAACCTTGTATTCTGTGGGTGATCGCATCCGTTCGTTCGGAATGTCAGCACAACTTTTTTTATTTTTTTTTATTGCCCTTTTAGGCAGACGAGCGTACGGCCCACCTGATGGTGAGTGGTTACCGTCGCCCATGGACTTCAGCAATGCCAGGGGCAGAGCCAAGCCGCTGCCTACCGTAAACAACTGGAAGAATACAACGATTTTTATTATAAGAAATTGATATGTACCTATTTAAAATACCTCTTGTTTTACCTCGATGTATCTACCTCTTGGGTTCGCAAATGGTTTCTGAAATAATGCAATATGCAAACTTTGACATTTTTCTCCTGTTGTATGGTGGTACTTAACAGGTTTTTTGCCTATTATAGCGAACGAGGTTCTGACCAAAATGGCGGTTTGTTTACTGTCGTTCTTAGACAAAACAATACCAGGGAGGAAGGAAGTCGTTCTTTACCGCTGAAATCTCTTTACTTAGGGTAAAGGGTAAAAAAGAACATTATTTTGTTCGTTAAATACCATGCAGTTTTTCCAGAGCCTTATGATATTTGCCTAAAATGATGCCTATAAATACAGTGTTTCAAATCGCAACCAATCAAGGTATTCGGAGGGAACTTACTCTGGTGGCAGGTAGTGTCATAGGAAATGATAGGATCATCTTAAAGAACCCAAGAAATAATCCAAAATTGTTTTCAAACTTGAAGATCACGGTCAATTGCGAAGGGTACCTGAGTAAGGGACATGCAGTAAGACCTCTCCAGTTTCTCACTCGTGTTAGATAAAAAACTTTCAAACAAACATAGTATTACGGACGGGTGATCAAAAACTAGCTATAGCAGTCCCTCAATCAGACAGAAAACGGGCATTCGTCTTGACTAAGTAATAGCCGAAGTGATGCTTATCTTATAAGAAACCAGCTGTACCCGTCCACTTCGCTGGGCATTTAAAATTAACATTATTATTTCTCACCCCCACAAAGATTCTCATTGTTAACGCCCCCGCAACTGGTGCAGGGAGTCCAACACTCATATAAATATTAGCCTATCCATTAAGCACATGTATTTTCTACATGGATACAAAGCTTCATGTCAATCGGATGCATGGTTATAATGGAACATCCGTAAAAATCACTGTAGATTTATATATTAGTAGATTTGTAATAACAGCTGCGTCGTTCAAATAAAGGTTATTTAAACTGTTGATTATTTTTGAACAGTCGTTTATCGTTGTGAGCACGGGACAGCTTTAATTATTTCAAATTAAATTCAGTTTGTATTGCCAGTAAGGCTCAGATAAATCTTGATACTCAGTTTAAATAAATGCGTTTTAAATGTTAGTAGTCAACGCGTATAGTGTTCTACTGTATTTGATGTTATGTCGTCTTGATCGGTTTTAGCGACTGTTTTACTGGATAGGCATTTTAATTCAAATGTCAAATAGTCGGTGTGTAGGTGTTCTGCACTTTGATATGTTCTCTGGTCGCTTGCGTACCCGATCTTGTTGGTGAAGGATTTACGTGCACTTTAGGCATATTAAAATCCTATTGATATAGTTGTAAGTGATGGCCGCTTTTGATGAGTTTTGAGCTTATCTTGTTTTTGGTTGAGCACTTTTTTCGAAAGCATTAACCCACTGACATAATACTGCTTTCAGTTCCCACTGGAAATATTCCATTTTGCATCGCTTAATTGGTATTTTCAGAATGTTCCTATATCTTAAGTACTGACAATCGCGTTTTCGCTTCGTCCTGAAGGGAAAACAGGCTTCGCCATTTTAATCTCGGAAATTCGAGACACATGGCCGCACCACCAGAGCTGTTTTCCGACACCAGATACATCTCATCATTACTCATCGTCATTCTCGCAACGTCGGCGCAACATGTTTTCTGCTTCCGTACTCCTCTTATCATATACCGTTTCTTCGCTCACTCGTCTCTGTCTTTCACGCAATCCATCCATTTCTTCTTAGGTCTACCTCTTTCCCTATATCCTTCCACATTCATCGTTAACACTCTCTTATCAACCCCATTTTCATTTTGTCTCATCACATGTCTATATTATCCATATACCATCCCAAACGCGCGGTTCTCAACTTCTCTGTCACAGATGCCACTTTCAGACTTCTTCTAAAGCCAGTACAACCTAGACCTAAGGTCAACAAAAGCATTCCCAAGGAGGGTTGAGGTCAGGCAGGCGGCCGGTCATAAAAAAATTGACCAAACTTAATAGCCAGATACATCTCAATGTCCCCGATATTATCTCTCGTCAGTGCACTTGCGTTCCTCATGCGGTCAGATCTGATTTTTATCATATCGGGCAGTCATTTAAGATAAAATCTGTAAAGTGTGTGTATATGCTTACGGTATAAGAGTCAGGTCTCAAAATACCACAGAAGATTCAGCAGGTTATATTTTAAAGTCAGAAATGTTAGGGGAAGGTACATTAAATGTGGTTGATTTTAATTTTCTACATTCTCGACAAAATATGTATACCCGACCTCAGCAAGGTATCTGACGTCACGAATGTTAGCTGAAGGTATACTCGTAAATTCCAAATACGCGTACTTCAGGGCTTGGTATTTAGCTAAGTATTCGCTCAACTCCGCATCACAGATTATTAGAATATCGAGTCAGAGGACGGAGAAATGAGGCTTGTTAAAATTTAAATACGTTGAAAATTTATGACATTCTTTTTTGATGTTTATTTATTTGACTTTTATAAATGCTATTTGAAAAATTTTTAACACAAGATCACAAAGCGAGCGAAGTATTTAATTTAACAAAGAATAAACAATGAAGTGTTGTGAAAAAATGAATTCGAAATTTCTGATTGCTTCCGCCGGTTGTTCAGAAGATAATGCTGCAGTTGCTTCTTTACCTCAGTTGGTAGGTCCAAAAAATAGTGGTCCTATTTTAGGAACCTGTTTGGAGGCACTAGAAAAAAAACACCAAAAAGTTCTTGACATGATCGCTTCTGAAGCAGCGAAAATAAACAAAAGTGTAGATGTTGAAATTCGAATTATTTCCGAAAATTTAGTAGACCATATTAAACAAAATCAAAATGATATTAACTCAGTAATCTCTAATTGTGATACCGAGGAAGGTGAGTTATCCAAAGACGATCACGACAAAGCATTGTATCTTGTTAATAATTTAATAAACGTGCGTATTGGTGAGATTGAACGATTTAAGGACGAAGCTTTGNAAAGTGTAGATGTTGAAATTCGAATTATTTCCGAAAATTTAGTAGACCATATTAAACAAAATCAAAATGATATTAACTCAGTAATCTCTAATTGTGATACCGAGGAAGGTGAGTTATCCAAAGACGATCACGACAAAGCATTGTATCTTGTTAATAATTTAATAAACGTGCGTATTGGTGAGATTGAACGATTTAAGGACGAAGCTTTGAAGTTAGAAAGAAAACGAGCTAACGCACTTCAAGTAATATTACGAGATAAATTTGAACAATTAATTAGTATCGGGCATTGTGCACCGAAAACATTGCTACACGATTTCGATGGCAGAATATACGAAATTAATCAGCAGCTACTTAGCAATAATAGAGCTTACACAGAATTAGAGGCATCACTACGTGTTCAGGCTGATGAAAGTAAATTACGTGGGCGATCTTCTCTAAAGCTGTTAAAACTTGACGTATCGATACTTTCGAGAAAGCAAAGAAGCACGCTCTTTCACAGCGGAAAAACAGTTTTACAAGGCAGGTCTAGCAATGCTGATCGAAAAAGTACTGCCTCGGTACAATCAACCGGTCGGATATTTGACAGTATTGATATTTTTGAAAAGTGCGTATCTCGTATGGTACAAGCCTATAAAACTGCACTCATAAACGTTTTTGTTGGTTTTTCTCGTAAGTTGGAAGATCTCGGAAACGATATCTACCGACATGAAATAATTCTGGATAAAGACTACGGACGTGAAATTTTAGATATTCAGCCATTAATTGAACGAACTTTACGTCATTTATCCAACAGCGTGTTCGAAAAATCTGAACATCATAGTGAATTTAAGGAATCTACAGAAAAGGACGTTGTTATGATGCAGAAAAGCCTCATATCATTAGGAAACAGTCTCCGTCACACATACGCTATATTGCATGATGCTGGACATCTTTACGATACTCATATATTAAGATCGGCAATTGCGCAAAAACTCACAATAGTAGCAGTAGAAGATCTTTTAACTAGTAATGATGTTTTGCAGTTATCAAGTGAAGTAACTTTTAACATTAATTTAGAACAGATGCGCTGCGCTCCAGATCTAGACAAACTTCAAGTACTCTATAATACACAGGTTGCAGCACTTGAACGTATCGGAGAATCGTATCGACATCATAGTGAATCTGAAATCTGTCGACTCGAGGAATTTATGAATCTTCAGCCGTATTTGTCAAAGTGTTTAATTCTAGAGTACAATTACTTTTTGCATAAATACACGGGATCTAATCATAAAACTATACATACTCCAGAGCAAATATCAAATCCTGTGAGTTATCGCGGTAATGCAGAAATACCACGTGCCATCTTACAAAGTGCACTACACGAAGTAAGTCTTCAAAATTGGAAAAATGGTTTTCTCGAAACCTTTAGAACTAGTGTTGACTTGATTCCAAAAGAACTAAACCTTCAGGCTCTGTTGTGGGTTCGTGAGCGTGTAGCGGTATTACAAACGAGATATTCAGTAAAAAACAGATTACACAATATTCGCTTAGAAAGAATAACAGCTGTTCGTGACGCGCGCTCAGCTGAATTATGTTTCCATCAGGAACGCCTCAATTCACATTTGGATGCAATCAATAAATTAATTGAAACTCTACCTGTCGTAGCCGCTGAATGCTGTAAACTAGACTCTCCTGAATTATACCCTTTACAAAAAAATGTAACGAAAATGCAAGCAGATTTAGATCATTTGATGACAAAAGATACAATTGGTCATGAAGTAAAAAAACTTAAAACCAAGAGCTATGCAGCTCGTTTGACAAATTATCTAGAATGTTTTCAAAAATCTCTTGACGAGGTAATAGAAATGAATAGAATGTCCCTTGAACGGAAGGTTCAGGAGGTTCGCATATCTAATGTTAGATTCATGTCAGGAATAAAGCTCTTCCATGAAGGTGGCCGATTTGCTGTGGCAGAAGCCACTCGGACCAGTAATTTTTTAGTCAAGGCCTCAGACGCACTGGAGTTATGTTTAAATCGATCAAAAGAAATTATCAACCAGCGTCGTACACAGCTACTTTCTTGGGCCGAACAAAACATTTTACAACTTAAAAAAGTATTCGATGAAGTCTTAAAGACTAATGGCAAACCAGGAATGGACCGAAAAAAAACACCTTACACAAAGAAAATGTAGAAAGAAAGTCTTTTTGAAGAAATAAAACGACGAAAAAATAAAAACTAAGACATTGAGAGAGACATTTAAGACAATAAGACACATTAGGAGTTAAAGTTTGCTTTTTTATGGGTGTGGGTCAGATGAGCTGACGGCCCTTTTTGAATTACGTGGTCATAAAGATCATAACGTCATATAAATATTATATTGAGATTTGTGGTCAATATTATCTGATTACATTATATATCGAATGTTCCATACTTTAAACGGAAACGTATGGAGTTGCGGTTGAAATAGGCATGGTAATGTTACCTACCTATTAGGACGGGCTCATAAGACGCACTACCATCAATAAATATATGTTTAAAGAAACCTGTATTTTATGTTTCGTTTATCAACATTTTGACCAACAAGTTGCATTTGCAACGAAAACTTTACAATTAGCAAGTAGTTAAGGAAACAGGAGCTAGTAATATGATAGTGTAGGGCTTTGAAAGGAATTACTTATTGGTGAAATTCAATCGTAGACTCAAGAAATAATTTTCTTTAACTTAATATGTAAAACAAACGATTTTCATTTTCTCTTTGTTCAAATGTGTCTCCACGGACCCGAGTTGTTGTTATTTCCACAACCTGAATGAATTAGATTACGGGACGAGACAGGTTTCGAAATTAATGAATTTAAAGCTCCCATGCTGAGTTTTATTTATTACCAATGAGGGGTAAAACTGTGGTCTTGAAAAATATATATTCATTCCTTTTCTTTAAAGGTTTTTTTATTAAACTCTGTGCACTTTATTATTCCCGAAGGCGTGCAGAGGAGCCTAGATGCTCTCATTTATTAAAATGTAATATTTTCTATTGATTATGAATAGTTCTAAATATTTTATAAATTTCTAACACGGATATATCGTGTAGTTGTCTGCAAGTCACTCCCACTATTACCTCTTGTATCTAGGTCCCACATTGGCATCCAGAAGAAAAGACTTAACGATAGCGTTCAGGTAACCGGAGATAATGTTTCTAGTTGCTAGAGGTTAAGTATAGTAAACAAAACCAAATTTGCCACTTAAAGAAATTTGAATATTTCGCATATTAGCCCACTCATCCTGCTAACGATTGCTTTCCTCTACGCATACTACGAGTAATATGGAAATGTCAGGACTACGATAGACGAACCGAAAGATAGACTCAACCAAAAATCTGTATAAAGTAAATTTCAGTTCACGTAAGTAAGGCAGCCCAGGTAACTTAACTGGGAATTCGTAATGTAAAAGACACTGTATCCAAAACCACAGTAAAATAAAATGGATTTAGTTCACAGAACAGCTACGAGTCTGAAACGGATACAGAACGTTGTATAATCAAGTCAGATTGTATTTCGCTAGCGATCGAATTTTTACTTGTTATAATTTGATCAATTATTCGCACGGAAAATAAATATATTTTAATTTTAACAATGACATTATAATATTCCTGCTGTTATGTGATTGTTGTTTGTGGGACTACCGAAGTCACCCACGAAACGATTTCCTGGCACTCACGCCTGTATGTTTCGAGACCCTAGGAGAAGTAGAAGGTGCAACAGAGGTCAACACTGCAATTAGACACGGGGCCAACTTTCAGCTTTAAGATATTTCATTAAAATTTCATATTTATAAAATACATATTTTCAGTTCAAAATTTCCTTTACTAATTTTTACTTCCATTAGTTTTAGTTTAGTATTCGGTACTTCACTTTAATTTTGTGAATAGAAGTCTTAGTTATCGATATCACATCGATGATAGAACAATTCATAAAATAAATCGTGACTTAAACAAACAAACCGAAATTGTTAACCGGTATTTGTAGTAGACTGTATTGTGCGTCTGCGTCTGTGTGGTAGGAAGTATTGTACTGGCGGTAGGTAGTCTTGTGAGTCCGCACATACCACCACCCTACCTATTTCTACCGCGAAGCAGAAATGCATTTCGGCTTGAAGGGTGGGGCAGCCGTTATACTGTAATAACTGAGACCTTAGATCTTATGTCTCGAGGTTGGTAGCGGCATTTACGCGGTTTAGGTGTCTATGTGCTTCGGTAACCACTTTACACCAGGTGGGCCGTGTGCTCGTCCACAGACCTAAGCAATAAAAAAAACATTCCATACATACATATGACTAAAATGAATCCAGGATGACAAATTAAGGTACAGGCCACATATCCTTATGAAATATGCAACAAGAAGAATATTCATGTTCCATGAACACACGCAACGTTTTCCCTTGTTTATTAACTCCTGTTTAATTCCCTGCTCTATTAGTTACTCCGAAACATACAAAATTCATAAAGACCCTTAGTAGAGTGGATCTCATCCATAAGTGATCAAATACAGAGGCTCCTTCAAACTCAGAAGGTATATAAAATAATAAGGCTTTGAATTTGAGGAAAGCGGATAGTTTAGATTATTTACATAGGGTATATATAAATACTTTTTTCTAAATTATACGAATAATGAGTAAGTATGCTATGCACATTAATAATAAATTCCTAATCAGGGGATAAACATTCATTCCTTTAAGGCGGAATTAATATATAGCTTGTCTTGTTCGTGCGTCAGTGCCTATCGACATTTGCTCAGATTTACTGACCTATTTCATTTATGTGGCCTTCGGAATGTTCGTTCGACCGACCGATATTGCGATCATTAATTATGTTAGACCTCGATTCTCCAAATTCACTTCGCGAAATCACTTGGGGATGGTGTTACAGACTTTAGTTTATTGCTTACAAGTTGAAGTCTTGGTATGAGTTACAACAGATGGGTCGATATAGAACTGAAAAGTTATTCATAATCAAATAAAAAAATACATATTCGTTATGTTTTAATAGTGGAATATTTTTGGAACCATGTTACGATGCTTAACGATTACTGGATTTTATAGTAAAAAAATTTACATTCCAACATTGAAAAGGGTAATGTAATTAAATTTGTAGGAGATATGTACATTGTAGGACTTTTATGATAGCTCACGAAACATTCTAAATTTGGGAGTAACGGAGTGTTCATTATTAATATTTCTACATGCCAGCGATTTTTGTACGTGACATTATTCCAAGTTCCTTGAATTTCACTGGAAGTTGCCAAGTTACGGGCAACGAGGTTTCTATATGTACATATTATATCTATCAGTTTTAGATAATGCGGCTTGATTAATGTTATATTCTCGTCTTCTAAATGTAATAGGACGTGTTGTGAGTCTGCAGGTGTGTATAATTTTCCTGATTATTCCTTTCATCAAGTAAGTGTTATTGGGTTTGATAGAATATTTGCTTAATTTATTTTTTTATTTTTCGTCGCTGGTCTCTTAATAAAGTAATCGTGGTCGTCATATGTAAATGTAAACGACATTGTAGTCTGCGAGATCTGTGACTTATGCTAAATTTATTACCTTAAAACGAGTCCTCGTTCGTTTTATTTTAGAAGAATTCAAATCTAGATCCCAATTTCATCATCTATATTTTTGAATACTTATATGTATATACACTTTTGGTGTATTTCGATCATGATCTATGTATATAGTTTGTCATCGTGTATATGGGTAGAAAAAATCGGTTATCAATGCTGTTACCGTTATTTTTTATTTATTGCCAAGATAAGCAGACGAGCTAACGGCCCACCTGGTTTTAAGTGGTCTTCAGAGACCCCAGAGATCAACTACATCAATGTCGCGTCTATTTTGAGGCATGAGCTCTAAGTCTCAGTTTTACAGTATAACGCCTGCCCCAGCCTTTCAATCGAGATTTTCAATCGCATTTGTTCACGTCAGAAGCAGGCAGGGTGGTGTTACCTACCCGTACAGACTCACAAGATGACCTACTACCAGATAAATCAATGTGACCCGAGCTCATTAGTCTTCGGTGGCAACATGAAGCCCAAACTAGTAGGTAAATATGCTAATATAGTATCGCTATAATATAACAAATATCCAACCAGCACACCAACATAAAGTTACTTCGGAAACCTTTCGTAACTTGTGATCTCGTTTGAACATTACGCGCTCTCAAAACTTCAACATTTGCGAGAATTACGAACTGGTACAGTGTAGGATTGTTTCTAACTGAAACAATTTCAATTATGAAGGCAAACCACTTCGCATTGCTCAGTATCTAGCTTCTAAAATCATAATTAATTACGTTATTGTTAGATAGTTTTAATTAATTTAATCGTTGATAGTCTAAGAGGCTATTCCAGTTACGTGTGGCCTATTAAGTGAGCTTACGGAGCTCAACCTGGGAGGACTTGCTAACACTAGCCCTAGCAAGAGCACAGTGCTTGACGAATCTACCACAACATGGTAGGCAGCGGCTTGGCTCTGCCCCTGGCATTGCTGACGTCCATGAGCAACGGTGACTACTTACCATCAGGTGGGCCGTATGCTCGTCTGCCTACAGAGGCAATAAAAAAAACAGCATCAGAATGGCGACCCATTGAGAAGATCCGGCAAGAAACTCAGTGGCGTTCATGAGCTAGGTTGCACGTCTAAGTCTTCGTAGTTTGTGTTTTCATTAATGAGTATTTTAATTTATTGCCTACATTAAAATATCACTAGATTGATTGAATTCCATCTTATGGTTTTTATGCTGAACGCATTACTTTTCATGTACGTTTTTTGTCATCTTCAATTAATTCTCCCAGATAGCAGGTTCTTATGAATTTAACATTTAATACCACAAGTACATAACATTGAACGGCCGTCTGGTGTAGTGGTAAGTGACAGGGTTACTACACAAGGGGGTCGCGAGTTCGAATCCCGCCAAGGGAAGATATTTGTATGATAAATATAAATGTCTTTTCCAGGGTTATGGATGTATATTAAATATATGTATGTGTATAATAAAAATCTTACATTTATATCCGTTATCTGGTACTTGTAACACAAGTTCTTTACGAACTTATCACGGGACCAGTTAACGTGGCGTGATTGTTAGTAAATATTTATTTATTTATAATATACATTATTTCAAACTTTTTAGTAAAAGTATATATATAGTAGAATGATGTGTAGAATAGCTTATCGGTGCTTTTGTAATATTTTCATACGAGTAGTCCTCTTTGTTATCTAGCCGCTCAATATGTGTACTTTTCAAACATAACATAGACACAAGCATGTTTCGTTTGTTCCGTCAAACCCTTTTGTATAACTAACAATGCGGGAATCCACAGGCTTTTACGTAGAATGATCCTTTTGTTATGTCTTAAGTTCAGAGAGTTTATAATATACCCGGGCCTAAGTAAGCCGGGAGCGAGCCTCCGTATAAATCTTTTCGGTCTTTGAAGTAGCTTTTGAACTTGGACGGTTTTATTAGTAAAAGTTTGCAGATCGTAAATGGAGATATACCTACCCTATTATGTATTTAAAATGATGAGTAAACGAGTAAAATAGCTTGGAGTCTGTTAATCGTTAGAAAATTCAAAATTAAATTGAACTATTAGATAAAAAAGTCTGTGCATATAATCCAGGTCTAAGATGATTTTTTTTTTTTTTTTTAATAAATATATAAATATTTACTAACAATCATGCCACGTTAACTAGTCCCGTGATAAGTTCGTAAAAAACTTGTGTTACAGGTACCAGATAACGGATATAAATGTAAGATTTTTATTATACACATACATATATTTAATAGACATCCATAACCCTGGAAAATACATTTATATTTATCATACAAATATCTTCCCTTGGCGGGATTCGAACCCGCAACCCCCTTGTGTAGTAACCATGTCACTTACCACTACACCAGACGGCCGTTTAATTGAAATCGATATAAGTTTTATCCCTTATCAGTGAATCGTAGCTTTGAGGCACGTTACGTGAAAATATATACGTTTCCAATTATTCTTAAACTCCATTTTTGTGCTTATTGACTTTTGAAGTTTTTCAAATTCTTCGTAAATCCTATTTTTTTTATTGATTAGATGGGTGGACGAGCTTACAGCCCACCTGGTGTTAAGTGGTTACTGGAGCCCATAGACATCTACAACCGTAAATGCGCCACCCACCTTGAGATATAAGTTCTAAGGTCCTCAGTATGGTTACAACGGTTGCCCCGCCCTTCAAACCGAAACGCATTGCTGCTTCACGGCAGAAATAGGCAGGGTGGTGGTACCTACCCGCGCGGACTCACAAGAGGTCCTACCACCTAAAATAGAATATACAAAAAGGACCGCGAAGGGTTTCGAAGTTTTAAATAATAGTGATATTGCGTCTTGTCTTGATGTCGTATTTCGTCAGATATCAAATGATTAGTACTGTAAAAAAGAAACAGTCAAAAAAACATAGCACAGCCATCCATGCGAAAAGTAAATACAGCTTCCATACGTATAGTATTCGTCGTTCTATTTAATCCTTTTCACATACAAAGTTTTTTGTTTGTCGTTTTGTTCTGAACCGGGCGCATGGTCCGGAATAACTAAATTGAATTTCCCTTTTTCCAGAATGACTCGTTTTTGTTTTTGAATAAGTAACGTACGAATTCATTTTTGTGAATTTAATTTCGTGAGGATAAACAACCTTGTCATTATTGCTTGCATGTAAACAATGTTATTAGTGGTAAGTCGTTTGAGATCGTACGTACCAGCGCCGAGTAGTAGTAGTAGTGTCAAACAATAATGTAGAGGGGGGGGGGATAATGAATTTCGCTTAGCCTTTATCACTATGCGAATAAGACTTCGAGTAAGATTCCGTTCATTCAGGACATACATACACAAAGAAAACTCATCTGTCAGTTGATGATTCGTTATTATGTATACTTTAATATTATAAATGTGAAAGTTTGTTTGTTTGTTAGATTCCGTTTTTTTCTTTGTTTCTTTGTGTGCTTGTTTGTACTTCTTTCACGTCAAAACAAGGCAACGGACTCGGACGATTTTTTTAAAGTGATAGTTTAAAATCAGGACATTGACATAGTAGGTTACTTTTTATCCCAAAAAAAAAATCATTCCCACGGAAAACTACACTGGTAAAATTTTCCTTGACACGTGGGCGAAGACACGGGTAACGGCTAGTTATGTTATAATTTTGATTATAAGTTATAATTTCGATTAGTAGTAATTTTGATTATAATAATTTATAACGCATTTCCTTTTTATATTTTATGAAGTCATCTATACCGGTTTTAGCAAAATCGTCACGTTTCTACCCTTAGATATTTGAGTTCGTGACGATATTTTATCACCGCAGGAGATGATGAGAATTTTATTGGAACCTTATTTCTGGGATTGCGGGTGTGACATGAATGACTATTTGCCCTAAAGCGGATAATGTCACAGTTTGCGAGTACAGAGAACTCAATGTATTAAATCCCTAAATTGTAAAATAAGCAGATATTTCTAAAAAAATATCATAAAAGTTTTCATCCAACATATGCTATTCTTTTTTTTTATTGCGTAGATGGGTGGACGAGCTCACAGTCCACCTGAAGTTGAGTGGTTACTTGAGCCCATAGACATCTACAACGTAAATGCGCCACCCAACTTGAGATAAAATCTAAGGTCTCAAGTATAGTTACAACGGCTGCTTCACCCTTCAAGCCGAAACGCATTACTGCTTCACGGCAGAAATAGGCGGGGTGGTGGTACCTACCCGTGCGGACTCACAAGAGGTCCTACCACCAGTAATTACGCAAATTATAATTTTGCGGGTTCGATTTTTATTACACGATGTTATTCCTTCACCATGGAAGTAAATCGTGAACATTTGTTGAGTACGCATTTCATTAGAAAAATTAGTACCCGCCTGAGATTGGAACACCGGTGCATCGCTCAACACGAATGCACCGGACGTCTTATCCTTTAGGCCACGATGACGATTCATCATCATGGTCCTGGTCATGTGGAATCCTAACTTATTAAAGCCTTGATAGCTGTTTTCCATCGTGCGCGAACTGAGGCTTGATACACGAACTCGTTAAGTGGAGTTTTGGTAAGGATTTTCACTTGATCAGTCCAGCGTATGGGGCTTCGTCCACAAGGTCTTTTTCCGTTGACCCTACTCTGAAAAACAAGTTTCTTGATAGACTCTGCTGGCCGTCGCGATACGTGTCCAAAATATCGGAGAGCCCTGGATTGCACTTTGAGAGATGTTAAGTTCCTTTAGGATCGAGGCGTTGGTGCAATGCTCAGTTCAAGATATACGGAGCATGCTTATCCAGCACACATCTAGGGCATCGATCCTTTTGCTTTCTCTTTATTTGATTATACTTAAACTTGACATTATCCAACCATGGCAATTATTTTAAAGTTCGACTTATAACAATATAGTATAATAGCGTATCAAAAATATCAATATCTATTATTTACTTTACTTAGGCCACACATTGATGTATACCTTCAATATTTCAAATCCGAAATAAAAGTAAACATTAGGTATCTTCAATTGAATTCTAAAAGCGAATTTTCGAGGCGGAAAAAATATCCAATTTACTGTAAGCAAAATTCGCTTCAGAAACAAACAAAAAAAAAAAAAACTTCAGAATACATACTTAGAAAATGAAAGAACATTATTGATTGATAAGATATTTTTAATTCTCATTGGGAACAATGTAGCAGATCAAAGAACTTGAAATATTAATGTTCTTTCGAAATGATACGACGTTTGTGAATGATTTCACCTTAGAAATTTTTCGTAACTCTTAGTTTTATTACCAGGATTGTTAAAATATATTGAATTTACTGGTGGTAGGACCTCTTGTTAGTCCGCACGGGTAGGTACCACCAACTCGCCTATTTCTGCCGTGAAAGAGTAATGCGTTTCGGTTTGAAGGGTAGGACAGCCGTTGTAACTATACTGAGATCTTAGAACTTATATCTCAAGGTGGGTGGCGCATTTACGTTGCAGATGTCTATGGGTTCCAGTAACTACTTAGCACCAGGTGGGCTGTGAGCTCGTCCACCAATTTAAGCAATAATAAAAAAAAGAATGCCATTTTTTAGTGCTAAGGCAAACAAAACTTAACCTAGTCGAATGGGGATAATGTCGGTCAGTGATTTTAATAATGACAGAGGCTTAATTCCTGCATAAAGAAAATGACACACAATCATAAAAGAAACTACTGCAGTCGAGTATTACGTTAAATTTATTAAGCTATAATTAATTGTTCACCTGAGATCTGATCTCAAGAGCAAAAGGTCGAAAGAGTACGTCTCTAAAATAATAAGATTATCTTTCGTTGTATAATAGAAAGCTATTTTGTGATTCTTTCTTCAGACAATGATTGAAATGGAACAAAGATTTACTTTTCATTTAAAAAGAAAACTTAAAATAAACTTGTTCATGAGTAATTTGAATTTCGTTTTCTCGGGGCAGTATTAATAATATTAAATAATAACAAAATTAATTTACATCTACAAACTCAATCTAATTATGGTAACTAGAGATCCCGTAGTAGTTGAAATTCGACTATAATTAATTGTAAGTTTGTACACTATTATGATTGTATTTTATACTTCTATAATCACAAATTTCACCAAGGCTACACTATAAAAAAATATTAATAAAGACAAACAATATTTAATCTATTCTCAATTTGACCACAAACGTCAAGAACAAAAGTTTGACAATAAATAATATTCATGCGTGTGTGCGTCAAATACATGGTATGTAGTGTGTGTAATGTTTTATTTATTGATTTAATGTATCTTTTATGCATTATTTTAAAAAAATATTAGCATTGTGCATATGGGCGCAAACGCCACTATTGGCAATAATTAACATAATAATATATAGTTTAGTTTATTCTATGTTAATATGTATTTAATTATTATTAGCAACAAAACTTATTCTACCATATTTAATAATTAGCAGACACTGTTTTGATGTGAAAATGTTCAGAATATGTTTAATGTTTATATTATTGTTTAAAAACACAAATGACTGTATAAATGATTAAATATGAATAAAGCATAAATATTAATAATAATTTATATTATAATTAATAGTACTAATAATTTAATTAAGTATTGTAATTGTTATGCAATGATGATGTTGGCGCCATCTATTATTAGGCTGGATAATAACAATGTTAGTTAATATTACTTAAAAGTAATTCATGTAAATTAAATTAAATGTCAGTCATGTAAAAATCACTAAAATATGTATTGTGAATATTAAGCTATATTTTGTGAATTGTTTCGCAGTAATTACATTTGTTTGTATAAAAGAAATTGTAGTTGCTATAACTATCACAAAATGGCTAATTGTGTAAGAACCAAGATATGGCTTTATGTTGTAAACAAGTAATGTTAAAGTTTTATAGAATTGTATTGTATTTTCATTGTAAAAGAACTTATGTGGTTTTCAAACCCTGGCTTAACGCCGACATGCACTTCTTCTCTATATTCTCTATAAGTGTGGAAAATTTCATATTCCTGCGTCCGCGCAATTTACGTAAAAAGGGATACAAAGTTTTTGCTTCACNCCAAGATATGGCTTTATGTTGTAAACAAGTAATGTTAAAGTTTTATAGAATTGTATTGTATTTTCATTGTAAAAGAACTTATGTGGTTTTCAAACCCTGGCTTAACGCCGACATGCACTTCTTCTCTATATTCTCTATAAGTGTGGAAAATTTCATATTCCTGCGTCCGCGCAATTTACGTAAAAAGGGATACAAAGTTTTTGCTTCACGTATCGTCATGTATCACGTATATTATCATGGTTCCAAGCCGGTTTCGACCACGGCGACCAAATTTTTCAGTTTAATAACTTAAAAGCTAATGTCCGCGCCTCTCATGCGCTCTAATATGGCTATTGTAGCCTATCTTGTTCTTAAACGTGCGCAAACAGAAGCTACACGTAAGAACACCACCCACGAAGTTGTAAAAAATGGTGGAAAGCGGTCTTCCACGTATTATAATTATGATAATAAGACATGATGCGACTTTTGGCGTCACTTTCAAACAACATTATGCAATTAAAAGATCTCGATTTTTTTTTAAATTTTCGTCTTAACGTAACAATTGAAATATTTTGCTAATGGATTGCCTATTGGGCCGTGAATGTTGTTATATTCTCTCATTTAAGTAGCAAATAATTGTGACCGTTTTTTGTCTTAAGCCGCTTTCAGACTACGCTATAATATAATAAGCTTATAGTATATAGCTCATAGCACATCAATATCGCACACCATACATTGTTATGGACACGTTCGCACTGTACTGTATTATATATTATTGGCTAAGTGTAGGTTGCTATACTATATGGCTCTATAGTATAGCGTAGTCGGAGCTTTATGTCTGTACCGTTTTTATTTGGTGATTGAAACTTCAATCTGGATCGTAGGTACATTACATACTTCTCTTGGTGGACAACTGGGTGTTACTTTGAGGTGTTCCTAGGCAGCGGTAATAGCTTAAATCCGTTGGCTATGTACTCATCGATCCATTTTAGGTAAAAAACAACCGAAATGAAACAAAATGGAGTATCGTACCTATTTATATATGTAATCCCCAATGCACGGAACGTATTCAACAGTATTAATGGTTTATTAAGAAAATGTACCATCGTATCTAATGCAATTATTGGAGGCAGTGTCGTGGCTATAGTGAATTACCCAAGAAATCCAATAACCCCAAATTATAACATTCTTTACCCAGATATTTGTGTAGGAATTTGAGTAAAAGGTTGTTTATTTTATCATTTTTGTTATAGCTGGAGAACGTACAGTTATTGGACAAGTACAATTTGCGTAATCCTTCAAAAGGAACATTGTACTTTGCTACAACCCACCTTATATTCGTCGACCACGAGATGAGGAAGGAGACATGGGTGAGTTGCATCGAATTATTTTGACGCTTTTTTTTTATTGCCCTTGTAAGTAAACGAGCACACGGCCCACTTGATGGTGAATGGTTACCGTTGCCCATGGACTTCAGCAATGCCAGGAGCAGAGCCAAGCCGCTGTCTACCTGCTTCAGTATTATTTACCTTAATTTAGTTCTAAAGTATTTTTACGCCGGTAAGAGTAACGCCATTTATCGCCGAATAGTCGAACGAATATTGAAGGATCTAGTAGTATCTAGAAAGCTCGAGAAGTACAACGCCATCTCTTGTCAGATAGCGGAAACACACAACACTAGACTTTTGTGGAATCTTCTCAACGATTCTAGTGATTTCGTCTCTACTATAAAAGCGTTGTAGAGATGGCACGCAGTTAGTTAGTAATCGGAACTACTCGAAGCGAAACAGGGAACGGATCACCTGAAGCGAAGCGGAAGAAGCGAATTGATAATTTTAAAGTGTTAAGTGTTCTAAGTGCAAAAAAAGTTTTAAGTTGTATTTTGGTGGAACATTTATTTATCCCGAACCCCAGCGTGTAACAGTAGATTCAGTTATATTAATCCGTGTCGCATTAGCCAAAATATTTGTGACATAAGTATTAATTCCAAGTAAACACTTCACGGTTCATGATTTTATGTGAAGATGATATTAGATGGCTAATATATTCATCAAGCCTGCAATGAGTTCACGACGCGTGAAATTTTTGTTGATGTTATTGATCTTCTCCTTGCGTTGATAATCCTCAATGCTGAAGGCCGCGGCCTCCTTTAATTACTTTTTTCTGGATTATCCTGTGTCGGCTCTGCCTATCTTCGGCATTATTGATTATTGATCTAAACATGTCTTTATATTACTCGTAAATGTCACTTTTAATCAATCCAAAGGTTATTGACCTCAGAGCATTTCAAGGTATTCACGTTAAGCATATCAGTGAGTTAGAAAAACAATTCTAGATTCTCCTGATGCACATTTCGACAGTGGAACGTTTACCGATCACGACGGCTGGCTCTCCGCTCCTAGTTCGCACTAAGACATTTCAGTCGGTATTCTTTGTAATACCGCGGGAGAGAGATTGCCACGAGATGCATCAGACATTGCTCAGGCTAAGTCAACCTGGTGAGTACACAGCAAACTATTTTTGTAGTTCCTCGACTTGCAAAGATGTTTTTTTTTATTGCCCTTGTAGGCAGACGAGCATACGGCCCACCTGATGGTGAGTGCTTACTGTCGCCCTATGGACTTCAGTAATGCTAGGAGCCGAGCCGAGCCCCTGCCTACCGTTAAGTACTCTCCACAAGCCTCATTTGAAGAAGGACATGTCATAGCGTTCGGGAAACACCGTGGAGCGAAGCCCATTCCA
Source organism: Bombyx mandarina (assembly GCF_003987935.1). The sequence continues at coordinate 6,134,918 of NW_021011476.1, read as the reverse complement.
AAGCCGGGTGGGTAAAAAAGATCTCTGGAAACGCACTGTGAATGTGAACCCAGTGGCTCCAGGTAGTATGGATGAACTCTACTCTGGTGGCGGACGGTACGATGTAGACACTCTTAAGATTATTTTAATTCTTTAAAAACCAGTATTTTTCATCTCCGAAACTTGATAGTTCTATAGTGGACCAAGAAATAGAAATTGCTTCTAAAGATTTCGTATGGAACGTCTATTTCAGTAATTGGTTGCTGTTAATAATATCGATATAAATTTCTCACCATATGCTCTTTATATTGACGTAAATAAGTAGCTTGTCACGATCCCTGCGGATGGATGGCCGTGATTAGCTATCGAGTAACCCATTTAACGCAATCCATTAAGGTTGATGTTTCCGTCAACTGTGCCAATCGACACCCCTTTGTCGACGCTTTGGAATTATGTCACGTAGACCTCGAGGCTTTGTAATATCACTGTAATTGTTAGAGGCTTTACGTAATACGAAATCTACCAATAGAAATGAGAACTGATTACTGAATAGACAGTCGAAAAAAATAATTAATTAATGAGTTCTGTAAGTTCTGATGATGTTGAAATAGGTTTTTTCCTGACAGGCACATTACTTAACTCTTGGGAACTCTTTTAAAATCTCATTTGAAAAAGGATATATCGTACCGATTAGGATCACCGTTCGGTGGAGTTTATTACATAGTTGGATAGTACGGATAAATTGTGCCTTAAAAACGCACCACCATATATAATGGTTCCATGTACATATAAGTCAACGGGATCATCTCAAACAATTCCTTATCTATAATTCAAATCTGTTAATATAAATGAAAATAGTTTTAATAGAGATATAAAACTAATACTTTTTTGCTAACCATACAATATGAAATAATTCTCACTATAGGCTATAGGTACTTTTAACGGACGGTTAGCGTGGTATGGACATGTGATGCGTAGAGAGAAGATGCATGTGACTAGGAGATGTATGGAAATGGTAGTGCAAGGTAGAGGGGGAAGAGGTCGACCGAAGAAGACATGGATGGAGTGTGTGAATGAGGATATGAGAGAGAGAGAGGAGTGAGTGTTGAGATGACGGCTGATAGAAGAGAATGGAAGAGAAAAATTAGTTGTGCCGACCCCACCTAGTGGGATAAGGTGGAGAAAAAGAAGAAGAACAAGAGGTTATAGGTACTTTTTAACGCCATATTGGGGCTTACAATATATCTCAATGCAATACGGCAATCGTATTTATAGTATAGCTGTTCTTCTGTTTAAACTGTACCTATTTACTTCCAATTTTTCAGATGCAATTAATGTAATTATTATTTTTAGTACACATAGATGAATTATATTGCTTCCATTATAAATCAACACCGGACGACCTACCAAAATCGGCCGGTTGGAATTTCTTCGACATACAAACCGAATACCAAAGAATGAACGTTCCTAATGATCAATGGGTTTTGTGCACGGCGAATAAAGATTATGAGGTGAGATTTTAAATTTTTATTTTATATTTATTAATTTATCTACGATTTAGTTTCGGATAAACAAATGGGAGGATTTTCTTTTACTAGATACGAGTATAATCAAAGGCGTTTCGAAATAGTTTACGCTTAATCGATTTACAGCTTATTGGTAGAAGTATGCTGTTATAATAGTCAGATAACGCTGCCGATTATACTCCGGTGAATCCCTTAGTCGCTTTTACGACACCCACGGATGTGGTGCTTGCTATTCAATTATACCCATACAATAGGCTACGAGAGCCCTATTGTCGAAACGTCTAATATGCTAAGATTATTTAAAGGAATCTCATGCCCATTGAGGTTCTCGCCAGATCTTCTTAGGTCGCGATGCCGATCCGGTGGTAGATACTGCGCAGCACTGCTCTGGTTAGGGCTGGTGTTAATTTGCTCAGGTTGAGCCCGTGAGCTCACCCTTCCCATCCAGGCTTAGCTGGAATAGCCCCTTACTACCGGCTTACCTTACTTACCGGCTACCAGCGAATAGGTAGGCGAAAAAAAAGGAATCTTATACCAAAGATGGTTCAGTTAGATATGTATATTTCCGTAATACATAACATTTTTGTTTTGTTTGTTTTAAACTACTTTTTTAATAAATAACTAATCAAAATAATTATAACAATTTTATAAATCGAAATACTAGACATGCGGTATTATGCTTCTAATTGCAATGTCTATTTGTAGTTATGCGACACATATCCAAGTGAAGTGTATGTGCCCGCACGTGCGTCGACGGCGGTGCTCCTCGGCAGCGCAAGCTTCAGGTCCCGAGGTCGGCTACCAGTACTCGCCTACTTACATCATAATAAAGCAGCCATTGCTCGTTGCAGTCAACCGTTAAGCGGTTTTTCTGCCAGGTAAATGTCTTGCCGTCACCGAGAAGTTTTTTAGTGTACACTTACTTCCATGCTATTCGCTGGCTTACGTTTCAGGGATGTCGACACGATATTGCGCAACCACAACTAAAATTGTAAATATTTTTGCTTTTAAAAACACAAAAAAAAACAGCATTTGTTGTTTAATATCAGTATCGAAGCTAAGAGAATTATTAGATATAAATATGGCATTAATTTGCTTAAAGCTAAATTTAAGTGTTTCCTGTCTAATGTGGCAAACACCGAATTATCTTGAAATGAATGTAATAAAAGATTTACATCACTATTTAATTTTGCGAGGGAGTAGATACGATGAACGCCGAAAACGCGCACTGGCTTTTTGCCTGTGAACACATGTATATTACTTATATAAATATATAGTGAGGGGTAGATCTCAGGGGTATTTAAAACTATGGGTTAGTCACCAGTATCGAGTTTCGAATTCTAATCTTTCTTTAACACAAACAATTTTCAATTTTAAACGATAATTACATTCAGACGCGGGCGCACGCTATTCACACTCACAACGGAAGCGCCCGGAACATAGATTATACATTGTTAAAAAGATGGGCATAGATACTAACTATGTATAGCGAGCGGGCATACGGCCGCGAGAGTGACGTACCGGCCGGTTTGCTATAAGTACTTTTATTTACATACAAAAAGTACTTACATACTGCTGTAAGTACTTTTTATACAGCCAATAGCTAATTTTTTACGTTTAGTCGTAAACTAAGACTCATTTCTGCTACTCGTGAAATAAATAAAAACAGTAATTTATGTTCATCCTCGAATAACGTTAAACTAGTCAAACTTTTCCCCACAGAGTGTGTTTAAGCCCTTAAAAGCGTAATACGATCACTAATATAGATTTTTAACTGGAGATTCGAAGATGTACTCCCAGCCCCTCCGGGCTTAACGAGAAACGCGGTTGCGGAGAATATTGAAGAATAGGTTTCTTGAATAGCGCTCAAAAGAGACGATTTGAGTTTATATGGAAAAAAATTATCGAATATGACGTTTCGTATATTATTCTGAAATTATCCGTTTTTATTTTATTTTATAATTCTAGTATAATTTTGGTTATGCCGGCATGTTTATTTTTGAAATAATGATTATGCTCGATGATTTATAACAGTGAGAAAAGGTAAATATCGTAATTTTAAAAGAATCCTAAGTCTTATTGCGACAAAAATAAAGTGCAAAATCAAACAGACATTGTCGCATCGGTTACATAGTGTATGAATATTTACTTTAGTTACGTAATCCAGGGTAGCGTTCAGAGCGTATTGTCCGCACAAGCTTAGTATTCTACTATATGTTTGTGCGGACAATGCGCTCGCTAATAGTATCTCAGTTAAGTTTGCGCGGACAATGCGATCGTCGGAATCCGTTGTGAACGGTTGGCCAACTTGTTTGTACTTTGTTACGTGACGTCACGATCCATACCGTTTCCAAGACACAGTGCTATTCGTTTCAGATGTATGGAAGACGAACAGATGCTAGATTTAATTAGGAGAGCTAATCCAAATTGCGGGTACATGTACGTCGTGGACACGCGACCAAGGGTGAGTTTTTCTTATTAGATGGTACCACTACAGGTAGAGGAGGAGATGATTGTCCTATGTTAAGACGTGAATTCGGCTACCTTAATACATGAGGGCGAAGTCTTAGCTGTGTATAACCTGTGTCCCGTTCATTGAATTGGTAACTTCTTTGCTACTGAAATAGGCAGGAACCTCATGAGGACTTACGACATGGGTCTACAACAAACACTATAGGTCTGTGTGTCTGCGTCGTTGTTTTGTTAGCTTAAGACCAGGCATGAGTTTTCTCTCCTCGATCTTTTTATTAAGGCGCCGGAATATCTAGTAGACTCTGGGAAACACGAAACCGATGCAATAACAAACAAAAGAAGGGAAAGCTAGGCAATTCAGGTGCTTAGTAACAGAAATCGACATAAGTACTTCAATGCGCCGCGTAGGGCATCGGTGACCTACACGGCAGTCAACGTTTTAAGAGTTTTTGTGCCCGCCACCTACATAGACCCAACTCGTAGAACAGACGCCTAACCAATTTGGCCTAAGACGTATTTATTTAGGCTTTGCTTTACGAACATGCTGTGAAGTGCAGTGCGGGGGTCGTGTAATTTGAAGTGATTTTTACTGGTGTTAGGACCTCTTGTGGGTCCGCACGCTTAGGTACCACCACCCCACCTATTTCTGCCGTGAAGCAGTAATGTGTTTCGGTTTGAAAGGTAACGAAGCCGTTGTACTGTTAAAACTGGCGGCATTTACATTGTAGATGTCTATGGGCTCCGGTTACCACTTAACACCAGGTGGACCATGAACTCGTCCACCCATCTAAGCTATAAAAAGATTGGATGGTTTCGCCTTTCCGCCCGGGGTTGGAACTCTAAAGATATTTTATATTCAATATATGATGTCTTTGTTGTTGTCTCACGTCTGGTAGCTCAGTGGCGATAGCGCGGGAGAAAAATAGGTTCCGGAACAAACTTTTTGCGTAAAATCCCACAGATAAATGCAATGGTGAATCGCGCCGCAGGCAAGGGCTACGAGAACGAAGCCTTCTACGAGAACATAAAGTTTCAGTTCAGCGGCATCGGAAACATTCACGTCATGAGGAAAAGCTTGCAGAAATTAGTCGAGAGTGAGTTTAAAATCGTACGAATGCCCGACTTTTTTTTTTCCTACCTAAGCTGATAGCCTTGAGAGGCTATTTCAGCGTAACCTTAACTAGTAGGTGAGCTCACGGGGCTCAAACCTGATGACGTTGCTAACACGAACCCTAGCAAGAGCCGTGCTTCGCAGAATCTAGCACCGGATCGGACACGCGACCCACTGAGAAGATCTGGCGAGAAACTCAGTGGGCTGTGTCTGAGGGACGCCCGACAGTAGATTCGCACTGCGTACATTGTTCGCAGGAGTCTGGGGTGATATACACAGTCGGTATTAAATTAATATCTCTACTAGTGTTTTATATATAAGCAATTATGTTTGTATTTATTTGTTTATACTAGTGATTATATTATAATCGCACGAGTACTTTTAGCGACAGTCACAGCGGAGCGCGATCGTGTTTTACTAGTAACAAAAAATAAAACTTTAAGGGATGTCTGTCTGTAAATTAAATACGAAAAAAAATGCGAAGTGTCGCTTACCCCTAAATCACCCAGGATCTGAAAACACCTATTTTGACGTTTTCGTAAATGCCTTCGCACAAAAACTGTACGTATTGTGTACAGTATATAATTAAGGATGGATCTTAAAAAACTAGTTCATATATGTTACTACAATAGGTAAAATCGAATTTACATTAAATTTATTTATTCCTGGAATAAAATTGCTAGGAAAATATGCTTTATTCCAATGAAATTGCAATTTCTATTCTGTTTCTCGCACATCGGGCACATTCCATTAATAAATTAAAAACCACCCATATGGTGGATAAACAGCTACTGGATTCAATCCCAGAGCCTTGTACTTGGATCAGACATCACCATCTCTCCCGGTTAGATATAGACAGGACGTACTTAACTACTTACCCGTACGGGCTTAAAGAATACTGGTGACAGTGCAATTTCCAACTGATACTCCTAAAATGATATTTGCTTGTGTTGTATACAGCCTGCGAACAGAATACACCCACGATGTCATCGTTTTTAAGCGGCTTAGAATCGTCGGGGTGGCTGAAACATATCAAGTAAGTGGCACACTCACTGACTTTGTTCTTTTTTTTTCTACCTATGCTGATAGCCTTGAGAGGCTATTTCAGCCTCACCCTAACGTGTGTAGGTGAGCTCACGGGGCTCTAACCGGAGTGTTGCTAACACTGATTCTAGCAAGAGCAGTGCTTCGCAGAATCTACCACCGGATCGGAAACGCGACCCACTGAGAAGATCCGGCGAGAAACTCGGTGGGCTTGTGTCTGTGGGTTAATTCGTTCGACGAGCCCTTCGTCGCAAGCGACGGGTTCGACGAGGACGGTGACCGGTGCTTGTGGTGCCTAAAATCACCGTTAATGGATCAGGAGGATCCGTAATGACATGGGCTTTGTTCATAATTGCCGCTAAGGTGTATAATATGGTCAGTTTAATGGAACACGGAAACGACTTCGACATGCGTTGCGTTCCATTTGCCAATTTTCTTTTCAGGTATAAAATAATATTTATGTTTTTATTTAATTTCGTCTTTACTGTTACTGTTCAATCGACATGACGTCACCACCGATTAGAAATGCAGTTTTAGTAATGAGAACAGTCAGCATTAGGTTAAGGCTTGTTCTTTGCCAAAATAATACGCAACGTCATATCGTCTTCTCGCATTAAAACTGTTTAATTAATCTCAGAACTTACTAATTTTACAGGAGAGTGTTTTAAAGGCTTAATATGTGATATTTTAATATTAATCATCTTTGCAACATTTACTTTTTTATTTTTTACTAGTTACATTATCTGTCTATTAAAGTAAGATAAAATTATGTATTAATTTTGTTAATAGAAAACATAGGTAAACTAAAAAAAAAAGACTAAAACTAAACTACGCTCTTTTAACAGTATTTATGAGAAAAATACTGGTGATACCAAATGATTTCGCATATTAACTCAATTTAGAATATTTTAGGAAATTATACACTTTTAATGCGAAAAGACGATATATAGCTCATAATTGTTGTTTTTTAATACGCTTTTATTAGTTCCAGGCGTATGTATGTTAGTATGTAACGGAATCTGTGAACATGATTTTGACCCCCTTCAAAACTTCGGATTAACTCGAAATTTTGTATACTTATTAAAGACCAATGACAATTCAATATTTAAAAAATATTGAAAAAATTGAAATTCAACTAAGAAATGAAAAATAAATAATAGTTTAAAAAAACAAACAAAAAAAACGCTTTTATAGAAAATCCAACTAAAAAATAGAAAATAAATTTTAATAAATTTGAATTATAAATAGTGTAAGAAAAAATGATTTTTGTAGGGCCCCAGTTTGTTATGTAAACAAAATTGTTCGTAGTCATAACATGCGGCTGTGCCCGCAAGCTCCGTTGCTTTTTAGTTTTTACTTTTTAAGTTCAGTCGCGAATAAACGCTCCGATTAACCAGTTGTGTTATTTAATTATCTCACTTCCGACAACGCCCTGAACCATTATTGACCACTACTAAAATAACTCCTAAAGATTTTATTGTAAAAAAAGCGTTGTAGTATTTTTTTAGTGTTTTTTAAACTGTTATTTATTTTTTAACCTTAAATGACGTCACACAATGAAGGACTGCTTACCTGAGTTTTTGTTACATGTGTAGGTACTGCTTTTTTTTTTAAATAATTAGCTATGTGATTCCCTATTAACGTCTTTTTCTAGATCGATACTGGACACGTCGTGGTGGATAGCCTGTGCGATTGAGAGCGGGGTCAGTGTGTGTGTGCACTGCAGTGATGGTTGGGATAGAACCGCCCAGGTCTGTTCCCTGGCCGCCCTCGTCTTGGAACCACACTATCGCACCATTAACGGATATCAGGTGACGAGAAATGCTGTTTTTAATACGCTTTTATTAGCTTCAGACGTCTGTATGTTGACCCCCGTCAAAACGTCGGATTAACTCGAAATTTGGTATACTTATTAAGGACCGATGACATAACATAGGTTTTTTTTTACATTCACGATGCACTGTTCTTTACGCTGTCTACCATCGAATGCTATCTGCGTCACTGAGAGTGGAGTGGAGTGAATTAAATTAATGTTGTGTTTTAATTGTGATATAAATATTACAGGCCCTGATCGAGAAGGACTGGTTGTCGTTCGGGCACAAGTTCACGGCTCGGTGCGGGCACATCGCGTGCGACGGCCGCGAGAGGTCGCCCGTGTTCACGCAGCTGCTCGACTGCACGTGGCAACTGCTGCGACAGCGCCCCGAGGTACGGGAGCGCCGCGCTCGCACCGCTTAAGCCCTCATTCGCACGGGCGTTTTAAAAACGTTGCGTTAAAACTCGGCGTTGGCGCTTTTAGAACGTTCTCGATCTGACTCGTTCTATTAGCGCTCAAAATGCAACACTGCGCGATAAAAAAAAGTCGCGTTTTCAAAGCGCTGACGTATGAACATATACTAGGAAATGCATCTGTTCTATTTGAACGCTTTTTTAACGCGCGCTAAATAAAACTCCCGTGCGAATAAGGTCTAAGGCTTCGTCAAACAGAACGCGTACTTAGCACGCGTCAGAATGCTAAACTGTCGGCGCGCTATGACGCCGAGGTGTGTTGTACTACTTCGGTAATAAACTGTCAAACAGAGCGCCAGGGCTAACAGTACGCATTACGCAACGCTCTGTCGCGGCGTTAGGATGCCTTGACGTCAGGCGTTGTCATTTTTTACAAATTTTATTTTTGCGTCCCAGTAAATGTGTATTAAAATACTGGATGATGCCCGAAAAATTAATAGAATTAGTTATAAAATACCCATGCTTATACAATGCCACATCTGAATCACTCGACATCATAATACTTTTAAAATTTCACACTGCTATCGAAAGGCAAGGCACAATGATTTGGTGAATGTTACGTTGCTTCAAGGAGCGTTTGGCTCATTTAGTCAATTTCTGTGAAATGAAAAGAGCGCGTCATTAAAACGCAACGCTAAGTGCGCGTTCTGTTTGACGAAGCCTTTAAGCCCTCATTCGCATGGGCGTTTTAAAAACGTTGCGTTAAAACTCGGCGTTAGCGCTTTTATAACGTTCTCGATGTGACGTAATCTGTAACGCCCAACGTTTAGCGCTCAAAATGCAACACTGCGCGATAAAAAAGTGTCGCGTTTTAAAAGCGCTGACGTATGAACATATACTAGGAAATGCATCTATTCCACTTGAACGCTTTCTTAACGCGGCTAAAAAAACTCCACCTGGTGGGCACCTTAAGTGGTTGGTTACCTTAGCCCATAGACATTTATAACGTAAATGCCGCCACCTGCGCTGAGACAAGAGTAACAGTTGTAACAGTACGACGGCTGACCCATCCTTCAAATTGACTTTTATTTTGTATCCGTATTATAAAGTTATGGCAACGCATAATTTTTCTATTGTGTTAAATAAATACTAGCTGTACCCGTCCGCTTCGCTAGGCTTTTAAAATTAACACTATTGTTTCTCACCCCCACATAGATTCTCATCATTAAGGCCCCCGCAACTGGTGTAGGGAGTCCAACACTCATATAAATATTAGCCTATCCATTAAGTACATGTATTTTCTACATGGAGTTTCAAGTCAATCGGATGCACGATTCAGTTCTTATAACGGAACATCCGTAAAAACCACTGTAGATTTATATATTTGTATAGACTAGCGACCCGTCCTCGCTTCGCGTCGGAAACATGAAATTTTATTATTGATTATTTACGACATCACATTAGAAACCTCAAAAATAACAGAATTTCTCTACTATTTAATGGATGTTATTATACATATAACGCTTCCTCTTCAATCACTCTATCTATTAAAAAAAAACGCATCAAAATCCGTTGCGTACTTTTAAAGATTTAAGCATACATAGGGACAGATATAGGGACAGAGAAAGCGACTTTGTTTTATACTATGTATAGATATCGGGCATGTACGTACTTACAGGCGTTCCAGTTCAACGAGAGGTTCCTGCTGACGCTGCACGACCACGTCCACGCCTGTCAGTACGGCACCTTCATCGGGAACTGCGAGAAGGACAGGAGGGATCTGAGGTGAAATATTCTGTTGTGACGTCACGACCAGACGGGTTCGCAACGCCATGTTGATGATATATGTGAGAGACTGTGATCAATTACCGTCAGACGGCTGTGTATCTATCTGCCCGTGAAGGCAGTAAGTAAAAAATGGAAATAGATAAAAAAAAAAATTTTTTTTAATTAGATTAATTCGTAAAAATTGAACTCTCCTTCATAATGATTGTGTTCGATGATTAGCTAAGCCACTAAGCGGCGGGTCGCTAGTATAAGTATATATTAAGTCGATCATATCTGCAACCGGTGCGCGCACCTCCAATATTGCCTTGCCTATACCCCTATTTTTTTTTGGTGCTGGTGAATCCATTTACGGATACCCACCCACCCGGTCGAGGGGGGTAATGGACCGGGTTATGTCGGACACTATTATTTACTTTAATATTGCATATCCTGCGATCATTTTACCCCTGCCTGCCCTAAGTGACAGGGAGCTTCTGCCCCGGCAGAGCGGTTCGCCCCGATGCCCGTTTCGCGCCCCCGTAAGCGAATACGACGACCCCGTGCGCTACACTGGTTTTAAGTAAACATAAATTATGTTAGCATTCATGAATTACGTAAACAATTTCCTTTTCAGGCTATCAGAACGCACGTTTTCTCTGTGGGGGTACATGGCGAGTCATCTGAACGAATACAAGAATCCGTTGTACAACCCTAAAGCACATCCCGACACACTGAGACCAGATCTCACGGCTCAAAGTATAAGGTGATTGTAGTCTTTATGTTGATCAACTAGCTCATTTCAAGTGTTTGTGAACTAGTGTTTCGTAGATCGTTCACTACGTTCATTCAATTGTATCTGAGCAAAGACAAAATAGTTCAGTATGTACATTATGTATGTATTTTCTGTCTACATTTTTATTCATTTATTTAAATTGCTACTGATTAACTTTAATGTTATAATTTTTTTTTACATCGACGCTTAAAAGTCAAACGTGACTAAGCGACAATAACCGCTTTGTACATAAATGATAGGCAATAACCATATTCGATGCGCAAAAAATATATATTTCTAGGTCTATTAAAATCATTTCAATCCTACAGCTAGATTCGTTAAATTTTTTTCCAGGTATTTCAACTTTAAATTAGTCTACTGTAAAGTTCACGCATTGTCGCTTAGTCACGTTTGCCTTTCAAGCGTTTATGTGTAAACAAGAAAACGTAATACATAAAATTAATTGAAATCTGATACTGCGTAAAACTAGTAATAATTGAAGTACTATAATTAGTTTTGCTTGTTGACTTACCGGATCTCTGTAAGCATGTTATTACTAAGATGAAGTCTAAGATGCGGTGTGCGATTACATATTGTATGGTGTAGGTTCTGGCGCGGCATGTACTGCCGCCACGAAAGTGGAGTGCATCCACGTGAGCCTCTCGGCGACCTCCTGCCGGCCTCCGTGGAACACTGTTCGGCCCTTGATCACCACATCAACTATCTTGCTAAGGTATTGTATATATAGCGCTACATTGGTGCACGTCCTCACTAGACGGTTACCTGAGACTTAAAATTAAACTCTTAAGTATATTTGTCTTAAGTCTTCTTCTTTCTGGTCGTTCCCTCAATGCTGAGGATCGTGACTGTATGTCAATCTTCTCCACTCGGTCCTGTTCTACGCCATATGCACCGCTCCCTGTATCTAGCCTCCAGTCACCTCCTAGAGTTGGTCCACCCATCTAGCTGGCGCTCTTTCTCTAGCGCGCTTCCCTTCCATTTGTCCGAGAATGATGAGTTTATCCAGGCTGTGCAATGGGGATCGCATTATGTGCCCAAAGAAACTCCGGATCATTTCCTGGCACGTAGTCAGCAGGCGCTTGGTGACCTTCAGCTCTTCGATGATGAAGATATTGGTTCTCATAGCTGTCCAAAGTCTTAAGTCTTAATATTAATTAAAAGAAAAATATACTGCTTCATGGCAAATGATCGTACTCATACCTGAGACATAAAATTAAAGTCTTAAGTATATTGCCTTAAGTCTTAATATTCATTAAAAGGAAAATATGCTGCTTCATTGCAGATGATGGTACTCATACCTGAGACTTAAAATTAAAGGCTTAAGTATATTGTGTTAAGTTTTAATATTCATTAAAAGGAAAATATGCTGCTTCATTGCAGATGATGGTACTCATACCTGAGACTTAAAATTAAAGTCTTAAGTATATCGTGTTAAGTCTTAATATTCATTAAAAGGAAAATATGCTGCTTCATTGCAGATGATGGTACTCATACCTGAGACTTAAAATTAAAGGCTTAAGTATATTGTGTTAAGTTTTATTATTCATTAAAAGGAAAATATGCTGCTTCATTGCAGATGATGGTACTCATACCTGAGACTTAAAATTAAAGGCTTAAGTATATTGTGTTAAGTTTTATTATTCATTAAAAGGAAAATATGCTGCTTCATTGCAGATGATGGTACTCATACCTGAGACTTAAAATTAAAGTCTTAAGTATATCGTGTTAAGTCTTAATATTCATTAAAAGGAAAATATACTGCTTCATGGCAAATGATGGTACTCCGCCGCGCGGGTCTCACAGTAGGTTCCGCTACAACAAGAGCCTCGAGCTGTTCCACTCTCGTTCTAGGTTCAAGGTTGAAGTTTGTTGTTGTTGAACAACGAAACTCATGCTTGTTTGGCGGCAGAAATAGGAAGACACAGGTAGGTACCACCACCCTGCTTATTTCTGCCGTGAAGCAGTAGTGTGTTTCGGTTTGAAGGGTGGGGCAGCTGTTGTAAATATACTTGAGACCTTAGAACTTATATCTTAAGGTGGGTGGCCCATTAACGTTGTAGATGTCTATGGGCTCCAGTAACCACTTAACACCAGGTGGGCTGTGAGCTCGTCCAACCGTCTAAGCAATAAATAAGAATATATTATGATACATATGAGTTTGTGTGATAAAATAATTGAAATAAACATGATTTATAAATAAGCGTTATTTATAGTGCTTTGCAGTATATCACTTGTTGGGCAGTTTATCACAAGTTTTTTTTTTTTTTCAGAGAATTAATACGTTCAAAAATCTCCTGTCAAGACGTAAAGACGACAATAGCAAAGATAACGCGATCGTGAACTATCGAAACGGGAACGTGAACTCCGTCGCTATAGAAGCGAAAACAGAAGAATTGCAGATCGATAATAAGTTTGTACAACATTTTGATATATAATTATATATATCGACGCTTGAAAGGCAAACGTGACTAAGCGACAAAAACTGCTTTGTACCTAAATGATAGGCAATAACCATATTCGATGCGCAAAAAATATATATTTCTAGGTCTATTAAAATCATTTCAATCCTACAGCTACTAGCTAGATTCTACTACAGCTAGATTCGTTAAAATAAATTTTGTTTTCAGGTATTTCAACTTTAAATTAGTCTACTGTAAAATTCACACATTGTCGCTTAGTCACGTTTGCCTTTCAAGCGTCGATATGNAACCATATTCGATGCGCAAAAAATATATATTTCTAGGTCTATTAAAATCATTTCAATCCTACAGCTACTAGCTAGATTCTACTACAGCTAGATTCGTTAAAATAAATTTTGTTTTCAGGTATTTCAACTTTAAATTAGTCTACTGTAAAATTCACACATTGTCGCTTAGTCACGTTTGCCTTTCAAGCGTCGATATATATATATATTTTTATTGCTTAGATGTGTGGACGAGCTCACAGCCCACCTGGTGTTAAGTGGTTACTGGAGCCCATATACATCTAAAACGTAAATGCGCCACACACCTTGAGATATAGTTCTAAGGTCTCAGTATAGTAACAACGGCTGCCCCACCCTTCAAACCGAAACGCATTACTGCTTCACGGCAGAAATAGGCGGGGCGGTGGTACCTACCCGTGCGGACTCACAAGAGGTCCTACCACCAGTAAAAATTATATACTAAGCTAGTACAATAATTAAAGTCCTTAGTTTGAAAATAAACCGTAAAGTATCCGAAACGTTGAAAATAATACAATGATAATAAAAAACGCGAGATTAAACCTTCAATTAAAGAAACTTTATTACATATATTATTTAGTATTTTACCAGTTCAGTAGTATTTTTAGTCGAAAACAAAGTTGACTGTTTTTTTTTTTATATTTCTCAGTTTATGTAGACCGTTGAAGAAACATAGATCTAATTTAATTTCCGCATTATAATAATTTCCAGGTTCATTTACGAGTCCGGTGGCTCGTTATCTGAAATGGAGTCTGCGAATCACGACCATCCGCTGAAGGAGACCAGCGCGAATTCGCAGTCAACGAAGCCCAAAAAAATTCCATTAATAACTGAGGTATGTACGAAGGAAATATAATTTTTTTTAATGAATTTAGTCGCAGTTGGTCAGTCGTCAATTAATTGGTGGTGGGACCTCTTGAGTCCGCTGAGATGGTTGGACGAGCTCAAAGCCCACCTGGTGTCAAGTGGTCACTGGATCCCATAGACATCTACAACGTAAATGCGCCACCCACCTTGAGATATAAGTTCTAAAGTCTCAAGTATAGTTACAACGGCTGCCCCACCCTTCAAACCGAAACGCATTACTGCTTCACGGCAGAAATAAGTAGGGCGGTGGTACTTACCCGCGCGGACGCACAAGAGGTCCTACCAGCAGTAATTACGCAAATCATAATTTTGCGGGTTTGATTTTTATTACACGACGTTATTCCTTGATCGTGGAAGTCAATCGTGAACATTTGTCAAGTACGTATTTCATTAGAAAAATTGGTACCCGCCTGCGGGATTCGAACACCGGTGCATCGCAACATACGAATGCACCGGACATCTTATCCTTTAGACCACGACGACGACTTCGAAGTTTGAACTAGTCAACGTGTTCTAGAAACTAGACGCCTCGCTGCCGACGAGTCTGGCGCTGCTCGAGAAGGAAGTGAACACCGTCGCGCTGGACTGGAAGAGCGTGAAGAACGTCACCGAGTGCAGCTGCTCCACGCCCCTGGACCACTACAGTAGGAAGGTACGTTTTGTGACGTCATTTGTAAGTTACTTTGCTTTTCTATTCGTTTGTCCTGGCACACACGGTAGGCAGCGGCTTGGCTCTGCCCCTGGCATTGCTGAAGTCTATGGGCGACGGTAACCACTCACCATCAGGTGGGCCGTGTGCTCGTCTGCCTACAAGGGCAATAAAAAAAATACACACGGGCGTTCATTCCAATAACAATGTAAGTACAGGATATTAAGTTCGTCGTCCGTGAACATTTTTGAATTACGCGTTAAAAGTTTTTTACGGACGACCTGATATTAGGTGACTCAATATATACAGTTATAGTGTACACGTCTCGTCTGTGCCTCTGAAATTGCTGACGTCCATGAGCAACGGTGACCACTTACTATGAAGTCGGCCGTAGGTTCGTCTATCTACACAGGCAATAAAAACAGATTTTTAGTATCGGAATAGTAATTATAGTTTCGAAACCAAAAACTTCTAACTATAATTATTTGACTATTTCATTTGCAGCAATCAATGAAACTACTAAACGCTAATGCTTCTGCCACGATACATCCTATGCATACCTAGATTTTATCTTTTTGTATCACGACGCAGTTGACTGCCCCAACGCGACCACCGAGCGTAGCGTATAAAATATGAAGCATACCCAAGCCTTAGTTGACAGCCCACTGAGTTTCTCGCCGGATCTTCTCAGTGAGTCGCGTTTCCGATCCGGTGGTAGATTACGCGAAGCACTGCTCTTACTTGGGCCAGTGTTAGCAACACTCCCCGGTTTGAGTCCCGTGAGCTCACCTACATGTCAACGAGAAGCTGAAATAGCCTTTCAAGGCTATGCTGATAGTTTTTTTTTTTATTGCTTAAAATTGTGGACAAGCTCACAGGCCATCTGGTGTTAAGTGGTTACTGGAGCCCATAGACATCTACAACGGAAATGCGCCATCCACCTTGAGATGCAAGTTCTAAGGTCTCAGTATAGTTACAACGTCTACCCCATCCTTCAATGATAGCGGTCAAAAAAAACCTTAGTTGTGCACGTGTCGTGATGGAGCACATAACAATGAGAGCGCGGGCGGTGTGTGTGCAGCACCACTGCTGGGGCTGCGGGCGCTGTGTGTGCACGCGGTGCGTGCGCGGCCGCTCCCCCCTCCCCGCGCTGGCGAGCGCGCGCCCCGCCCCGCTGTGCGCCGCCTGCTCGCCCACCTCGCCGCCACCCGCGCCGCCCCCGCACACAAGTAACTATACAACTTAATATTAATACGTGAAGTACCCCTTTTCAGGAAAATTGCGCGGACGAAGGAGTATGAAATTGCCCACACTTATAGAAAATATGGAGAAGGAGTGCAGAATGTTAATATTTTTTTTAAATTACGCATAAAAAATACCTTAAATCAATAAAAAAATACATTACACACACTACCATATATTTGACATACAACACGCATGCATACTATTGGTTTATTGTCAAACTTTCCTTATTGCACATAATGTGTGGTCAAATCACAGACCTTAGGTTTCATACTTCAGTGGGTCAAATTGAGAATAGATTAAATATTGTTTGTCTTTTAAAAGTGTAGCCTTAGCTAAATCTGTGTTCATAAAAGTATAATAGTCTTTGACAATATAATCATAATAATGTTCAAACTTTTAATTCTAATTAATTATAGTAGAATTTCGACTACTGCGGGACCACTAATAATAATTAATTAACGTGATAATAACTAAATAATTAATTAACGTGAAGCCAAAACCTTGTAACCCTTTTTACGAAAATTGCGCGGACGGAGGAGTATGAAACTTCCCACACTTATAGAGAATATAGAGAGGGAGTGTGGAATGCTTTTTTTAAATTATGCCTAAAAATAGATTAAATTAATGAAAGAAACATGACACACACTACCATGTATTTGACACACGCATTATACTCTTCGTTTATTGTCAAACTTTTGTTATTGCTAGTCTATGGTCAAATTGAGAATAGATTAATATTGTTTGTCTTTAATATTATTTGTCTATAATCTAGTCTTGGCGAAATCTGCGATTATAGAAAAGTAAAATAATAGTCTTTGTCAATAGCACCATAATAATGTTAGAACTTATAATTTCCATTAATTATAGTCGAATTTTTACTACCGAGCGACCACTAGTACAATTTGTTTGTCTTCCCACAAGCTTTCCACTGAATCGATCTGTGATCCAATTATCACCAAAATATATAACAACAATTTTATTTTGTCATCTTTGATAATTTTTTAATTACCATGTTCTAGTTTAACTGCTTAGGGGACCGAACGAGCTCTTAACACCTGTTGCTGAGTGGTTACCAGAACCCATAAAAATCACCACGTGAATGACGCCTGCTACCTTGAGATTTGAGGTCTATGTCTCAAAAATTTATATATATTTTTTTGCTGATTTCAAATTTATTACCCGATGTTATTTCTTCATCGTGGTAGTCATTCGTGAACACGTGTTAAATAAGTGTCTCATTGAAAAAATGGGTTCTGCCTGCGGAATTTGAACACCCGGCGTCTTTTTTCTAAGACAGGACGACGACTTCTGATGACAACACCAATTCAATGATATGGCAACATTGAATTAGTCTCATGATGAGTCTTGCTCACTCACTCATCGAGTATAAACGCGTCAACGATTCCCCTTCCTCTCTAGGAGATATAAGTTTGAGATCTCAACTACTTTGAAATGACTGTCTGTTTATGTACAGGCAGACTAACATTTGAAAGCGTGATTGTTAAAAATGAATTCATTTTGATGACGTCAAACTTTTTATTTTGTTCCAGATATAAATTGAAGGTCTCTGTCTGATGGTACAGTAGAATGAAATACACTGAAGATATTATTTTTTGCATTTAATACACGTTTTCTATTTATTAGTATGAAATAATTTCTATCACAAAATATAATTGATGTTGCAAATTAAAATAGACAGTATGATGAGTAGTTTACAGATGTCGTGTTTGTTAATGAAGAAAGTTTTGTAATATGTGTTTGAAGACACATTTAATATTGTTTAATTAATCTATGTCGGCGGACATTGTGCACTCGTCCCGTTGCGACGAATTGTTCTATCTCACTCTTAATGTTAGCGTAAGAAGAAGATGTCCGGTCCGTCAAGCTTCTGTTTAATACAATATGTACGTGCAGACGTTAACGATGTGCTTCTAAAATTTAAAGAATAGACCTATCGTATAATATCCGTCTGAGCAAAGCAAAAGCGTCCCAAAAGTTTTTCTAGATTCAAAAGAGTATATAACTAAATAACTTCTGGTATTTATGACACACTTGAACATTGATGTCATTATTCAATTAATTACGCTCTCTGTTTAGACTGAAATTATAATATAACGCATAAGAACTTATTAAAACAGCTTTTAATTTAGCTTCCCTTGATTGTCTGCATTTAAATTTATATTTTTTTCGCTCTAGAGAAGTTAGTCAATTAGCAGCTAAATAATAAAGTAAATAATTAATAATATGATGTGTCACGTAAAGCTAATAGCTAATTCAGAATTCTATTCCGCTCCTATCTATATATTCTTGTGTAAATTATGTACAAATTACAGTAAGTTTATTTTGTGTATATCAGATAAAATGTTTGAATATTGGCTAAGAAATATAGTATGTTAATCCGTAGGCGATTCTTTAGTGTTGCACACCATTTTATTTTATTTTATTACGAAACGAATGCATTATGAATTGTCATAACTTGAAACGACGGATTTTGTAAGTTTTACCACCACTCAAGCCGGACGGACCATACACTGACTGTCCGGATATTCATAAGGATATCATATGTATATACACGAGCTTACGATAGGCAGCGGCTTTGCTCTGCCCCTGATATTGCTGAAGTCCATGGGCAACGGTTACCACTCAACATCAGGTGGACCGTATGCTCGTCTTCCTACAAGGGCAATAAAAAAACCTGTGGCTGTTGTTACCCTATTCCTTAGCTTTTCCATAGTACTACACTGTTGGTGCTCCTTTTCATGGCAGTTGAAGCATTTATACATTTTGTCTGAAGATTTTGTTATTGTAATTATGAGTGAACTCACGACCGACCATCCTTAACATTGAATGCCGCAACTCACTTTGAAACACGAGATCGAAGTTAAGGACTCCGGTGTAATCGCTTAACGCCAGGTGGCTCTTGAGCTCGATCTTTGAGCAATAAGAAAACACAAAAAAGCAGCTGCGTAGTAGGTAAGACTCATGGCTTAACTGGTCCATGATCGTCGGCAACCCATCAGGTGAATCCGTTTATTATTGTAATCCGAGCATTATTATCGGTATTATTACCGGCGTTCGCACCGTGGTACGTGAGGAATGTCGAATGTCACATACTACTGATGTAGGTATCAGAGCTGGCTGCCTCCTTTAAGAGTGATTTAAATCATCCAGCGAAGCCGGGCATGGTTGATCTCGGTATGTTATAGATAAGCTAGATGTGTTAAAACACTGACTCTCCTTCAGAATATCTATAATTTTCCCATTTCCCATTTTTGCTGAGGTCATTTCTGTGCAATACGGAGTTAAATGCCATACTGGGGGTCGCTTGTGTCTGGATAAAATCACATTCCCTTTTTGAAAAATGTGTATTTTTCCGTTTAAGTTAGCGAGTACCGCTTCGGGTGTTAAAGACCATGCTACCCGTATTAGCTTTCCAAATCTATTTGTGTTATATCTTAGTTAATTAATTATCTTACTTAAGTTGGCTTTAAAACAGGTACAACAGGAGTACCCCACTCTGAGTATTCCATTGGTTCAATCCGTTTACTTTTGACTAATCTTTCAATTTCTTGTTTAACTTTGTCCTTTAATGCAAATGGAACAGTTCTTACTGGCATGAATATCGGTTTTGCACTTGGGATCAATAGACAAATGGATTGGCTCACCCTTATAATTTCCTATACCCGGTTTAAATAATATAGTATTCCTTTTTTGTACTCTTTATAATTTTTTTTTTAATTTTTTCACATTTTTTTTTGTCAAACTCAAATCACAAATCTGGGTGTCCATAATTGTCGGTAGTAGATTCATTCGCGAAGCAGCTGCTCTTGAGTTGTTAGGTCTCGCTCGGGCAGCTGTTAGCAAATCCCATCCTTCTTGGCTGAGTCTTTGCTCGCCCACCTGTCTTGGTGAAACTGAAAAGGCCTCCGGGCCACCAGTAATCCTTCAACCCAAAAAAAACCACACTCACTAAAGAACTTCTCCCGGAGTGAACATTGTGCTTTTAAATGTCCCTTCTTTCCGCAGGAAAAACATGAGCCACCTTGTATGTTCATAGGTATATGTAATTATAAATCTTGTTAAACTGATGAAAAAATGCATGAAAAAAATGCCGGCGTTTTAGGGATCGAGGGATCTTTCAACTTAGTTTCGATACCAAAAAGTAATTTTGTACGACTCGCGAATGATCAGAAATAGATATCGGTGACGCCTGCGATATTCATTATACCATATTCATTATAAAGATCATTGTCCACATCTCAACTAATGACGGACATAGAGGTTCAATTGTCGGAATAATTACGGAGGATTTTGTAAGCACGTACGGTTTTTTGTAACTCATCTACCGATTTCGATAATTTCTATAATAGTTGTCGATTTCGCCTTTTTTCTTTCTTCCACCGATGGCGTCGACGGCGCTGTGTGTATTTTTTTCTTCAAACCCTGGGCGGTGGTGCTTGATTAAGACGTCAAGCTATTACTACTCCTACTCGATGATGATCGAGTTCGCTGCTCCCATGAATGCGATTCACGGTTGTGCAATTTTGTATTCGTCCCGCCACTGATTACCCCTGGGTCAGTTTCATCATCGGACATCATAATTAACGCTCACTATTATACATATCTTAAAAGAATAAAACGCCTAAAGAACAGCACTATGAGGGTAGAAAAATAATAAAATTAAACTATTGATAAACATGTAAAATATTATTGATTAAAGAAATGAGAATAAATTAGGGTAGAAAGAAAAAATGTTGAATCGAATTCGATCAACAAATAATATTTTTAGAAACGAATAATATTACCGTTATGTATATTATGTGCACATACATAGCATTTTCTTGAAAACCACTGAATTTAAAAGAAGTATTTCTCTTAGCACACGTGAACTGCGCGGGAAAAGTAACGCCAAAGACAAACAGGCGCGGTGTCTCAGCCGCCGCGCTCACCTGGTAAAGTGTAAGGGAGTGTGCGAAAGAAACAGAGTTAGCTTTAAAATTAGATTCTACCGTTTTCTATTTAAAAAATTTATCTTTAAAAAAAAAGTTCTTCGTCGTCATCTGCAATCTTACTTAAATACAAAAATTGTTAGCATAAAAATTGTTGTTTTTTTAATTATTTAATAATTGAATAAAATCTTTTGTTTGCTGGATGCCATTATATCATTGGTACAGTCGTTAAGCTGGGATGCCAGAGAGCATTCGTCGTGATTCTTAACACTTATATTAATGCATCGATCCAAATTCTTCTCCAATTTCTTCATCAATTTCGTTTCTTTTGCATGGAATTTGCTCACTAATGCCATGAGATTATCTGGAATGTTATATAAACTTATTGACGTATTTTTCTTGCCGTAGACAGGAGGACAATTTCACATCCCAACGGTCTGTGTCAATTTGAATTCTAACGGCAACCACCTAGACTCTAAGCGCGTTAAAAAAAACAGAAAAGTGGCAATAAATAAATACTTCGCGGCACAAGACAATTTTAGAGTGACTTTGTTTTTATTATGAAATTATAGCGTTGTTAGACATTATGCACTTCACGGTTTTCCGTAATCCCTTGTCATATTCGTCAAAGTGTAATATCATTATTAAAGCTAGTTTGGTTTCTTTGGTCTAACGGATGAATGAACATTTCTGTTAGAGTACTTGCCAACGATTAAATCGCAACATTATCACCTGAGAAAAGGTCTATTGGGTGGTTGGTTTATAATTGGTAAGGTTAGACTAGTTTCTTAAAGCTTCGAAAACCTGAACTATAGGAGAATGTGCTGTGCAAACCACATTTGCTTCTACGATCGTAGTGATGGCAGTTGTCATTTACTTAATGGGCTATTGATGCGGTCTCAAATTAATTTGGTTTTAATTTTATATGCTTCGGTATCTCTCAGTATGTAGCTCAAGAGATACCAATGAATTTTACAACATATACTTTTTAGGTGCTCATGAAATCACTAACAGTGATAAGATTTGTAAGGCAAAACAATGCAATTAGCCTCACCATAACAGCATATAGGCTTAATTCAGTAGACGCAGGAACGGAGGATATCCAAAAGGAGAATTCCAAATTCGTTTTACTGTATAATTTCGTATATTTTCGATTTTTTACAATAAAGGTGTATTATTATGTATACCCTCGATTTTACAAAAAGAGGCTGTTAGTTCGTTACGTTCGAAAGTTATGAATAATGTGAATGAAGTCAATGAAGAGAAGTAAATGACAGAATGACGTTTTTGCTGTCAATGTGGTTTGACGTATGACGTTTATTGAATTTGTAGATGGCGCTTTCGTCGATGGCAACCATCATTAGCCAAAGGTGTTTTATCCAGAACTACAATATGTATTGTTTCTGAATACAGTATAATAATAATAAAATTTATTCGATATACGCTTATTTCTAATCTGTGTATTTGATATCACGAAATCATATCAACTATTTTTACCTTTATCGACTTTCCCGTTTTGAATTACACCGTTCTTTTTGAGTACACAAGCAATCAGACACTCCCCATGAATCGGCGATTCTCGCTTCGGAGAAATTCGTTTGATCGGCCTCTTATCGTTGTTCTGTACTTCCTTCAAACATTCCGTCATGTTGCGTTTGAAATCTAGGACGTGTGTCGACATTTCATCTGGTATAGAGCGATAAGACCAGTCTGGCTCACGGTTATTGCCTTCATTTGCAAATAAAAAACATGTTATTATAAATAGCATATACTTGCTAAACCAAAAATCAATAACCTGAATAAATGAATAACCTGAGTATTAAAATCGTTATTTTTTGTGGATTTCACATAAAGCATTCTATTGATATATCTTCGGGCTCATTCAGGATGCACCAGAATGCGACCCCAGCTTTCGAGCTACTGTTCATTGAAAGTCACTACTTAACTACTCACCGAATTGTCTTTACTCCTTTTCCTTATCTTTAGCACTCCACTGTAACTTATGTAAACTTGTGAGGGTTGCCTAGTGAGAACCACGTCCTACGCATTTCTGCCACGAACGGATCGCGCATTCCGGTAACGGGTGTCATAGCCGTCATACAATTGATATTTTGATTTCATGACGGTGAGCGTTGGCATTCAAGTGATAATATTTATGGGCATCAGTAAGCACTGAGTATAATAAAGATCGTATATCAGTCAAATCTAAGCTAACTATGATAAAGAACGCTTGTATTAATCGTACGAGTTTCTTCGAATGTCGACGAGTTTCATATTATGCTTAGCCTGTAACATCAGCCCGCTGTGTTTATCGCAGGGTCGCGGTGTGTTCATTGGCGCGTTGCTCAGGATTCGACGAGCAACGCGCCGCCCTCGTCGCGGTCATTGGAGAGGACCTCACGCTGCCGCGCATCGTGGCTACGATGCTCGGCAGCGAGGCGTCCAAGGCAATGCTCGACCTCCTTCTGCGAGTCCACCATCTCGCAGAAGGAGACTGCGGAGCGAGAGAGGGAGAGCTCTGCCCATTCCGCATCGATCCGTCGCCGTCGAGCCGGGGGCCGGAGGCGGGAATACGCCCGTACGTCCCGGCCCCTGTAGGTAGCGGCCTCCCCCCGGTGAAGGTCAAGGGGCGACCTGAGGGGGTAGAGGCCGCGCGGCGCGCTGCCAGCACTCTAGCGCGCTGCCGTGGAGTAATAGAGCGACCGGTCGACGGTGTATCGCGTCCCGACCCGGCAGGCTGGTTCTGGTCCAGCGGGGTATTCCGGGACACCAGCGGCACCGTCTGGGCGGCCTGCCGTACCGAGACGGCCGACGTTTCAGAGCCTTCGATTCGCTTCGAAGGCTCCATCGGCTGGGCGTCCTTGGGGTGAGCCGCGCCGTCTGGTTGTGGTGTTGACCGTGGTAACCTCCCTACCTCATCCGGGTTCTGACCTCGGAGGGGATCGGACGTCGGGTGTAAAAGTGCAAGGGAGTCGTTTAGTGGGTGGGCCCTAAAATCCTTGGGCCCGCGGTCTGCTCACAACACCATGCAGATCTTTGAGTCTCACATACCCCGCGCGCCCCTTTTGCGCGGGAACCTCGTAGGAGGTTTGGCCCCGTACCCGAAAAAAAAAAAAGGGTCGCGGTGTGGTAGTTAATACGTGAAATAGCTGTCTTAGCTGTAACGCCTTTTTCCGAGATATTCGGACAATTTTTAGCAAATACCCCTCCTCTCAGTTGGTCGGTAATATTGAAACTGTGAGCCACTTAGGCAAATAGCAATCGTTCCATCCCCAAACAAAAGACAGCAAATACTACTTTTCTATGATCTGTTATAGAATTAATATTAATTATTGTTAATATGATAAATACGTGAAACCAATGATTATTACCATTTCTGCGATTCTCCAACTTCAAGTTTCTCGTAATGACGGTATCTTTATCGATTTTTACTTTATTTATAGTTTTTATTCCCACCACATGATCATTTTCTGCTCCATTTTTTTTTCCAACAAAATCTCCATTTACTGCCAATTGTATGGTGAACAATAAAATAAAAAAGATTGTTTGGGACGCCATCGTGCTGAAGGTTTGTGAAGAAATTACTTTAAAACAGGTAAACGCTTTTTGATAAGAGCAGTTAACAGTAATTTAAATTGGAGCTATGGGTAATTGGCTATTAAATTGGTCCTCCGAGCTCACGTCACTATACGTCTGAATAAAAGTAGCGTAATTTGTTCAAATCTTAAGAAAAGTTACCAACGAGAACACATAATTTTGTATGTGAAATATAATTTTAAGGTGTAATCAAAGTCATAAGCCTATAGTTGCCACATTTCTTTATTGATAACTTTTTCTGAAGTGCTATACCTACACATTATGGAGTGTGTCCAGTCCTGTTTTGTCTCTCAGATGTGTTTGCAGATAACATGCATAATATGAACTCCAAACTTGCTTTAAAGATCTTGTTGGAATAGCGCCAGCTCTCACAGTCTTACACCCATTGACATATCGATTGCCCGCAAGTATACTGTATTAACTCTAAAAACTTACTTTATCAGGAGAGGCGATTAAAGTTATTTAATTGCTTTGCCTATAAATATTATGTATTTACAAATGATAATGACTACTGTTTTTGAATTTTTAGTATGCAGAAGTGTATCCTCTGTAATTATCTATAACTATCATGCTCTATTTATCATAATTTCTAAAGTAATTTATACTTTTTTGAATGAGGGTACTACTTGCGACTGTATTCTTTTGAACATTGGTTTTAAGTTAAAAAAGAAAATAGTATCTATATATTTTTAAATAAAATAAAAGGGCTAAAAAAAAAAAATGGTTTCTCATCCATTTATTAGAGGAAGATGTCAACAACCGTTTATAAAAATCTGATAATGAAGAATCAAAGGATAACTAAACATTTCGCAATAGATTACAATTAGAGACAAATTGATGAAGTGAACGTGTTTGTACCAAAATCAACAATTAATCAAAAACTTAAAATTTATAACTGAAAATTTAACTTAATTTTTTTGTATAAAACAATCAAATTGGTCAATCTCTCAAGTGTCAGAACGCTACTTCGACAAAGCGGCGCGAGACGAAAACCCTCTTATCGTGACTGCCGCTAATTACTTATCCGACCGCGACGGGTCAACACAAAACCGCCGTTGCCTGAAACATGACGTCTTGTAAAATCCCCCGGATTCACTCTCACTGCCTTTAGGCCTCTCAAGCACCGATCATCATCCTCGTCGAACTCTTCGATTCGACCGGCGAACTAACCCATAAACACAGCCCACTGAGTTTCTCGCTGGATCTTCTCAGTGGGTCGCGGCTCTTATCCGGTGGTAGATTCTACGAAGCACAGCTCTTGTTAGGGCTAGTGTTGGCAAATTCTCTCAGATTGAGCCCGTGAGTTCACCTACCCATCCGGGCGTAGCTGGAATAGCCCCTTAGGCTACCAGCGAATAGGAGGGGAAAAAAAATCAATGTCTCGCTTGAAAAAAAAGTCACATTTTTTTACAATAATAACGAATTAATGAAATCGTAAACAATAATTAAAATAATACTTCGAAGATCTTAGAAAAACACCAAAATTATAAATCTTGATAAAAATCTTCAATATTTGGGAATAATGTTTTTTCAACCAATTCAAACAGTTCCAGTTTCCTTTTTTTCATAATTTTAATCTCTGTATAGGCTGCAGGTAAATAAATTCAGTGACATCAAGTTGTCGCCCTCATTTTTGGTATGCCCCTTGATTAAGAATTCGTGTGTAATAGAATTAATCTTTTCACTTCCATTTATGTACTGTCAAGATATAGATTGAAATCATATAAAGGTTTTTCTGCTGCCAAAATTCATTGCATCGAAAACATTTTACTCCTTTCGTGCATCCTGGTGATCAGTATCTCCACAGTTATAGCATCGTTTAGTATGCATTGGTTTCCCTTTTTTAGATGTAGATGGTGCATCTATAAGTTTATGTGAATAAGAGACTGATGTCTTCCTTTTTATTTCAGCGTACAGGTCTAATTTCTTCCTAAAGTCTTACATATTAGTAGCTCCGTACAATATCGACTTATTATTTTCTGTATCTCTGATACCATCAATAATATACTCTATTAATGACTCGTTATCAATTGAACTCAACATTGCTATTCCTTTCATGTTTAAAAAGTACTGTTGTAATGTTTCACCATTTGTCATCATCTTGCGCGCAGCGAGCCGTTTGTGAATTGCGGCACTATTCAATTTTATTCTGAACTCTTCAATTAACTCTTCCTTTAAAGAATTCCAATTTTGTACCTCACAGGTACGTAAAAATAATTTGGCAGTGCCAGTCAATAATCTTTTCGCGTAAATAAATTTTTCTATATCGCCCTATTGCATGAGCGAAGCATTGTCTTCCAAGTCTTTTATCCATGTTGTCACAGCATAGTTATCATCTCCACTCAACCGCGTCATAGATCGTTCTAAATCATTAAATGCGATTTTCGGAACGGAATCGATTGGGTCTTCTTCATCTCTTAACTTCTTTGGTGGCATCTTAGTCGTTAAGATAAGTCGTCAGTCGTAAAAGGTGAAAGAAAAAGAAAACTTCACGTAAAATGAATGTTCCGTAACACAAATACGTGTTAATTCGTGGTGATTTCGGAACGCATCTGACGTCTATAAAGTCTATGAAGTTCTATAAACTGTTTCGTAATGTTGGTCACACGTAGCTAGCTTCACTTTTCATATTCTCTATGATAATTTCATGTTAGGTTATGAGAATTTTCTTTGTCTTCAACACTTTTGAAAATAAAGCTTACTCACTTCATATCCCGGACGAGCCCCCAAAAATTATGTGGGATGGCGTAGTAGAATAAAGCAATACTTCCTCAACTGTTTTATAATTAATTTTATTTCTCGTCTTAACAACGGAACGTCTTACCTCTGACACCTTCTTTTGACAACCAACTGACTATGACATAATACCTAGGCGGCACCGAAAATTTCAGGAATTAACGAAGTGACACAACATTACTATTAAAAATGTATTTATTGCTTTTCGAAGTATTCTCCGCGAAATTTAACACATTTTTCCATACGATGGAACCAATCATTGAAGCAACCATTCCATTCGGAATTTGGGGTCTCCAAAATGGCCGTTTTGTAGGCGTCCACAGCTTCTTCTTCAGGTGATGAAAATCTCTGTCCACGCAATTTATTCTTTATCTTAGGGAAAGTATAGAAATCATTAGGGCTTAAGTCGGGGCTGTACGGCGGATGGTCTAATAATTCTATGTTTTCTTGCTCTAAAAACTCTTTTGTTCTGTGCGCGGTGTGAGAACTCGCATTGTCGTGATGGAGGATGATGCGGCGGTTGTAGTTCTCTTTACGGAGTTTAGAAACGACCTGTGGCAAACAAATGCTAGCATACCATTCTGCATTAACCGTTCTTTATCCCTCAAGAGGAATAGTCGTAACATGGCCGGTTTTGGAGACAAACGTGGCCACCATTTTTTTTGCAGCACTCCGTGAACGAACAATTTTTATTGGCTTTAACTCATTTTCGAACACCCAAACTCGTGACTGGTTTTTTGTTTCGGGTTCGTACGCGTATATCCAGGATTCGTCACCTGATACAATGTTGTATACAGCATTTGAGGATCCTGCGTGGAATCTTTCGAGAGTTCTGACGCACCAAGTCACGCGAGCCGCTTTTTGCTCTTCACAGAGCGAATGCGGTATCCATCGGGAAAACAACTTTTTTACACCTAATTGTTCATGCAAGATTATTTGTAGTTGACTCATGCCAATGTCTAAAGTTGCCTGAATTTCGCGGTATGTCACATGTCGATCTTCCTCAATCAGCTTACGCACAGCATCAACGTTTTCTTGGGTGACTGCAGTTTTTGGACGACCTTGACGGGGATTATCACTGAGCTTGACACGTCCACGTTGAAACTCAGCAAACCAGCGATAAATTGTGGTTTTGGATGGGNCGTTTTCTTGGGTGACTGCAGTTTTTGGACGACCTTGACGGGGATTATCACTGAGCTTGACACGTCCACGTTGAAACTCAGCAAACCAGCGATAAATTGTGGTTTTGGATGGGGCTTCATCACCAAATGCAGAAATCATCCGGTCAACACACTGCTTTTGTGTTAAACCACTTCGAAAGTCATAATAAATCATCGCTCTTGAATTTTCACGAGTCAATTCCATTTTCTCAACGACTAAACAAGTTTGACAAAACCTCGTGACAATACCGAGGACAGGAACAGTGGAAATATTCCATTCCCGATACTTTTAGTGCAGCCCTCGTAAATACACAGATTAAACTAAACTATTCCGACATATATGTCAACCAAATATATCTTAACCTAACTTATTAATCTATTTCTTTTTATCACTTTATTTACCACATTTTTACAGAATTCAAAAAACTTATTACTAACGTAATTATTTTCTACTATTTTACAAATATTTTCTATTTTTATCACATAATTAATGAGATTTTCCGTATCGTATCTTTCTCTACCAAAGAAAGGGCATTCTGTTATGATGTGCTCTACAGTTTCCGGTTTTCCGGCTCGCAGATACACGATGGGTCCCCCTTACATTTGAAGCGATTCAAATATGCGGAAAACCCACCGTGTCCTATCATTACCTGCATTAAAAGACCCTTCGGCTTTACGTGCCGGACTATGCTGTAGGCCTTTATTGCGTCTGGGAAGAAAAGCTTCGTGGTTGCTGCGGTTTCGCCATCACTGTACCTTTTGTTCCATAGGTTTGGTGGTGCGGTAGCACTTGCACAATTTTTGGGCAAATCCTCTTTGAACCGCATTCAGCAGCTTTTGCACTCCCTGTTTTTTAGCTGAGGAAACCCACACACCAGAGGCTTACATGATCACTGGCTCAACCACAGCAACGTAGATCGACCTAATTACGTTTATTAACTAACTCCTTTTGATATTTCTTACTCATTTTGGAAGTATTTGGGCAGAAGCGGGCTGGTTAATGTGGTATTGATAGCAGTAAAAAAATAATGAACTGCAACGTAGATACAATTACACTAGGTACCTATAATTAATCTAATTTTACAAGTGTGAAAAACCCATAAATTATTGCCAAAACACATTAAACAAGCCACATAGTTAAGCCAGCTCATAATATAGTAAATACAATACTCAATAATAAGTGCAGAAAACACAAAATAATGATTTATTTTGGTTTTAACAGACAAACCTAGTTTCTACTTACTATGAGGGTACAAATACAAATGCTAGGAGTATGTACTGGGAAATCTAACAAAAAACCGAGTAATGGGTTACACATCACTATAATGTCCTGAAAATGTAATATTGATCACTTCTTTTATTTCCTGGGAATTCGACTCGAACGACCATGCAGCGGACGGTTTCTTGTTTATATTTTGGGTTTTGATGAGGAAGATTTTACAATACAAAAATTAGGATGCACATCTCATAGCTGACAGTTTATTGAAAACCATAAATAAAATCAAATTAAAATCTATAAAAATATATATGACATTTGTTGCTTTGCAATTAAACTTTTAACAGCCTCTGATAAACAAAAAGTAGCTGTAGCAGTTTGTTTCTGTCTAGTTTTGACACCTTGGTCTCTTATAAACCGTGTCTGAGAACGCGGCCTTTACCTCTGCGTTCAAATGAGGTGCATTGATTAGGGTACAATTCCCTGGCAGTAGGTACTTAGATAAAAGTTCCTTTCTTGTTTCTTTAGACAACCCAGATGTAGCTATGTGTTGTAGGCGTACTACAAGATCAGACTTTGATGGATCTTCTCCCAATACCTGCAGCAGTTCGTCATCTAATTCCGCAACAAGTGGTTGTTGTGGCTCCGATCTCGGCGCGTCCGTGCGTTGCCCGTAACGCTATACTGTCGATTATATTCACCTTCGTTCGACGGCATATCTGGAATAGCAAGGTAAATAAATGCTACATTACAACTGGATATATATAGAGAGAGAGAGAGAGAGTATTCTTTATTGTACACCAAAAAACAAATAAACAGTGCGATACATTAAAAACAAAAAAAGTACAATTGGCGGTCTTATCGCTAAGAGCGATCTCTTCCAGACAACCATCAGGTGGACAAGAATAATTTGGAAACGAACTACGCGCGGTGTACCATTCCAGTGAAATACATATAAATATATGTACACATACATATACACAATACAAAGTATTATAATATAATAATAATTATTAAAAATAAAAATAAATAAAAATTAAATAAAAATTAAATTTAAATTTTGCTTCTTTACACATAAATAAGAATAAGCAATTTACATATAAAAGATACTTAAAATACCTTTGAAACATATACAATTTAAGTAGATACCAATTTCAGAAATTTACCTTATCACATATTAAATCGGTTGACTAATATTTCAAAAATGTTCCTTAATGAGGCGTTTGAACGAATTTAATGTTTCAGCATGTCGTATACGTACCGGGAAAGCATTCCACAAACGAATAGCTTGAACAGTAAAGGAATGATCGTAGAACCTTGTCGAATGCACTGGCATCATTAATAATTGCATGTTGTCCGTTGATCTCTGGGATATACACATGTGTACAGGTCTGCACAGGTAAGTGCCGATAGTAGGTAGGTATCAGGTCTGCACAGGTAAGTGCCGATAGTAGATTAATAATATATTGTGAGTGGCAATCCCAAAGATAAATATTTACGTGAAAAGTACGTACATATATAGGTAGGTACCATGTTCTTGAATAAAGTGATGACCCCAGAGGTTACTCGCAAAATTGATTTATAACAAAATCATTTATTTCAACTTAGATGTCAGTATAACACACTTGTTGAATGTCAAAATATAAATAACAATATTAACTCTCCCACCGGTTCCAAAAAAAGCCACAGTCATGAGAAGAACCGGCGAAACAAACTCAGCGGGCTTTTTTTTTTTGCTTTTTTCTGATTTTTTTTTTTTCTTAAATAAGTAAAAATATTTACAATAAACGAAAAAACAAGTAAAAAAATACAATTAAAAATAATAATAATAATGAAAAATGAAAAGGCCAGGAGCGAACACCTTAGTAGTGCCATCTAGTAAATTATCCTTATCTTTATAATATGCCTTGTTGCACAAACGTTCCTTGACAAATCTATGAACAGGTAGTAATTGAACGTTTTGTGGGATTTTGTTGAAAAGTTGTACACCCAGCCCCCTAAAAGAGTTGCTTATTTTATTAATTCGAGCCGCCGGCAAAGCAAGCCTGTTTGTTCTTAGTGCTCACATTATGCAAAACAACAAACATGTAGATATGTCGGTCGATGTAAGTAGGTAGGAACATAACCAAACCAACCTTCGTATCTTGACAACTCCTGCGACGGCTGCTGGGGCGGTGGCAAGCCGGCCGACCTCAACCACGTCGGTGGCGTCTCGCGACCACGCTGCGAAAACGTTCTCCTGTCGAACTTAAACTTGTTGCTCGACTTTATAGAAACAGTCGTCGGTAAGACGGGCGTCGGGGCACTGATGGCTGATTGTTGCAGTTAAGGAGACCACTGCAAATTAATATTAGCGGGAGTTTCTTCAGTTTCTTCATATCTTGCTTGCATAAGCATCCTTTCAACCCGGGATACTATTGGCTGCGCAACCCCCTCGCTGTCACTGTCAGACTCTTCCTCGCTGCCTGAAAAGAAATAAGTTACAAGTGTAGAACTTCTTGTAAGTCCGCACGGGTAGGTACCACCGCCTTGCCTATTTCTGCCGTGAAGCAGTAATGCGTTTCGGTTTGAAGGGTCGGGTAGCCGTTGTTACTATATTGAGACCTTAGAACTAGATGGGTGGGGCATTTACGTTGTAGATGTTTTTTTTTTATTTTTTTTTTATTGCCTTTGTAGGCAGACGAGCACACGGCCCACCTGATGGTGAGTGGTTACCGTCGCCCATGGACTTCAGCAATGCCAAGGGCAGAGCCAAGCCGCTGCCTACCGCTAAATGTCTATGGGCTCCAGTAACCACTTAACACCAAGTGGGCCGTAAGCTAATCTACCCACATAAGCAATAAAAAAAAACTGGTTTTGATTACAATATGTATTTTACATCAGCGATTGTTTAAAAAAAGGTTTAGAGAGATCATCTTATCATCTCGGAGGGATCTGTTACTAGACGGATGGATTCTACAAAATTAAAAGTATATTTTAATCAATGGTAGTCATTATTTTATCTTGTAGGTGGTAAACCGAGATGAACTTACAGTGGTCGACCAATTTTTAAAGAAGAATAGTCAACTTCCGAACTTCTGAGAAATAAAATAAATATTTAATAACATATTAACTTAGCAAAACAAATAAACGTATAAAGTTTTGTTTGATAAATAGTTACGCAGGCATGGACAAATTTCTTGTCCACGAGAAGTCGATAGGATTGGTTGGTCGACCATCCCCATAGACGACCAAACAGATTCTACTCTGAAAACCATAACAAACATTTGTTTACTATGGATATTTGTTTTACTATCAAGAACATAAATATTTAAAACAATCAGAATAGTCACCTTGGGTTTTTATCCACCATAGGAGGGAGAACCCTTACCCTTTTAGGGTGGAGGGCGAGGGGATGAAGGGCGTCTCCAAGGGTTGGCCCATTGGCAAATTTTGCAGTGTATCAGAGAACACTCTGAAATATGCATTGACATTAAAAGAAATATTTAAGGAATAAATCAATAAACAAATTGCAAGAAAAAAAGAAAAAACGATAAATCAATATATATATGTTGGCACACACCAGGGATGGCTAAGCGGTAGTTTCCGTCATCAGTCGTATTTGGTTGAACTCAGTTTATAAAAAGTCAATAAAACCTTTTGAACAATAATTATTGAAACTCAACACACACAACTTTCACAATGACAGGGTAAACCGACAGTTTCGTTCCACATACCGACAGACTGACTGACTGACTGCCAGAGACTCACTGACTGAGACGGACGGAATGACTGTCTGACACGGAATGCCACGACTCTGTCCACGTACCGCCATTTTATACTGTGGCGTTACGGAGTCTACCCTTCATTTTGTGATATTTATCAAAACAACATTTTATCATTTAAAATAATAATGAAAACCACCGTCCTAATATTACTAAAAGTCGTTATCCACGACAACTAAAAGTCGTTATCCACGACATATAAATAATTACAATATATAAAATAAAATAAAATTTTGAGTTTTAGTTTGAAAAAGCTATTGCGGCTCAGAAACCGAAGGCCTGTCCGGGACACGACGAAGTTGACCACCACGTGTTCTCCTCTTGCACCACGGGCTGCCATACTGCCACGTGAACGGACTCTACCACCAACCTCTAACAAGCCCACGCCCACTTGCTTCACAGTTGTTTTCAGTACTATTTTGTACAAAATAAAGCCAACATAAACTAACTAAGCATGCAAAATAAACACATGCATGGTTAAAAAATTGTGAACATTAGAAGTGCTAAAATCAGTCAATCTAATCAAAATTAAAAGAAGTTACAAAGAAACATTTAAAAAAAACTAATCGCAAAGAAAAAAAATTGTTTGGCTTATGTGAAGAATCTGGTATCATAACTGATATAATATGTATAAAAAAAAAATTAAATATCTAAAATAAAAAATAAATCATTAAAAAAATTCATATGAAATTGAAAGGTCTTATCCATAATATTTTTACCAGCGGTCATTTTGTCATTTGACCCGTCTAGTCTGTGGTGAGTGGCTTTTAGTTGTACTTTGGTGGAATTATTTATCCCGAAACCCAGCGCGTAACAATATTTATATAAGTCGGTCGGTTCCATTGCTGTTATGTCTGTGTCGTTTATTACATAGTCGCCGGGCTGTATTTTGCCTCCGATAATATAAAGTGTTTTACATTTGTCTAAACCAAATTGCATGTTATATATTTACTGAACTCTGCTGTTGCTTCTACAAATTTTTTCATTTCTTTTTCTGATTGTGAGTATAGTTTCACGTCATCCATGAACATGAGGTGTGATTTTTTCTGTGGTATTTTTGAGGCAATACCTAGCGCGGCAACGCTCTAGCAAGTGAGACAGGAAGTTAAGGGCGAGACAGAACCACAGCGGGCTTAGTGAATCACCTTGGTAGTTTCCTTTCTTAATAGATATTTGACGTGTTGTGATAGAATTAGGATTGCAATTAATTTGTAGCGTGGTTCTTCATAGGGGCATTATATTTCATAGAAAATCTATAATTTCTTCTAAATCTATAATCTCACTCTCCTAACTACTTTATTTGATCTGTTGCTATTTGTGTATTGTGTAAGTCTTCCGCAGTTTGCTCNAATCACCTTGGTAGTTTCCTTTCTTAATAGATATTTGACGTGTTGTGATAGAATTAGGATTGCAATTAATTTGTAGCGTGGTTCTTCATAGGGGCATTATATTTCATAGAAAATCTATAATTTCTTCTAAATCTATAATCTCACTCTCCTAACTACTTTATTTGATCTGTTGCTATTTGTGTATTGTGTAAGTCTTCCGCAGTTTGCTCTCACTGTTTCTATGTATTTTTCTAGCCTTTGCTGCCATGGTGATTTCGTGTTGTTTTTTTGTTGTCTGTTACCTGTGTACACTGTTATTCTGTAGTTTAGTTCTTCAGAGACAACTAGTGCTGTGCAATAGATTAGTGTATGTTTGTCTATAAGTTTTGCCTCATTAGTTAAAAATGGTGGTGGTATAATTATGTTCATTAATCAAATTAACTAAACGAAATAAATTAGGGTTGTATCTGAGCTTAGGGAGTTTTGGTCGAGCAGCTGGGTCCACACCGGCATATTGTGTTAGAGTTTTTGTAAATTTGTCATGTATTTTTTGGGTACAGGTGTTGGTTATTAAATTCTAATCTGCGATGACTAAGTTCTCAATATCATTTTTTAACATAAAGGTTAAATTTTCAGTTTGTGAGGAAGTGTGTGATGTCTGTGTATTCTTGCGATTGACGGGATGGGTGAGATTGTAAAATTGGTTGAGATTGAGTGTAAGAATGTGGTTGTTCTTGTACAATATTTTCGTCTGTGTCTTGTAATAATGTCATGCATTAGAGCTTATTATCTTCAGATTCTTCTTGTAACTGTAAGCGGACTTCTTCTCTCAATTGGTCTAATATTTCTTGAGAGAGAAGTTTATTTCGTACTATAAATCTCCGCTGGTTTGATATTCTTTGTTCTAAAACGGTTACTACCCGATATTGTTGGGAAAAAAGTTGATTCAATTGTTGTCTGTATGTGGTCATGTCGTTCTCTAACTTGGTTATGTGAAAGTAATGCAGTAAAGTAAACGCATGATAAACGTATTCACCACATCTTTGCTCCATTTCTTGCGTTCTCGTGATTTCTCAGCCTTGGTGGATACAGGCAAGAAGGAATTTGCCTCCCGTACACAATTCAAGATTGGTATGGGTGAATCTGGATTAAAAGAGAGTGTTTGGGGTGACGATGGTACGGGAAGTAAAGATGATCTGTAGGGTGTGTACGATACAATACTTGGGCTATATGGTTCTATTGAAGTGTTCGTTCTGACTGTTAAACTATCACCCTGCGTGCCCTGGCGATCGCCTCCTGGCAGCGGTTCTATATGTTTACGTTTAGATCGTAGCTCCATTTTTGATGGGTTTCCAGAGCCACGTTAGCCACGCCAGTAATTTCAATATTTTTTTTCATACTTAAGCTGATGGTCTAGAGATACCATATCAGCGTCACCGGGCTAGTAGGTGAGCTCACGGGGCTCAAACCTGCCGATGTTGCTAACACGAACCCTAGCAAGAGCCAAAGCTTTGCAGAATCTACTACCGGATCGGAAATGCGACCCCCTTAGAAGATCCGGCGAGAAACTCAGCGGGCTGTGTCTGTGGGTTAATTTACTCGCCGCGCCCGTCGTCGTAAGTGACGGATTCGACGAGAACGATGTCCGGAGGTAATTTCTTATTCGTGTGTCCGCCCCACACGTGAACACCTACTTCAATCAGGACGTGTGTTATTATTATTTTTATCGACTTGTTTTCTCGGCGGAGCCGGTAATTGCATGTTAGTATGGGCGCAAGCCAAGTGCGAACTGCTTGATATTAATGTTTGTGTGTTGGGTGATGGTGTGTTATCTTCACACGGCGGAGCACACGCTCGCGTACTGCCCCGCTTTCGCGGAGCATCGCCGTGTCCTCGTTGCAAAAATAGAACCCAATTTGTCGCTTCCGACAGTCGTGGCTACGATGCTCGGCAACGACGAGTCCTGGCAGGCGATGCTCGACTTCTGCGAGTCCACCATCTTACAGAAGGTAGCGGCGGAACGGGAGAGGGAGAGCTCTTCTCCCCTCCCGTGCCGCCGCCGCCGAGCCGGGGGTCGGAGGAGGGCGTTTGTCCAGCTCCGGCCCCTATGAGGAGGCAGTCTCCTTCGGTGATGGTCACGGGGTGACCTAAGGGGGTTGAGGCTGCGCTGCGCGCTACCGTCACTCTAGCGCCCTGGCACCTGGATCGGCCCCAAAATTGGGCCCTGTGGTACCCCGTGCGGAACTGGCTGCCTTTTTCCATACATTGTTCGGTACTTACCACGAGCCTCCCGATTTTTTAGGTAATTCTCTATTAACTTAATCACATTATTTGCCATTCCAGCGTTAAACAGTTTCTTGCTTAGCCCTGCGTGATTTATGGAATCTAAAGCTTTACTGAGATCAGTA
This sequence comes from Bombyx mandarina, assembly GCF_003987935.1. The sequence continues at coordinate 6,097,356 of NW_021011476.1, read as the reverse complement.
GAAATCATCGCTACACTGTTGCCCTCTGCCAAAGCGTCTGTGATAACCTTACCAGTTCGTAAAATTTGGGTACCAGTCCCTTTATTTTTTGTAAAACCGTGCTGGTATTCTGGGATAAGATGCAAACGGTTCACTTCTGAGAGAAGTCTGCTATACATAACTCGTTCGCACAGGTTACCCATAATGTTAAGTAACATAATGGGACGATACGAGGCAGCTTCGGTATGTGATTTGCCTGGTTTGTGTAAGAAGATACAGTCTCCCAGCTTCCAGCGGCTTGGATAATATCCTGTGCGTAGAGTGTAGTTTATTGTGTTTGTCAGTGCGGTATAATATGCCAGCAAGTTTTATTGCGTCAGCCCTTAGTTGATCGGGGCCTGGCGCTTTCTTGTTCTTGAAGAGGCGAAGAGCTTGTATTACCTCGTCTACGTCGGTCTCGGCCAGCGGTTGGTATGGGGTGAAGGACTCAGAATTTTTATGAGTGTCATCCACATTTGCTTCTTTTACTATTGCCGTGTCAACCAGAGTATTGATTGTTTCTTCTTCAGTTAAATTTGCAGCGTTGTATATCCGACGGAGAATATGTCCTCTTGGTGCATTTTTTGCTTTAGTTTGCTTCGGTTGCGATGTTGTATCAGGTATTGGATGTTTATTGGCAATTCCTCCCGTCGTGTTGACTCTCGTAGCGGCGCCATCTCATCTAATGCCGCAGTGAGTACATTTTCCAAGTTATCGACGTATGAATCTGCTTCCGCATCAGTGGTTGGCACAATTACTGGAAGATTTGCTTCGATTAACTCTTGGAATTTGATGCGAGACTCCTTAGTTTCAGTAATGCTGATCATCTTTCGCCTCAGTAGCACATGTTCGTGCGCCTCTATATCAACTTCCAATTGCCACGGATAGTGATCTGACGAGATAGAATCGAGTTGCTTCGTTCGATAAGTGTACTCCATGGCCTCTTGTGTCACCAGTGCGATATCGAGTATTCCGTTTCCTTGATGGCAGGGTCGAGATGGTAAGCCAGTATGCACCAATTTTGCCTCTCTGTTGCCAATGGCCCGCTGCACCAGCGCACCTGCGGCTTGTGTTTGAGAATGTCCAAGCTGTTGCATTCTCAAATTTAAATCTCTCTCAATCCGATCGCTACTCCCTCAATACGACGATCAACGTCATCCACGCCTGGGATCACAGTCGTTAGATTCCAGCGAAGACCTTCCTTTATGTACATTGCAGTGACAAGATGAGTTGCCCTAGTATCGTAAATTTAGTTAAAACCTGGAATGTTATATTTACACTTTGTAAAATCTACTTTACACTCGTTTACTATTATAATATCCGGCCGTTGTTTGACTGCCAGTTGCTTGAGCTCGATGTGTTTGTTGCGAAGTCCTTGAATGTTACAGTGTACGATTCTCACACACTGTTTTCTTCTTCTGAGCGTATTTGGCAAATTATCCATTGATAAGCTCAATTACAAAATCCAAAATTGTTTCTGCGGGATAGCCTTTTGCCTGCAGACTTTTCATCAACTCTTTAAGTAGTCAGGTAACGCCTTCGCCATGGATTCATTCTCAGGGGGCTTGCGTGTGGTTTTAGTGCTACTTGAGGCACCTACTGCTGCTGCATAGCTGGTTCTGTCGACCCGTGTGGCTGCGGCTGCTTTTATATTCGAAGCTTCTATCATACGGTTTGTGGGCTTTTGTGTAAGTCCTTCATTATTGACGAAAGCCTGTCGCCTGTTTTTCTGTTTTTTTATTTCTAACTGGAATAGCGGGCACTTTGCCTGTCTTGCTGTATGACCAATTTCGTGACAGTTGTAGCACACATGCCAAACATCTCCATCTTCGCGTTGCTCAACAGAGTCTGGTTGCTCTGGACGCCGGCAGTGAGATTGCACATGACCAAATTGCCAGCACCGCTTGCATTGTGTCACCGCGGTGTCTCGTACCTTGTATTTCTCGATTGTAGCACGCTGACTTAAGATAAACTTTATATCGCGGGCTACTCGCATGTCAGTTTCACCTGGGAAGATGAGAATCAACGCTGAATTTTTCATAATAATTAACCGTTCCATCTTGATTCCATATCTCGCAAGAATATCGGCTTTGATTTCTTCCTCTGTGTAACCTTCGGCGCGGACCCCTTTAGCTATTAGTTTCTTTGCCGGGCGATGATCGTCTTTTCATCCGTATGTGTAGTAATTATATTTTTCTGGGTTTTCATTTAGTCGTCTCTGTATGGCTTCATAAGCTTCCTTGCTTTTTGGAATAAATGTTATTTTCTTGCTCTTTGGATTAGCGCGTATTTCACAATTACTCACTCGAGCAATTTCATTAGCCGCCTTCCACTCGTTTTTATCCGAGATCCATGCGTCATATTCACATATAAATGGAGGATATCGCTTTGTTCTTGTATCCTTCGTTAAATTTTTATTTGATCCATTTGTAGCACTGCTTTGTCCCGTGTTGTCAAAAGGGAGATACGCTGGTGAGACGCCAATAGATGCCGCCCGTGTCTTATGAACACGTCGTTGCTTGGTGCCCTCAATACTGAGACGGTATCGTCAGATTCCCTATCTCGTTCTTCCTCATCAAAAGCAAGCGGCGAAAACATGTTACTTGTTAGTATAGCGGTCGGCTTCGGTTCTACTCGTGGTCGGTGTTCTTGGTTTGGTTTTGGCTGCGGTTGAATTCCCGCGCTTTGTGAACCCCAGTTGGGAATTATGTTATCACGTGATGCTTGGTTCGCGTCCCGCGACGCCACGGTTTTAATGCCTCTAGATTAATTATATTTCATAACATTATCTTTTGCGGATTGCTCTTTTGTATGACTTATTCTAGCAGCCGGCGTCCACGGTCCCTCGACTTGCTTTTTTGCCATAGGTTTGATGGTGTCGCATCTGAATTCAACGCGGCTCATCTTCTTGCAGTATGTACATATTATTCTTTCGCGAATAATGAATTCGTTTTGTGCGATCACTTGAACGAACAACGGTCCTGAGCATTCACACAGCGGGCCTTTGCCTTGTTTGAGCTTGTTCGCATTTGCGAGGTAATGCACATACTTTGTATTGAGTTTAACGGAACCATCTGAGATGCTTTCTAGTTCACTGCGAATAAATATTTTGACAGCACTCACTTGTTCACACGCACACTTGTGATTCTTAGACATGGATTGATCGCCAATCCAGTCGTAAAAATTCGCTTTTTCCGAAACGATGCTACAATAAAAACATTGCACTGTGTCTAATCCATTGCTGGAATTAATTGGAGCTGTGTCAAACACAATCTTCTTAAACGGCGATTTATCGTCCGTTTTCCACTCACTATCTACCTCCATTCTTTCACTTATAACCTAAAATTGTCAATTTATNTTAGACATGGATTGATCGCCAATCCAGTCGTAAAAATTCGCTTTTTCCGAAACGATGCTACAATAAAAACATTGCACTGTGTCTAATCCATTGCTGGAATTAATTGGAGCTGTGTCAAACACAATCTTCTTAAACGGCGATTTATCGTCCGTTTTCCACTCACTATCTACCTCCATTCTTTCACTTATAACCTAAAATTGTCAATTTATAAGTATTAATTAGCGATAAAGATACTAAAAAGCGCTTGCGCTGCACGTCGGCCTGGAGCTACATCACGCAGCCCCGCTCGTGGCGGGGCGTCACTGGAGTAGCGGAGCTCGATGCGCGTACACGTCCGTTCTCCTCGAGCGCCAGCGCGCGAGTCCTTGGTTATGTCTGTGAGTGTAGTCGGTCTGTGTGAGAGTTGTGCATGTTCCTGTTGTTAAAAACCCGATCCTTTTGTCTAATCATTTCCTTTTTAAGTTATTTGCGAAACGTCTGCAATACGCAATTACCCGTACCATCCGCGTGAGAAGAAAACCTTTCCAGGAATGAACTACCAACTATAGTACAGTAAGTTCTTGTCTTTGCTTCCTCCACCATCGTATTGATATTCTTTATCAATATCAATGTAATCTTTATTAAGAAATCTATAGCGCTTAGTTAGAAACTTAACTTTTAATGTTATATCGTTCTTCAAGCAAAGTCCAAGCCCTAGCGTAGTTGTCATGAGTGATTGGAATATTGCTCAGCCTCACCATTGAAATAATCTCTTAAGTAGAGCAATTTTTGGACATCGCTTATATCATGATTGTATGAACTAGTGACTTAAACAAGTCATGGAATGTGTTCCATTCAGAATATTTTTTTCCTGAGAAAGTGTTGATATTAACCATCGATAATTTTACATTGGAAGTTGAAAGGTTAGATCTATCAGCTATGCTTGGAGACACACCTTGGGCTATTGAACCACGACATTTAGCAATTTTAGATTTTATATTATTCCCCAATATTCCCGGCTAAGACCAGATTCCTCCAGCATGTATCTTGCTTTCTCTAACAAAGTCCTATTTAACTTCTCAGATACTCCGTTCTGCTGAGGGCAATACGGAATGGTTATTTGATGAATAATTCCCTGAAACTTAAGAAAATATTTGAAACAATCATTAAAATATTCACCGTCTCCATCGATTCGTAGACATTTTATGTTGGCTCCGGTCTGTTTCTCAACAAGGTTTTAAAATCAATAAAACGAGACTTTACCTGATGTTTCTCTTGTAGAAGGCACACCCAATTGGCTGCGTAGTATTACCTGCAGGTATGATGCTACTACTACACTGCTACTACTACTAATGGAAAGTAAATTGGTAGCTAATTTAGGGATGAGCATAGCTTCTATTTTTATATTTGAACAAGGAATAGTAAATTTACTGATACCTCACTATCCAGGTACGTATTATTAGCAATACAAACCTGACTCTTCTTATTATTAAAATTTTGGAACATATTCTTATTATTTATCATATGACTGCTACACCCACTGTCAACTATGAAGTCATCTGTGTCACTGAATAGGCACAATCAGTCGCAATTGTAGCTTTCTCAGCCTCCTCTTTCTTCTGTTTCCTGAGCTTAAAGCATCTGTTACGAACATGTTCACTTTTTCCACAGAAACTGCAAAATACTTTCTTTTTGACATTATAGGTATTATATAGGCAAAATAGGCTTAGGCATGTTTAGAATATTTTTTGTATTCTATATGGTGAAGTTGCCGGAGTAAAAGTACTCGCCTGTATAATCCACGATCCTCGAAAATCTTGGCTAAGTTCTTCCAAACATCACTGGCAGTTTTGTAGTCGCGAACATACTGGTACAAGGCAGGTTCCACACCAAGACAATTTCTTGCTAATGCTCTCTGGTCGCGTTGAGTTTCTGTAGTAGCTGATTTATCCGTTGATTCCACACAGCTCCAAATATTTTCTAAGGTTAACAGCATGCGCATCGAGAATTTCCAAGATACATAGTTTGCCGAACCACGTAATCTCTCAATTGATATAGGCCCGGCGCCGTTGCTCGGTTGAGGGGCCGGCTGCTCAGCACCACATGAGGATTACGTGGGCATTTTGTCAATAGCGTGATAATCCGCACACTCTCTTCCTCTGCCCTTTGTTCCGATTTAAACTCACTGGGCCCATTGATAGGGGGGTGGACTAGCGGCTATAGCGTAGCCTTTCTTGCCGGTCCTGAACTTTGATGTACAGACTTTAGTTTGTCCCATACCTCCTTGGATGTATTACACCCTTTAATTTGTTTAAGTTCTGGTGGATATATAAGTAAAAGTAGCCTGACTGACCTTGCCTTTAAGTCTTCCTTTAGGAACGCACTCTTTTCTTCGGCAGTCGTAGTTGCCGCTAACGTTATTTCACCACTAGCGTATTCCCACAAATCATATCTTATGAGAATCGCCTGTGCTTGTAAGCACCATATCGTAATTTGATTTTGTTAACGGTTCTATGCTCCAGCTCATTTTTTTTGTTACTTACTATTTTATATATGCTTCTTCCATTTGTCACTAGATATTCATCCAACCACACTCTGCTACCACTGATATTTCAATATTTTCTTGACTTTTGTGACGTCTTGTCTAGTGAGTTTTTGACTTTATAATTAAGCTCAATATTATTGCTAATGCTGTGCAGTATATGAGTGTGTGCGTTTCAGTTATTTGTATTTCAGGCGTCACAAAATTTTGTAAAATATTTTGATTAAATAAATAAATAAGATGGAATAGTTTAGGGCTATGTTTCAGTTTAGGTAATCGTGGTCGAGCTTCAGGGTCCATGCCGGCATATTGTATTAGAGCAGGTCTGAATTTGTCTTGTAGTTCTAGAGCCTGTTTATCTGTGATTGGTTGATGGTCTATTAGAATTTCATTGTCATTTATTGAGAATAAAGTTGTGTTTTCTGTTTGCGTGGATGTATGTGATGTTGTGTATGGTTGCGCATTTAATTGCCTATTCTGGGTGAGTGTTTGATTGTAGATGTGAAGGGGCTCCTTCCGCGACATAAGCAAAGAATGATTGCTTGTTGGTCAGTCAAAGTGGAATTAGTTACTAATGTGAGAGCACCATTACAAGTTTATAATATGACATGGTTTAAGCACGATTTACCAAGTCGGGTAGGTAAGGTGTGAGCTGGTAGAAGTCCATGACTTGCACAAATATTAAGATAGTTATGCATTACTGTGCATTACTGTCAAAATTTTCGAGAAGTATATCAATATTAATATCACATATAATAGATACGTTTTTAAGGTTTAGGAGATCAGCCAGGACTTCGGGTGATGCATCATCGAAAGATTTCAAACACCTTTAGGAGGGTGATGAATAAACCGCAACAATCGCAGTTTCAGAATGGACAATTGCCTTCTTCAAAGACTGGTTCCTCAATTATCACTTGAAGATGATTTTTATAATAGACGACGGCCCCGTCATTTTGAGGTAGTTTTAAAATTATTATAACCTTCAATACTGGGCACGAACCCACAGCATGATAACCAACATTCGGTTAATATTATTATATCGCAGTCTAGTTCGAGCCTCCCTAAAACTAAAAGACCATCGAAATTTCGGGCAATACTTCTTATATTCTGATTTCATACAACCAAGCTGGTACACCGATCCCGCAGAAGGCGTCCAGCATCCTCCACCTCACAAGAAATCGATTTGGAGATGGAAATATTATCAATGTCTTGAAAAATTACCTCATCCATTTATAAAAACAAAAAAGACAGAGAGATTAAAAAATAAGATTCTGTATACTATTATAAAATCTAGTCCAAGCAACAGGGCTTAGATTATTTGAGGCAGGCAGATTACTTTTAGAACAAGGACTACTTGTTCCGGAGCAGAGAAACAATGAGACTATTGATCCAACAACAGTAAGGTCATGGAGACTAGCAGTAGCTGCAAATGTGTAAAGTGTAAGTGTGCTTAGTATACTATCATAAAGAGATAACACAATACAAACAGAGAGGCGATAACATAAAACAAGAGTATTAAAAAAATTAACTCTAGTAGCAAAACTTAAGTACATATATTTGTGGTTAAAGGTCGACGTGGAGTTGGTCATCTCAACTAGTCACTTCATCTCCTTCAGTTTGACCAAGTCAGCCTCTTCGTTAATTTTTAACTGTGGATGACCCTCCTTTTTCCTTAGATAGATTTTTCCTAATGAAGACTGTCCGCGCCAGTACTTCACGTACAAACGGGGACTACGAGGTCTGCGGGGGGGTCCAACCACCACCACGGCATCGACGACTCGAGCGGCGAGGGCCGAACACATACAGCGACACAGAACACAACGGGAACGATATAGAATCGCACGCGCGACTCGCGGCTGATATTGAATTAAACTTTATATACAGTCCACCTTACAATAAAACCTCAAGAACAATAAACTTACTTTTACTGAGCTACCGAACAAAGACCAACAAAAAGCGAATCCATGGGATTTAGCTAAATCACGAGCCAGGAAATAGAGCCTCCTACCTTTGGAAGTCAGGAACTCAGATATGTATATAGGTTTAGGGGGGACGTTAAGTTTGAACACAGTGTTCAATTTTCCGTCCTCCTTTCTATTAAGAGCCTTGACTGCTTTCATAAATTTCTCCTTCAGGATTACTGATGTAAATTCAACCAAGATCGGTTTAGTGGTATTTAGTTTCGTGGTGAGGAAAACATCCCTCACCTTGTGGGCACCAACCTGGACACCGATAATGGCACCAATATCCAGCACAGTAGTAACCAGCTGTTCCTTAGTTTCATATTCGTCCTGAGGAATATTACGTATCTCAATCCTGGAGGCGCACGATTTGTTTTCGACGTTTTCCAATTTTGATTCCAGCAGCTTTATGTAAGATAGATTATCCTTACGCTCTTTTTTAGCCAGTTCCCTTTGGATATCGTCATACTTATCTGACAGCATCTGCATTGTTGTAATGCTGTCATTTTGCCTTTTTATTTCATCTAGTGAATTCTGGAGGATATTCGATTTAGCATTTTGATGTGTCAGAGAGGCCCCGCCTCTGTTTGAAGCGTTGAAAAACCGAAGTGTATGCGAGAGTATGCGGGGCTAAATACAAATTTGATTCCTTCAGAAGTAGCATAATAACCAACAGACTGACTGGATCCAAGAAACCTACCTAGTTCATTGTTTGCACTCACAAAATTCCTGCCGTTGTCGCAAAAAAACTCATGACATTTTCCTCTACGTGATATGAAACGCCTTAGGCATAAAATAAAAGCTTGAGTACTTAGTTCACTAACCAGTTATAAATGTATTGCTTTTGTACTGAGCAAACAAATAAACATAAATAACATTTAGTGATACGGTTACCACGACCTTTCCGGTTAGTAATCATGGAAGGTCCAGCAAAGTCAATTCCACACGAGTAGAAAAGAAAACAAGCATTCGTACGCGCTTCAGGTAAATGACCCAAATGACCCAAACAATACATTGTTCAACTTGCCGCGCTAATCATCTTCCGCCAATAGGTCAGTACTTATCACGCACTGACGCTAACAGCGGCTGTTGATCAGTTGTAAATTACAAAGAAGAATAGTAATAGTGCACTTGAAATACTATCTTGTAACGCTTTCGGAGCGGCAAGCCGTATTGTTATGATACCCTCTGGTTCCTAGCTTTGCTTTCATCATCACCTTTCTCGAATAGTAATTAATACACAATATTGTAATAGTTTTTTTTTAGTTTTAGCTTAGTTTTAGCTTTAGTTTATAAACTTTATAAGATTAGCAACAGTTGCATCCTTTCTAGATTCACCCATTCCCATAACTCAAACGTCCTTCCAGATCCAGAATAACCTCTTATTTCTAATAATCCTAGAATCCGCATCCATACATAAACTTCACCATTAAGGGTGTAAGTTTAGTCCTAGTCGGGGGGCTATTATGATACCCTCTGGTTCCTAGCTTTGCTTTTATCATCACCTTTCCCGAGTAGTATCAGCACTTATGATCCTTTATTAGAGAACAATCCCCTCCCTAGTCAGTCAGTCCTATTCCTAATTCCACACGGCATGGTTGCCGTCATTGTCGTAAAATCTTTATATGTCTATTTCATCAATAAAATCTTTTTTAAAAAGATATTTTCTCAATTCCGTATAACAGTACGCAAATCGAAAAGGAAAAAAAAGTGGATAGGATTAATAGGCCAACTTCCCTTGGGTGTCCCGTCCAGCAGTCCTCAGCAAAGTTTTCACTTCACCAGGGCAGAAGGGAGCATAAGCAGCAATCCAATCCAAATCTCTTTGTTCCATAAATTCAAATTCCAGTAACGGTTATCCATTGTTTATTCGAAGATTACTTTTAGCTTTTAGTCGCGATTGTAAACGGTCGCCACTAATGTTAATGAAATTCCAATAATATACGACTCGCTTTAGAATAATTAATACTTTACAGATTTATAAAAACATTATAATATTCGTATGAGCGCACGAAACTGACCGAATCTGTCGGCGAGCCGCCGAGGGTGCGGTGGCGGTTAGTCCGATCAGCTGGTGCGTCCCCCCCTCCCCGCCCACCGCGTCTCCGTAATTTAATCCTTTTTCGCCAAGGTGACACAGAAAGGAATATGGAATCCCATCTTCCCCAGGAGCACTGTCTTTGACGTGATTTAATACAGAGAAGAAGGGGCATCAGAGTTATTTTGTATAGAAGAGAGGATAGGATCGCTAAGTGGAGCAGAAGGAGGAGCCAAGCGATCAAGAAATCGATCAGTTAATTTTATAGGCAGCAACGATGCGTTAGAAGAATTGACAGCTGATCTAAATCTTTTGATATTTCACCATATGACAATAGCATGTGTTTCTGGTTTCAGGTGACAAAGTTTCCTCCACCCGTCAAATTTCTTTTTCTTTAAATAGTTTTTTTAACTTCTTTCATTACAGTCATTAATGCTTCGTAGTTTTCCATAGACATATTATTGCAAAAATTACGCTCAGCTGCCTTACGTTTCTTTATAGCAATGGTACATTCTTCATCCACCACGGTGTATTACTACGCGGCTTTTTCTTTGGAAAAACATTATCAGCCGGTTCTAACAAAACAGCTTTGAATTAATTATTATCTGTAACATCAACTTTTGAGCAACTGTTAATTTTCTCTTCTATTAATAAAGTGTATTGACTCCATTTAGAGTCTATGATTTTGTGTTTGAGGCGAGAGTTTTGAATAAACATTGTAGCTTTTTTTTTGCAGGGAAATGAAATGATTATGACCAAGATAGAGAAGATGCTAAATGGGGAGCACAGATGTACAGGGCAATGGAACTAATTACTTCACCGGGCTTTGTGAGGCGAGTAGGAGAACCGGAGTTTAAAATGCACGTGTCTAAGATATTCAATAATTTATACCCATAACTATTAGAAACTAAACTACCCCAAGATCTGTGACGAGAGTTGAAATCACCCAGAATCATGAAAGGCCGAGGAAGAACTGAAATTAAGTTTTTAATTTCATTGAAAATTTGCAAGGAGTGATGAGGAACATAGATAGAGACAAAACAGATACTATCAACATAGCTGCAATGACAGAAAAGTGGTCACTATGTGAAGGAAGAGGGAAGGAAGAAATGGTGCTAGAGTTTTTGATGAGTAGGCATACACCACCATACCCATCAGCCCTGTCTTCTCTTAAGCACGAGTATCCAGGAATTTTAAATATATAATCTGGCTTTAGCCAGGTTTGCGATAGAGAAAAAAGAAAAGGATTATACTTATAAATACTTATTTATAATATGTATAAAATCATGCTTTTTGTTTATAATACTGCGGCAATTCCATTGAACTAACTTGTCCATGTTGGCCATTATTAATACCAGTGTAAGTAAGAATTAAATTAGCAGCGTGGGACGGTATAGATAAATTGGGTTGAGAAAGTAATTAACTCTGCTATTGTCTGTTGTGAACTTGCATTAGAGGACGATGGTAATGCACATCCATTAGAAGGCTCTAGCATATTGTAGTCCCTTACAAGAGACTCATGTGCTACATGATCAAAAACTTTACTGCATTGAGGAGGAGTTCTGGGTTTAGTTTAGTGAAGACTGTTTTTTTATAAGATATTGTACGTGGGGATGGTGAACCAGGCAATACTGTATTTCCACCAGGAAGAGATTTAGTTGGGAGAGAGGATACAATAACAGCAAATGATTTAGAAAGGGGGGGTGTAATTTTGACGCTTCAACGTAGAATAAGCTATTCTCTGCCATTGTTACTTTAATATCTGTTTGTCTCACATACTCTTGGCACTTTTTGCTTGAAGCAAAGTGCAGCCCAGAACATAAGCAGCAAGATACACGGTCTTCCTCCACATTACAAGTATCTCTAGTGTGGCCATGACCACAATTGAAGCATCTGGGCTTTGATCTGTATTGGACCTTGGTGTGCCCGAAGCGGCAACAATTAAAGCATTATAGTCGGGTATATATATATATATAATTTATAAGGCATAGTATTATAGCACATAAATACACGTCGAGACAAAACTTGTCCATCAAACGTAAACACGACTGTTTGCGAAGGTTTCCACGTGGGTGTGTTGTTTACCATGAATTTATAGTTTATTCAGAATTTCCCCACACCCAATGGGTACATTAGTGTTCTGCTTAATATCCTCAGGAGACCACTCAGTTGGGACTCCCCTAACTAAACTCATCCTCGTAATCTTAAAAGTTGGGACAAAATCCTTCATGTTGTTAGCAGCTAAGCAGTTTAAAATGACAAAGCTGTTAGCGTCTGTATAATTATTAAAAGAAAGTGTCATTTTATTTCGGCCAATACCTTTCAAACTTCCATTAACAATATTTTTGAATAAATTGTTCTTTAAAAATCTGCCAAACACAACTGGGTGTAATGTTGTACCATCATCATCAGCAGACTGTATTTTCTGCACATGTACCAGAAATGGGCCGTGGTCATTGGCGTCATAACTAGCCCTACCAATTTGTGTGGGGGCTTTAGGAGAAATGCTGATGGAAGGAACAGGCATTACAGAAATATCAGTGCAAGGACCAGGTGCGGGCAAATCAACAATGCTCTCAACAAATTTGTCTTTGCATTGGCAGTCTATTCGTTTGCAAGTTTCTGAATTATTTTTCCGTTTTCTTTTGTTGCAGTTTTTACTAAATTTTTGGAGATGGATGCGCTTCAGCTTCCTTTTAGAAACTAAAGAATAGTCAGAATCCATTCCGGATTCATTGGAAATCGTGACAAACGCAACCGCGGAGGGCGCCGTGCCCCCAGGGTACGGAGGCTCGTTCAAATAAATATGAAAAATTTACCCCAACTCGAAGAAAGTTTAATAAAATAAAAAATTAATAAAAATAATAATACAAATTACAAATATATACAAGTTTTAACTATTCTGATCACATAATCATCATCATCATCTCAGCTTGTCTACTGTCCAATGCTGAATATAGGCCTCTCCAACTGATGTCCAGTGCGGCCGGTCCGTTGCCACCTGCAGCCAATTTGACCCAGCAATTTTCACCAGTTCTTCGGTCCATCTGGTAGGTGGCCGTCCCACACTCCGTTTGCCAGTACGTGGTCTCCACTCGAGGATCTTTCTGCCCCATCGGCCATCCGATCTTCGCGCTATGTGACCTGCCCACTGCCACTTCAGCTTGCTAATCCTATGGGCTATGTCAGCAACTTTGGTTCTTTTACGGATCTCCTCATTTCTGATTCGATCTCGTAGAGAAATACCAAGCATAGCCCTCTCCATAGCTCGCTGCGTGACACTAAGCTTCCTAAAAAGATCCTTTGTGAAGCACTACGTCTCGGAACCGTAAGTCATCACTGGCAACACACATTGGTTGTACACCTTTGTCTTGAGGCACTGAGGGATTTTGGACGAGAACACATTTCTTAATTTACCGAACGCTGTCCAGACGAGTTGGATCCGCCTACTGACCTCTCTCTCGAAGTTGGACTTACCTAATCGGACTATCTATTATTCGTCTACAATTTCAAGAATAGAGTTCCCAACAGTAACTGCGGTGGGCTTAATGGACATTGAACATGATTTTCGTTTTATCCATATTCATGTTAAGGCCCACTCGTTGAGAAACTCTATTGAGGTCACCGAGCATCTGTCCCAAATCTTCCAGCGACTCAGCCATGACTACTATTATATATCGTCAGCAAACCGAAGGTGTGTGATGTATTCGCCGTTTATATTGATGCCAAATGCTTGCCATTCCAGAAGCTTGAAGGAATCCTCTAAGGGGCTGGCCACAGCTACTGGCGGTGCGTTGCGAGGCGCGGCGGGCGGCGCGATTTGCGGGGGTATGCCACATCTAGACTAGATGCGGCGGCGGCGGCGTCAGACGTGCACGTATTTAGAGAATGGCTTAAAATATCAAATGCTCCTATCAAAAGTAGCACGATATTGCCTTGAAACAAGTGCATTCTTAGCTGACGATATCATTCAGTCAAGAATAGGAGCGCACCCAGTTAACCAAAAAAGGAGAGAATTTGGCGAATTTCAGTCTTTATTATGAGTATAGGAAATATCCCGATAATTTTTTTGAATATACGCGGGCAAGCATAGAAACATTTGATTATATACTCGGCCACATACAAGAAAACTTGAAAGCTAAAGTTAATTTCAAGAACATTGTTTCTCCTCTAGAACAGCTGTTTCTTGTAGATAAATAAAAAGTATTAATTTGTTTACCGTGTTTATTTATTTATTAATATACCATAGTCAAATTAGTAATCACTGATTTTGTTTTTAATTATAATTACATCTTTAGCATGTCGTTTAGTAATAATTAAGTTCATAACTTTTTGGTAAATTATTTATGCCGTAGTCAGAAGGCGGAGGTTGAGTGCAATAGCTTTGATATCCTGGATATTGATTGAGGCTAATTTCGTCCATCAAAGCTTGAGTTAATTTATTTTTCAGTCTCATTTCTGTAAAACATTAAGCTTCTCCATTTCTGGTAATAGACTCATCAAAAAGTGATAGTCGTCTGACTTGGGAATGTCCTTTTCTTTACTACCTGCTAAATCAGCTTCCAATAATTTCAATTTTTTTCTCTCTATGTAACTAAATATTCAGTTCTAAATATTCAGCACGGATTTCAGTTGTTTTCAATCGTTTTCGGGAAGAATTTTGTTTTTCATTTTCTCTTGAGGTGGTAGCACGACTCTTGTGGAGTTGTTGGTTGCTGTGGCGGAGAAGTGGGATTTGATGGCACTGGTGAAACCGGCGGCGGAGGTAGCGGTGATTCCAAAAGTGACGGCAACAATTCTTCGGTTATAACCTGAGTTGAAGTTTCCTCTTCTATTAAGTTAGTTTCCCACAGGGTGGGCACATATTCGTCTTTCAAAAATGATAATTGTTCAAAATACTTTCACTGAGATTGATAATCTGAACCTTCATCTCCAGACTGCAACCTAGGTACTTTTTTAAGTTCTTTCTGTTAGCTATCTTTTAGGTTATTCCATTTTTTCTTTAAGCTATCGCCTGAAAAATTAAAGTAATTACCAATATTGAAATTTTGTATGGAACAACTGAATTTTTATTCACGATAGTTCCATCTTAAATCATAGCCTATAGTACAACATTATTAGTATTGCATAAAATATGCATAGATGCAATATGGATATATAGCCATAATATCACATTAAGTATGAAATTTATTTCCGCGAGCGGAAAGCTAGTTCATTTATAAGTGCCTTTTTATTTCAGGTTTCTCGGTCACAGCGGATCGTTTAGGTCTCTGGCTCAATCTTACCGATTAAAACGAAGTACAGTTGCTAAAATAATTTATCAAACTAGAAGCTATTTGGAAAAATTTGGTCCAAATACATATGCCGCAACTAACCTGTGATAAGCTAAAAAGTGTCGCAAATTTACTTTTTCAAAGATGGCAATTTTCCAACTGTTTGGGTACGATAGGCGGCAAACATTTCCGTATAAGAAATTCACCGAATAGTGGAAGTGCATATTATAATTATAATTATTTTTTTTCATTAGTACTACAAGGGGTGTCAGATGCAGACTACAAGTTTATCATTGTAGAAGTCGGCGGGAAAGGCAAACAAAGTGATGGAGGCACGTTTCATTTTTCACGATTAAACAGATTATTAAGAGAAAAAAGATTCAACGTTCCACCGTCACAGAGATTACCTGGTTCTAATCTCAATTTACCATACATGTTAATTGGCGATGAAGCCTACCCTCTGAAAAATTGTTTACTGCGCCCATATCCATCGGGTGGTTTAAATGCGGAAAAATAATTTTCAACAAAAGATTATCCCGGGCAAGAGTCACGATTGAGTGCGCGTTTGGCATTTTAACCAATAAGTTTCGTATTTTTACAAAAAGTACAGAAGCAAACAAAAAGCACGCAATATTGATTATAAAGGTTTCGTGCCTGTTACACAACATTATAAGAGAAAGAGATGGAGACAGAGATGCAGATTTTCAGCAGTTTGTTTCCCAGTTTGGAGACTCTAATATTAACAATTGCGTACGCAGATCAAGACGGAATAATCGAGCAACGGTTCAAGCATCTAGAATACGAGATGATTTCAAACTTTATTTCAATAATCTAACCCAAGAATATCTATGAAATTAAGTTGCCGTATCTAAATTACAGTGGATTTCATTAATAACGACCTCGATTGTAACGACTTTTTGGTTATAGCGACGTCAAACTTACGTCCCTTCAATTTAAAGCATACTTGCGTAAGAAATTCATTCGGTAATAGCGCCTTTGGATAATAGCGTCAATTTCGGGTATAACGACTTGTTTTTATGAACCATTTATGACAGACTCCCAGAAATCCCTAACGGATATTACTATTCGAGTCGGCAAAGGCACAAATACTCATTCATAACACTATTAAGCTTTCTTATCCTTTGTTTACATTCACAGATGGTTAAGCAAATGCGTTGTTCTGTTGTTCGTATGTTCCTACATACAAACAAAGCATTTGTTTGACCATCTCTACTAAGTAGTCCTCTACTCAGCACGGGGAACTTATGTGGTGAATACTGACGATCAAGTTAGCACTACTGATAGCTTGACTAATAATGAAATTATTGAGTCTGTGCTTCAAACACAAGAAAAGGAGGATGAAGAAGAGGAAGAAGATTGCAATCTAAATTAAATTCCAACAACTAGAGATGCATTATATGCTGTAACAACGGTCAAAAACTACTGCTTATTTGATGAAGGTCAAAATAATTTAGATGTAGAAGGAATTATGAAAATGGAATACACCAGTGCACTATAACACGTTTTTTCAATAACACACGTGTATACCATAATTAAATAAATGATAACTAAATACATATGTAAAAGATTTTTTATTATTTCGGACATATCGACCTCCGGATATAGCGACGACATTAAAGTGCCCCCTCCGCCGTCGTTGTAACCGAAATTGACTGGTTTTAATAAATACTTACCACTATTACCAGGAAATTGTTGTTTTGTTTCGTCCCACATTTTTTTTATAACATGCTTATATTTGTGATGTGGATGTTTTGACATCCATATTGCTGGTTTTCTCAGTATTTCACAAATGAATAGTTTCACATCCATTATATTTTGTTAGCTCAACGCGCGATAAAAACAAAATGGTTTTTTTCGGTCGCGCGATGCCTCAATGCGTCCACCGACACCGCCGCGCGCGCCGCTTTGGGCTGTGGCTGCCTCGATATTGTCTAGTACATTTGTTTCACTCGCACATGGCGCAGCTCGTCGTCGCCGCATGTCACGCGCCTCTTGCCGCTCCACAAGTCGCGCCGCAATACGCGGCGCCGATAGCTGTGGCCAGGGTGTAAGGCAGCGGTAAACAGTTTCGGAGATATGACATCTCCCTGTTTAACTCCTATTTTGAACGTGATTTCCTTCATGCAATGCTCCTGTACTCGGACTGACATCGTGGCGTTATTAGGGGCCGATTATACATTTGTACGATTACACTTGGCGTTTGTGGACTATGAAAAGGCCTTTGATTCTGTCTAAACTTGGGCGGTCCTTAGATCTCTCCAGCGATGCCGTATTGACTATCGGTATGTCGAGGTGTTGAAGTCCAACCAATTATTAGAGAAATTAATTATTGGCTAAATTGTGGTACTAAGGAGTCTATATTTTAATAACTTTATTTTTCTTAATCAAAAATATATTAAGAAATAAAAAATAGGAAAAAAAGTAAGCAGTCAAAAAAAACCTCTTAAAATATAACACCCCTAAAAATCCCACCGTACTTGTTTCCTCCTTAAATTTAGGGGGGAGAAACTCAAAGTTGAGAACCCTGAGGAAACCGTCGAATTTGGCGGGCGCGGTTTTTATTTGATTTTGCTGTAAAGTAATATTTTTAATATATTATGTGACCATACATACGCTGCGGCAAATTATACAGCAACATCAGCATAGGAGGTGCGGACTGAAGGAAATCTGCGAGCTGCCTCAATATAACTAATATTTTCTTCAAACATAACCATCTTAACAGATCTTTGACGGGCATGTTCGGGCATTTCGGGTCAGAGGCGCGATGACAACCAGAGCAGAACAAGCAGGTTATGTTAGTTTCTGGAACGCTAGAAGAATTACCTTCATGGGGGCCTGCCTGCGCATCGGGAGCAGCGGGCTTGTGATCGACATTGATCACGAATGTGCCCAAAACGACAACACTTTAAACACTGAATAGTTGGAAGTGTATAATATATGTTCACAGGGAGAGAAACGCTGCAACAATATACATGTTTAGGAAGAACTTGCCCAAGAAAAGAGAGGACAACTGTACCCGTCGATTCCCAGACTGTTTTTCGATCTATTTTCTTTTTCTTATTCATTCTTCTGGCTTTAATGACGGTGGTTGAGACAGACCGACACTCAATCCATGAGACTAGGTCCTCAAGAGATCACTCTACAGGAATTTGTCTCACGACACCCGTCCTGGTAACTTGAAAGCGTGGAATAATTGCTGACAATTTGTTAGATGAAAGTAATGGGTTTGTCAAAAAGGAATTGGCTTCGTTATATGTTTTGAAAATAATAGCAGCCCTTTTTTTTATTTTTACCCATGTTTTTAATTTCATCTATCCCTGAGATTTTACCATTGTAGATAATTTGAACAATTTTGAGGGTACGGGTGTGGTTCGAAACTGGGGTAAAGTCTCCATCTGAACGAGATGCATGGACAACAAAAGGGCCAGAGTCAGTTTCAGAGTAATTAAGAACTGAATTGTTATCAAAACCTGGCCGGGTGTATGTATGTTGAATAGAGGCAACTGCCGGTAAATGTGGAGCTGATCTTTGTTCTGGGACATTTAATACGTCCGCAGGGCGTTTTTGTGGAGAATTAAGCATTTGAGAATGATCGTCCATCTCCGAATCTTAAGAAAACCTCCCTGTGTCCGGAGGGACGTTTTCGCCCACCGAGGACGACATTGATATAAAAAATACACTTACCAGTTAAATGAAACTTAAACTAATCTTAAAAACACAGAAAAAACGGGAAAAACACTAAGAATAATCGAAACACGTGTAATCTGCGGACTATATCTATAGGTAGCGGATTTTCTCTATGTTAAATAGTCATAATTCGATCACTGATAGAGCTGTATCCAAGGACCGCATTTTTGAACGTCTGTGAAACTATGATGGCCACCCCATTCTGGCTTTTACTTTCGTGACCTGAAAAGTAGAATGTATTTCTTTCCACCATTGTGAAGTGTCCTGAGCCCTTGATATGTGTTTCTGACAGTCCAAGTATAGTGAACCGACGAGTGATCATCTCCTTTTCGACGATTTCCAGTTTTCCCTCCTGTAGTAGACTTCTTACATTCTATGCTCATCCATGTCAGTCGGATCATCCGACCTCGCATATTCATTCACTGTAATCATCATTTAAGGTCGGGACATTCTCTAGGGAGATAGTCGTAGTGGTTTCCCCTTGCCTTCTACGCCAGGTTTTTTTGAAGCTTTTTAGTTCTTATCAGAATCCGCCACCCGAAACTCGGCGTTGTCAAGCTCGTTTTGCAGCACCCAGAAGACACGTGCAGGGTATTGAAGGTATGTCCTGCGGACGCGAGCGACTCCATCCTCCATTACATCCATTACTATTAGGTACCTATTACTTTAATTCTAACATGATAATCTGAGATTTATCTGCACTTAAATATAATTTCGTGTGCGTCTTGTCAATCGCGCCCTCCCCCGTCTCACCCCGCCACATACCTCAGGAGGTGACTAGCGCTTCCGCGCGCACTATACCAAATGGTCGTTTTCACAATAAGCAGTCAGAAATCGGACCAGAGCCACTTTAAAACGAAAATTTGAAAGGCATTGAAAAATTTTTTTTGGTCTATAATAGTTTATTGAGGTCCCGAAACTTACAAGGAATATCGAATTCTTTTCTGCTCTCACGTTCGGAATCTTTGATTGACGGTGTTAAGTAGCGATCAATAATTAAATTTATTTCTGTTGCGTTTGTTGAACATATTTTTATAAGTATTGACTCGGCAACTTTATTAAAAGTTTGAGCTATATAAGATCCGATTAGGTGCAAGTAGTAAAAACCATCTATTATTTGAACGTTGATATGTGTTGACTCAACCATTTCAGTTTTGGATTTCAAAATTTTTGCTAACGTTGATTTTGAAGTTTTTAACATCTCTCCAGTACATGAAAAAAGAGCAGGGGGCAATGGTGCTACTAGGAAACTCAGGCAATATTCGAGGTTAATTTTTTTGTTTAGTCTGCCAAAAGTCGCCCAAATACGTCTCGTTCCATTTTCAATAATACTTTCTTGTTTTTGTCTTTGGTACTGAGGACTTTAGTCATACATTGAAAAGCAAAATTGCTGATTTTGTTTCGTTTTATAGGTTTATCGAATCTTGCGGGAGTTGAAGAGCTTTCCGAGATAAAATTTAATTTTTGTTGATAGCCTGCTGTTTTCTCGTTTAGCAGGAAATCAGCAACTTCTTTAGATGCAGCTATACCCGTTGAAATGTTGAATAATATATCTTTGTCAACAGTGTCAGCAAATGGATTCATCGTACATTTTATTGCTTCAATGAAGTATCGCAAAAAAAATCTAAACAGTAGTTTAGATTTTTTTTGTCTTCCTTAATTTTACTTTGTTGCAATGTATCATCGAAGTATCATCATTTGCGTTAATCTGATATTTTGTTTGATAGATATTAATATCTTTGTCCTCATGCTGTGACTGAGAGCTCATCTATGACGTGCAGATATCGAGTCTGCAGCTAGATTATCAGTCAATTGATTGCTAGCATTAGCATCGATGGTCTGCTCTAGCGTCAAGACAACTGGTGATCGAGCAAAATTTGCTGCAGTTCGTCGAATTCCATAGGCGCCTCGACGAAGTTCAGCTACCAAAGATGAATTATTAGTATAGAAATTGATTAAATTGCTCAAATATAACAAGGACCATTTGGCATAATTGGGCTGGTTTAACGCAAAAAATATATCAGACATATTGAAAATTGAGTCCATGTACAGTTCAAAGTTACTGGTGCGGTCTGGTTTCTATTTTTCTCAAATTAGGGATGTAGTTGTGATAATAAATCCATAAATTTGTAGTAGTTTTTTTATTATAAAGGCCTATTCTACGTCGATCAACAATACAACTAGATAACGCCTCGCGAACCAAAACAGTACTCAAATACGGCAGCGTCTACTTTAATACTAAGTAGTAAAATGCGGCTTGCGATTTTATTTGTTGGTTGAGAGGCTTGGTGAATTTTGGTTTTCGAGAAATAAAAAACTGTTTTGTCATTGTTAAGTGTTTATTATTAAAATTTTTCTACATGATTGAAATGGTGTGTTACACGAATCGAGGATTGGGGGTAAGGGGAACAATATGGACGACCAATCGCGTTACTACAAATTTGCATAGTCATCGTCCTCTACTCGTCCACAGAATGATGTCATCACTAAAACGAGTACGATCTAGGACAAATTATATTTATACCTTTTTTTTTTTTTTTTTTTTTTTTTTTCTTTTTTTTTTTTTTTTTTTTTTTTTTTTTTTTTTTTTTTTTTTTTTTTTTTTTTTTTTTT